>VXAY01004368.1:490-72616 GCA_013399855.1 Oxyruncus cristatus | reverse complement strand
GATTCTTCCTCTGTACTCGGCACTGGTGAGGCCACACCTGGAGTGCTGTGTCCAGTTCTGGGCCCCTCAGTTCAGGAAGGATATGGAGGTGCTGGAGCAGGTCCAGAGAAGACCAACGAGGCTGATGAAGGGACTGGAGCACAAGTCCTATGAGGAGAGGCTGAGGGAGCTGGGATTATTTAGCCTGGAGAAGAGGAGGCTCAGAGGAGACCTCATCGCTCTCTACAACTACCTGAAAGGAGATTGTAGCCGGGTGGGGGTTGGTTGGTGTCTTCTCCCAGGCAACTATCAGTAAGACAAGAGGGTATGGCCTTAAGCTCTGCCAGTGGAGCTTTAGGTTGAATATTAGGAAGAAATTTTTTACAGAGAGAGTAGTCAGACTTTGGAATGGGCTGCCCAGAGGTGGCAGATTCAACGTCCCTGGGGGTTAAGATAAGATTGGATGTGGCACTTTGTGCCATAGTCTAGTAACCATGGCAGTGTTGGATCAAGGGTTGGACTTGACGATCTCAGAGGTCTTTTCCAACTCAGTTGATTCTATGATTCTATGTTAATAATAATAATAATGGTGATAAAGCAGGAAAGAAAAAAAAACAAGTGATACACAATAAAAATGCTCACTGGCCACTGACTGATGCCAGACCACCCTTTCCGAACCCAGATAAGCCACGCTTCCAGATAGCTCCCCCCAGTTTATGTACTGGGCATGATGTTTTATACTGTGTAATACCTGTTTGGCCAGTTCAGGTCACCCTTCCCAGTTTCTTTTGCATACCTCCTCACAGGCAGAGCATGAGGCAAGAAAAAGTCCTTGACTTAGGATAAACAGGACTTGGCAAAAGCCAAAACATCAGTGTGTTGTCAAAATCCTTCTCATTCCGAATCCAAAACGCAGCACGGTAACAGCTACTGAGAAGAAATTAACTCTATCCTAGCTGAAACCCAGACAGCATTCTTTTGAAGTGTGATATATTGACAGCTTTCTGAAGCTCATGAAGGGTTTGATCTGTTTCAGCCAGTCCTCATTCTTGATCAAAACTTCCTGCCTGGTGCTCTTCCCATGAAAAAGAAAACTTGAATGCACAAGATTAGATTTTAAATTTATTCATGTTCATTACTTTATACCCTTCATCTTAATGTGAAATTTATGTCTCCACTGACTTTTGTTCCTTTCTTAAATTAAAAAAAAAATAAAATTCTCTTCAACCAGGGAACAGAAAGGCTGAGTAAACCAGCCTTAGAAATCATCCATTCGTTCATCTTCATTTTAGAGCCTGATGAGCTTCTTTAAAAAAAACTTCAAAAATTAAAAAAAGAAATGTTTCCTGTTTTTAAGTTGTGAATGGCTGATTATTCAATGATTCTGGAAAGTCTCCAGGTCTCTTTCTCAGGTAATTTTTTTATACATTCAGTCATCTGGATGCTCTGTATTAAGCTACTCTAGTTTGTCCACCCCATTTGTCTTCTCCAGTGACTTCGGGGTTTTCCTGCAAGCTTTTAAGGATGTTTTCAGCAATCTGGATTTGATCTCAAGTTCTGTAATCAAATTGTTATGCTTTCAGTTTTATTTAATTTTTTTCTGGTTGTCACTCAAGCTTGAGCATTAGAATCTATACCCTGCTTACTGTGCTCTTATAGAGTACTTTCACAGCATAAAGGGAGGCTGTCTCATGAGGGATAAAAAATAATGCTGTACTTGTCGTAAGCTCCAGGAAGACTTTTAGACGTGAGGTGTTCACCTATGTTTTTAATTAAAAACTGATAATAACATGAAACTGCGTCCACTGAGAAACAGGGAAAGTCAGAACAAGAATTAACTATCCATTGTGTACTCTGGTTTCTGTCTCTGTGGATGACTTACGAGAGCCATTCATAGTCTTTCTTTGTGCTTACATAGTTACCACAAATAAAAAATGTTAATTAAAGCTTCATACTCCATACTTTTCTTTATGCTTGTACCATTTCTTTTAAATGTTAAAATGGATAGCTCTGCTTTGATAAGAAGCTGACCTGGACCAGAGTTTTCTTCCAGTGTATTTTCCACCTTTAACTTTTTGCCATTCAAAAATTTTTTTCTTAAATCTTTAATTTTCTGCTCAGGCTTTGTTGCCCAGGCATTTCATTTTTCTTCAAGATTTTTTTTTTTTTAAGGTTTGTGAGATGTATTCTTCCCCGAAGGGTTAATAAAACTGGGCTGAGTAAGAAAACAGTCTATGAAGCCAAGAAATTAAATCTAAGTATTTTTGCAGCATAATTGCCCCTTTCTGAGTTCAGAGGTAGACAGCCACCTTGCAGTACATACCTGTGACAGCTTCATTGCTGAATAAAGTGAGATTAAAACAGGTAAACTACTGTTTTAATAATGCAGGAATTTAGTTGTAAAATCAACTTTGTCCATGTTGTTTGCTGGACAGCTTAATGTTTTAAAGCAAGTGCAATGATGGTAGAAACCTCAATTACATGTCCTGTGCATTAACAATTTTGGTAAACATATCCACCTCTTTTAATCTCTTTGTTTTCCCACTTAGGAGTATAGAACAGAGTGTACATGTCCTCCTAAGGCTGGGAATTAATTGTACAAATGCATTCACTTCTGCTTTGACCAGCACTGTAACTGTGGAAGGCAGGCTCCAGGGCAGCAACACTCTCCTGCCTTTAAATGGTAACAGAGAAAAGCAGAGTAAAGCACAGAAGCCAGGGTGCATTCGTTTCCATTCAAATAAGCACCGAACAGAGCAGTTGCTCCCAAACAACAGAAAAGTTAGTCTGGCATTCAGTACTATAGGCTGCAGTTTGTGTATGTGGCCCTTCATTTGCCTGGGTCTCAGCAAAGACCTCTGATTTCAGAATTGAATCTTTGGGGGTTTTTGCAGTGATTCATTAATATTAAAAATCATTAAGTTAACAAGAAATTAATTCTTTCTTCCTGGTTTCATGATACTGTACTAAACAGTCTGAGGTTAGTTAGGAGACTTCTCTCCCCTTTCCCTCATTGTATGCAACTCACTGGTTGTCTGCCCCAAACCTTTTGTGTTAGCTTCTAACATTCATTTGTGAGTAAATAATTCCTTTTAAGTTTTCTAAAATTTAACTCTATTCCTCTAGTAAATAGGTACTTAAGAATCTATATGTATAAAACTGTCACTGAAATTTGTGACCACCCTACCACCTAATGTACTCTTATGTGAAATCATTTCATCATCGTTGCTGTGCTGTGTTGTCTTTTCTAGTTTCCAAATAAAACAGTAGCCCAAGTTGCCTGCAGTATGCTGAACATGCTGATACATTATGTACATAGGCTTCAACTGTATCAAGCTGATTCACCTTTACGGATTATTCAAGTAAGTAATTTTTGTAGACTTGAAATTTTCCATTATTTTAAAGGAAACAGTAAAATATATTTCCCTGAAATTAAAATAGCAGAATATTGACAGTTGGGTTTCACAAATTATTGAATTAGTATAAACATAATCTTACTTAACACTAGCAGTAGGAATTTGCAGCATACTTACTTCCTGACTCTGGTATTGACATATAATGTGCCTGTATCATGCCTGGTTTTTTTCTCAGAGGAAAAAATTATATGAGAATGTTGTCAATAAAGTCCAAGGCTTTTTAATATTAAATATCTTCAAATATGTTTACTTAAGTTTAATGAGAAAGTGATTACTTGAAATATGGATCTGGAATTATATTTTTTTATATCCATTAAGAGTTTCAGTTTAAAGCATAAAATAATTATTTTCTAAATACTTCCCATAACAAGGAAATAGACTATGGGCTCTGTGAGCCCAAACCACAGAGAAAAGACAGAGGTCTCCCAGGTAACTGGAAAGGGAATCATGTGAAAGCTTCTTAAGAGGTATAGCAAGCACAAGAAATGGTCCTCTGCAGTCAGAGGACTGATATTTTGATCAAGTGAAAACAGGGTGTATACAAATTTTAGTAGTTCTAAGAAATAATGGAACACAGCCCCATACACAAACCAGCATCAGATTCCTTCCTGCGCCCTACAAGTGTGTGGAATCAAGTTCTGTTCCTGTCTGAGTATTTGGGGTAGCTGTGTAATTTCATTGTCCTTAATGCACTAACGTCAGTCAAGCAGAACGTATTCCTTCAATGTCTTCGGCAAAACTCAATTAAAAGTTTTTTTATTTAAAAAAATTGGCAAGGAATACTGTAATTTGTCTCAAAATAACTTTAATAGAATTTAACCCTGCATCTGGTATCATGTCACATTTACCTACTTTAAAATAATTTTTTAACTTTAATATTTAGGTTATATTTTAAAAGAAATATGGTATGTTTCCCCAGATTCTGATAGCAACTATTACACATCTACTACCCAGTACAGAAGCTTCCTCTTATGAGCAGGACAAGAGGGTGAGTATTTTTCATTTCTTCTCAATATGTCAATTTAATTACAAAGGTGCATGACAAAACTTTGTTGCTAAATTTAAGCTATTTTAAATCAGAGATTAGGCTTTTTACATATAATACAGTATAGTCTTCCTAGAATTACAGCAGTATTGTTTGTGCTAGTGAATTTCTGGTGGGAAAATACGCATTTAAAATTGTTTTCAGTAATTGGAAAGTCTTTTTTTTCCTTATCCTCAGTAAACTTACAAGCAAATTAATACTCAAACTTGTCTTATAGGGAAAACATATTCTCAGCTTGTAGAGAGTACATTGCAAAACATTTATAAGGTTATGATTTTTTGGTGTTTCCATAGTATGTACATTCTTAAGAAAGATAGCCTGTAATATTCAGGTAAATTTGATTATCATCATCATCTTTCAAAATGATTGCTGTTTGTGTTTTCTATGGGCCTGAGTCCCCTAGCTGAGATCTTTCTTTACCTGGTAGTCACACATTAGTACTTTCTGCTTCCTGAAAGCTGTGTCTCTTCTGAATTATTTGGCTTTGCTCTGGGCTATGGGACTCAATGGTCGTTTAAATTTGGGCACTTTGATGCAGTTTGTTGCTGACAGCTCCATCATTCTGGCTACCATTCCCACAGGAGCTGGAGTTCATCTTTTGCTCATTTTGGCCTCCAGAGCTCTGTTTCACCTCCTGTCTCTGCAAGAAGTCAGGGGCTGTTGTAGACTACAGTCATATGCCAAGCTGCCACTTTTCCACTTAGGGATGCTTCCCATAATTGACAGAGTTTCCATGTGAACTAATGTTGATCATTGTACATCAAATACCATATAAAAAATTGTCATACCTATTTTGACAAACATAGTCCTAACGGGTTTCTTAAAAATTGGTTTAATATAAAAAGACTCAGCCCTTCATCATTAAGTGTTTCTGAGAAGCAAACTTGTGATGCGTCATGTGAAATGAATGTTATGTTTGTGTCATTTTTTAGTAAATAAGTGAATTTTCTTTGAAAGACTTCTATTTAATTAGGTAAATATTTCAGAGAATCTTGCAGCTATTTATCTGAGTTGTTTTCTCTTCCACAGCTAAGTTCTAAAAATTAAAAATAATTATTTGAAGTCAGTTATTAATAATTTGGTGTGGATGTGTGTCTTAATCTAATTCTGTTCTACAGTCTTTAAGAGCATCCCTGAGAGGGAGTTGATTCTTTTGCTAACTGAGTAGTCTACTTAAGTTGGATTTGTTTCAGATAATACCTGGTGCTGCATAGCATTACTGATATGTTGTGAAGGAAATTTGGTGTTATTTATAAAGCGCTAAATGCAGATGAATTAGTTCCGTTTTTTGTAATCCATGATTCACTTTACAGTGAAATTTACGTGCACAATGGCACATCAGCCTTAACTTGGACCTGTGTTATCTCTCAATTTAAAAATAGCATCCTACAAATCAATTTTGAAAACCAAGAACATCATCTTATCTATCTGTATAGTATCTGCTCACAGTCTTACCATGATGAGAAACTGTTGAATGGGTGGTCTTTGTGAAATACCTCAGTTGCCAAAGTTTTTACTGATGCCATAGGTTTTGAACATACAGTGGTTAAACAAGCATGACCTGCCATTACTGCAGAAGGTTGATTCTCCTGAATTGAAAAAAGAAAGCAGAACAGAGAAATAAAATAAAGTGATAAATATGAAGTAATAGGTGCTGGTTTAATTGATTTGTAATTGGAAGTGTTTGTTCCAGTTGGTGGTTTCTTTACTTCTGTGCTTATTGGATTGGATAATGGCCTTGCCATTAAAGACTTTGCTGCAGCCTCTTCATGCTACAGGAGCAGAAAATGATAAGACTGAAAGATCCGTTCTTAACTGTATATATAAGGTACGTGTTTCTTTACTCGCTTTCTGCATATGGAGATAGTGTCAGTTTTCATGGAAATGAAGGCAGAAGTTTTCTGTAAGCTGACTGCCATTCTACTGCTGAAATGTGGAGCGCTGGGTCAGTTCTCGTACATTTCAGTGTAGCAGCTTGACCTTTGGTATATTTGGAATTTCTGATTTTATTTTACATTTTGGATGTTTAACCAAGACTTTTTTTTGTATGTCATGTTGATTGCAGATACTTGGTATTGTAAAAGACTAACTATACATAAGACAAAAGGATGGAACTTATATACCAAGAAATTTCAGTTAGCAATCAGTAAAGCAAAAAGCGCTAAGTTATTATTACTGTCTTTAGGAATACAGAAGAAAGATAGGTGTTTTTTTCTTTTTCTAAGGGAAGGGGATTAAAAGCTCTAGCAGCTTAGACCTAGCATATGTAATTAAAGAAGATAGGAGATCTAAAAATAAAGGCAGCTTAATGATTTGTTGTAAGTTTTGTTTCTTTATTGTTAAATTCCACTTTGGTGTAGATGTTGTTTTAATAATTTTCTTTGCAGACCAGGGTTTGTTTCTGTAAACATTAAGCATCTGAAATTTTCCAATGTTTGGTCCTGCCTACCTGGTTCTAACAAATCAATTTAAAAAATGTAAATAAAAATAAACTTAATTTCTTATGAAACTATCAAGTAGAAATTTCGGTAGGTAATGTAATGAAATTCTGGGTTTGTTCTAGGTTCTGCATGGATGTGTCTATGGGTCTCAGTGTTTTAGCAACCCTAAATATTTTCCTCTCAGCCTTTCTGATCTGGCATGTATGGATTACGATCCTTTTATGCATTTAGAAAGCTTAAAGGAACCAGAACCACTGCATTCTCCAGACTCAGAGAGATCTTCTAAACTTCAGCCAGTCACTGAAGGTTTGTCAAATTGCCTAAATACATTTCCTTTCAAAAAGATTTTATCTTGGTTTCCAGTCTTGAAGTGTTGGTCTAAAGCATATGTTTTCAGCTATATCTAGATGTGAGATAAGAACCATTAGTATGGAAAGAGCAAACGTTATTTTGAACAATTGCTGTTCGATTAACTGAGATAAGTATGTTTTGAACAATACTAAGGTCGATATGATATGGATTCTTCCATGCTCTGTTTATCAGCAAGAAGTGTTAAGTACTGCAACATGGATAAATGTAACTTTTCATTTTAGTTTCAGTAAATTAATTTGTTTTTTTCTTAATTTTGCTTCTTTTTCTAAGAATATTTTGGATTTTTGTTCCTGTCTGAAGTTGCGATACTGAATGCTTTCTGTGAATTTCTGTAGCCTATAATAATTGGTTGTCAACTTCTTTACACTGGCTAAAGTCACAGAGTTGTCTAAAAGGAGAGAAATATTCTCTCATCTGCTTAGAACCTTAGAAGACCTGGGAATTAACATTTTCTTCACAGCTTAAAATAAAAATAATCCAGAAACTATGCAACAGAGGAGTACCATGTATTATGCAGTGTATCTAGTAAATACCAAATGGCTACATTTGGAAGAAAAGTGAAAAAGATGAGATTAAGATATGAGAAACTCAGTGTAGTGCTATTCTCCCTCTGTATTAAGTTGTTCCATTTAGGCTTCCTTAAGGGTATTAAGAAGCAGATAAATGCAGCAGCTCTTTGTAGCAGCTGTGTGCTAACAGCAGGTGATTTTGTGGTCTGCAGTGACTACGTGCTGTTTTTTATGTAGAGAAAATGGCTAATCATTGTGCCCTTGTCTAAGGCATGCTTCATCATCCTCAAGTACTTTTTTGGCCAAAGAATTCTAAACATAGGGTTGTCCCCTAATAAGCTCAGTATTGGATTGAACAAGTCTGATTTGAGAACTATTGGCAGGAGGAGCTGTAATTATTAAATTTACTGAAGAATGAAGCAAGGTAATGTAGTTGGCTTTTCGTCAAATGGCTGTGGTCTTATTAGTAAAAAGTAATCATCTGCTGGGTCAGAATGAAAGAGGCTTCGAAGTATTCATTCTGTCCTAATTACAGTCTCACCTATACATATTATGTAAAGCTAATATTTAAAGCATTTGCCAAAATTAACTTCCACTGCATGTTCTATTACAGTGTAGTGAATTGTAGTAGCTTTTTATGCCTGGCATCTTTTGTATTCTGTAATAATCTGTAATTATGGGTTAGCAGCAAATGCTGTGTGCCTTTTTTAATCTGGCAATCTGAAAAGACAACCCTGAATAGCTTTCTCTTTAGATGAATACGGTTGCACAAAGCCTTAGCATCGATATCTTCATTTTGCATTTCCGACCGTGATCTGTTCTTTTATGATTTCTTGTTAAATTTCTTAATAAAAGTAATCTCAGATGCTCCTTTTATCTCCAGATAAATTAAGTTTCAGGGCTCTGGAATTATAAATCAGACTGTGAAATTTAATTGGCAGACTACAGTATTATAATGCAACCCTGGTCTTGCAACCTTGGCACTTCTAGTACCCATTGCCAGGCAGAGAATAAAACTGACAATGCTTGACCAATCACACAGCATCTGTTCTTCCTGGCATTGTTGGAGGAGTGAGAGGAGTAAAACTAGTGGATAACAACCAGTCTAGGACTCAGTCAAGACAGAGGGTCAATTAGTACAAGCTATCAGCAGAACAGAATGGCAATGGGTCAACCTCTTTTAGTAGAGTAAAAGGGTATTAGTAGTCTTTTTTGAAGAAATGGAAATGGGCAGGGCAGCAGTTGTAGGGAAATCAGGGAAGTTCTACAAAGACAGGGTGGGAATTGCTAGACTCTTAGGTCACAAGTAAAGCTGGAAGTACTGAAATGCCAGAATTCTAAAGACAGGGTGCTTTAATGGATGAAATTGATGTACCCTGTTATGCCTCCCATTGTTCAAGGTCAGATCCATCACAAGTTTTGTGGACACTTAGCCACAGCATGATGTGGTATGAGACCATGAAGGTACAGGACTTACAGTGACTATGTAGTGGGGGCAGGATCTATTGAGAGGCTGGAGCAAGCCATGCAATAAACAGCAGGGCAGAGATTTCTTAAATCCTCTGGAAACAGGCGATGTGGAGAAAGAAGATGACTATTGGCCTCTTTTTCAGTAACTTGCCAAGTTCTGTCTCTCACAAGGAATCTCTTGTACCTAAGCTTATCTGTAAAATTGTTCTTTCTGTAGGCTTCAGGTAAAGCGGTAGATTTCAGTATAAGATACACAAAGAATAACTTTCAAATTAGGTGTTAAGCATATTAAACTCTTATATTTAGACCAGAATGAACTTTTAGCAGCTGACAGTAAAGACATCATTAGGAAGCTTCTACTGCATCATCAGAACTTAGAGACAGCAAGTGGTGCTTTCGTGCATCTAAAGAATCACTGGCCTTGTTTACATGAAGGCTGATGAACTGTTCCTCTATCTAGTGTTGACAACAACCTACTCTAGCTACAATACAGGCATACAGTTGCTGTCTGTGTGGTTTGACCCTGGCTGGATGCCAGCTTCCCACCGGAGCTGCTCCATTACTCCCCTCCTCAGCTGAACAGGGGAAAGAAAATAGAATGAAAGGCTCATGGGTCAAGATAAAGATGGGGAGAGATCACTCACTGATTACCATCTTGGGCAAAACATGTTCAACTTGGGGAAATTAACTGAATTTTTTAACAAGCAAATCAGGATAGGATAATGAGAAATAAACCCAAATCTGCAAAACACCTTCCCCTTACCCCTCCCTCCTTCCAGGGCTTGACTGTATCATGAATGTCTACCTCCTCCTTACCATGCTGCAGGGGGATGGGTACTGGGGGCCTGCAGTCGGTTCATCACATGTTGCCTGTGCTGCTCCTGCCTCCACAGGAGAAGGACTCCTTATACTCTTCCCTGCTCCAGGATGGGATTCCTCACACAGGAGACAATCCTCCATGAACTTCTCCAGCATGAATCCTTCCCACAGGCTGCAGTTCTTCATGCACTGCTCCAGCGTGGGTCCCTTCCATGTGGTTTAGTCCTTCAGGCACAGGCTGCTCCAGCATAGGTCCCCCGCTGGGTCACAAGTCCTGCCAGCAAACCTGCTCCAGCATGGTCTTCTTGCTCCGAAGTACCACCATTCCTGCCAGGAGCCCGCTTTAGTGTGGGCTTTCCACAGGGTCACAGCCTCCTTTGGGCATCCATCTACTCCAGTGTGGAGGGCTGCATGTGGGTATCTGTTCCACTGTGAACTCTCATTGGCTGCAGGGGCACACCCTGCCTCACTGTGATCTACACCATGGGCTGCAGGGGACTCTGCTGCAATGGCTGGAGCACTTCCTCCCCCTTCGTCTTCAGTGACCTCAGTGTCTGCAGAGTTGTTTCTCTCACATATTCTCACTCTAC
This sequence comes from Oxyruncus cristatus, assembly GCA_013399855.1. Classification (NCBI taxonomy): domain Eukaryota; kingdom Metazoa; phylum Chordata; class Aves; order Passeriformes; family Cotingidae; genus Oxyruncus; species Oxyruncus cristatus. The sequence continues at coordinate 61,975 of VXAY01004368.1, read as the reverse complement.
TTTTCTCTGGCTGCAGTTTGCATCTGCCCAATAACCTTTTTACCTTCTTAACTGTGTTATTCTAGAGACATTACTACATTGCTGATTGTTTTGGCCCTGGAAAGCAGCAGGTCCAATGTGGAGGTGGCTGGCATTGGCTTCATCAGGCAGAGAAGTCACCCCTGTAGCCCTTCCACTACAAACCTTGCCACACAAATCCACTGTGCCAATTAACTGCACCTAACTAGCCGGCTTTGTTAGCTTATTCACAAGCTAACGTGGACTGCATAGTGCCATGATCTGCTAACCTACTTCTGAACTTTTACTTTTCATTTCAGGACCATATGTGAGAATGTTTATGCAATTATAGGCAAAACCATTTTGAAACTTGTTCTTCACAGTTCTCAAATCTGTTAGAGATAGCTGTGACTGGAAAATAGTAGTAACATTACATAAACACAGTCATCTATCGGTTATTGATTTAATTGATTTTTCCCCTATTACTAATATTTCTTCAGACATACTTTAAACTCTTTTGCATAGATTGATCTTTTTTCTTAGTGTTTTTCTGTGTATTTTTAATGTGTTTCTAATGAAAAGGTTTTCCCCACATGATGTTAAGTCTTAGCTTTTATTTAAGAAATAGAAATAGAAAGTACTTTTAAGGCTTTACTGTTTACCTTTTTACTGAAAGGAGACAAAAAGCACACTTAAAAAAAAATACTTTATACATAGTGCATCCAGATTAGCACAGTTTGTGTTTTGTGGAGGATATTCTAGAGAGGGGTCCGCTCTAATCACATGTCTATATAGCTGAAGTTTAAAATTAGAAAGGAATGAGACTTGCTTAGTCTAATGTAAAAATACAGGTAACTGAGCTAAGCAGAATACTCTCAGGCTCTCTCTAAATGAAGAAAAATATTCTGTTTTCAGAGAGTGATGAGAGTGATTCATCCCGTTGCTCCAATTTGGGATGAATCAGTCTGTACAGGTGCATCATTCTTTGGATGGCTAAAAGGATGAGGAGAGCTAAATTCCACCCTCAGTCATTACTTTTTCCTTCTACTGCATAACCATAGTTGTTTCTAAGCTGTTCAGCCAAAGCTGAATTAAAGAGTTAACAACATATGTTAAGGAAATTCAGGCATCCTTCAGTCATGCCACAAATACAAATCAGTGGTGATGGACCTTCAGCCTTTCCACAAAAGAGGTAATTTCAGGGACTGAGAAAAATAGACAATGTAACATCCTCCTAGTAAATTACCAAGTGATCATGTACACATATAAATTACGCTGACCAAGCCAGAGGGAGTAGCATTGTAAAGAGAGCAGTGGTGCGTTCACTCAGGAAGGCAGGTCAACAAAGCAGTGAGCATAGACTACCTTAACGAGTAACAATATGGTTTAGTTTGTAGAATTTGTGGTAAAGCTGTGATGGCTTGCGTTATTGCATATTTTGACCTGCCCTCCAGAAAGAAAGAACGTGGTTGAGATACTCATTTTAACAGTTTTAATATATTGAATGTCCAGTTGTTCCTGATCGAGGACATGTGCTTCTAGGGATAAATTATTAATATGTATCCTTTAAGTTGCAAATTTAATTTAAAATTCTCCTGTTTTCAAAAAGCATTACTGCGCTTGGGTTGTTTTTTTTTTTTTTAATTCCTAAGGGAAACCATCAGCAAAATCTGATTTGATGTGTGGCAAAAATGTTTCAAAATTGCTTAATTTTCTTTACTTTATTTCAAGGTAACAGGTTGCATCTTACAATTTACTTTTCAGTATGCTTAATATTTCTTATTTAAGTTTTCTGTGTCATTTTTAGGTGAACAGTATTGTATTCTGAGAGAAGACTCAGTGAGAAGTACTGTTCTCATTTTATAAAAGAGACAATGACAGATTTATGACTTTAATTCAAGAGCAAAGTTATCAGAAAAAGGCTGTGTTAGGACTGAGAATGGGCCTTCTAAACTTAAATTCCTTGTTCCACTCTTTGTATCACTATGTCACCTTTCTTTTACATATGTTCCTTAGGCTCTAAGGGAGTAAATTCATGCACACAGGCACTAAACAATCCTGGTCGGGTTTGAGATCTTTAGGGTTTGCCACACAGCAGTAATACTAATAACGTGTTGAAAGGTCCCTCATATTTCTTCAGGTTTCTCAGCAGGACTTAACAGGAGGCATTTAACCTGCATAGTGTGGGGTATCTGGAAAGCCCACGTGTCTTTACTCCTAGGAAACTGAGAAAAATATTACTTTACTTATCTGTGCAGGGCCAAATGCTAAATTCTTGGCATAAATATCCTGACAGAGATGGGCCAGCCTCTGCACTGTCCAGGTGCTAGTAAATACTGTGCTGATACATTTTTCTTCAAGCATCCAACTTATTTGCTCTTTGTCTTGTGTAAAACCTGCTTCCAGTTCCTTCTTATATTTCAGCAGATGGCACTATAACTTAATTTCCTTGTATGATATCAATATCGGGACATTTAATTCAGCATCACTGAATATTTTTGTGATTGTAAATTTTAGATGTCAAGAAGGCTATAGATAATAAAAATGAAATATCTAATTTGTTTATATTAATTTTCAAGGCCTTCATTTATTAAAATATTTTAGTAGGTATGAGTTTTGGAATTGTGTAAATATTATGTTGATTTTGACAACTATTAACTGGATGAAATGTTTCCTTTTTCACTGTTCAGATCTAGTGCTTCCTACAGGTAGAGAAGAGCAAGAATCACAAACATCTCTTACACGCTGTACCCAAACCTTGTGTGGAAAAAAAAAGGCAAATATATACTAATGCTTTATTTCTGAAGATGCAGAATGCATCCATCTTCAGAAACTGAAGATCTGTAATGGCAGTCAGTACGCAATGCAAATTTACCTTTATTTTTCCAGTTAAACCAATTAAAACATCTTATACTGCAAAAAGAAATTTGTTTATTAAACATTAGGTTTTGTTGCATATAGAGGGAGGTGAGTTAATTGTACTTTACTTACACATCAGAAAGGTTACATTTTCTCAGTAAATACTGAATGAAAAAGTAACATCATTCAGAACATTCTGGTTTGATGGACTTTTAGTGAGAAAGATGGGAATTGTTTGCAGCAATTTTCAATGTTTAGAGTGGTTTAAAACACGAGTATGTAATCCTGAGGAACACAGCTTGTTTTATCTTCTCATTGTAAATCCCAAATTTAGAGCATCCAAGCCCAGTTGCAAGAGAGAGGCAACAGAAACATGTACTTTGCCATATTGATCTTCTTCCCTCTTCTATGTTCTCCTAGTGTAATATTTTTGTGTCTGGGTTCTTCAGTGGGTCTCCTGAACCAGATGAGGGTTGCCTGTCTGACAGTGTCACTTTGCCCAGCTCTGTACTTCATGGGTAATGTAGGGTGGATTTGATAAAAATAATTCAATAACAATATTGTACTGGGCTACCAGGATGTGATACAAACATTAGGAAATTTCTTTTGTGAATTTAGATGGCATAACATGCAAGTGGAATGTATGCAACAAAGGAGATGGGAAAAACTGGTATTGAAATACCAGTGCATTTCACAGGATGAATTTCACATAAGATGGGCAAAATTAACTTGTCTTTCTCCCTCGCAGGGTTTTCTAGCCTGAAATTTCTTAAAATGCAGTTGTGGCATGAGATTTGCTTTTTGAATTTTTTTTTAATATTAGATTCTGCTCAATATAGATGGCCTGGTCTTTGCTTTTGTACTTTAAAATCATCCAGCATTATTCTCAAACTAACTACAGCTATATGCTCTCCAGGGAAATTAAGATGGATTAGACCTTTTGTGCATCTCTGTTCCTTTGTATTTCTCAATGTAATGATGTGTAAAAATATAAAAATACGCTGCAGTTGGAATGGACATTTTGCAACACAGTTATGATCTCTACTTCATCAGCAATTTAAGATTTATTTTCACTAGATAAGAAATTGTGTATTTTAGAAGAACAATGCTGATAACAAAGCTATGGTAAATGACGTATGGTAGGCTGTAAAATAATGAAGATGCTTCTTAAACTATCTTACGATTTTTCATGCTATTTATATAGAAGACCAGTCTTCATCAAAATACATATTTTCTGTTACTGAGTTAGATGTATCTTAAGCTTGCAGTGCTCATCCTCTGTTTAAAACTCATGAAGAGGAGACCAAAAGAAGTAAGTAAATCTCAGTGTTGTTCTCTGAATTTTTCTTTTAAAACCTGTGCTCTTTCTTTTGCAGTGAAAACTCATATGCAACAAGGATTAATTTCTGTTGCTGCTCGTACTGTGATAACACATCTAGTCAACCACTTAGGCCATTATCCTATGAGTGGCGGTCCTGCTATGCTAACCAGTCAAGTGTGTGAAAACAATGACAATCCTTACAGTGAAAGTCCTGAGCTTTCTCCTGAACTTTTTGAGAACCCAAATCTTCAATTTTTTGTGTTAAACAATACTTCCTTGGTGTCTTGCATACAAATCCAAGCAGAAGATGACATGCCAGGTGGAGGACTGTCTGCTGGACTTGCATCTGCTAATTCAAATGTTAGAATTATAGTGCGTGACCTTTCTGGCAAATACTCATGGGATTCAGCCATTTTGTATGGACCATCATCTTTATGTGGATCTTCACAACAAACATCTTTTGCACTTTCATTATCTCAGCAAGATAAACCAGAAGATGCTCTTTCATCTTTTGAGCATGTGGAGGATGTATCTGCAAGGGATGGAATTACACTCCAAGTAAAAAGGAAATTTAGAGACACTGTACCAACATGGGATACAATTAGGGATGAAGAAGATGCCCTTGATGAGCTCCTGCAGTACTTAGGTGTTACAAGCCCTGAATGCTTGCAGAGAACTGGTGTCTCACTCAACATCCCTGCTCCCCAACCGGTCTGCATCTCAGAGAAACAGGAGAACGATGTCATCAATGCAATTCTGAAACAGCACACAGAGGAGAGAGAGTTTGTTGAAAAGCATTTCAATGATGTAAATATGAGGGCTATGGAGCAGGATGAGCCAACCTCACAAAAGTCCCAGTCGGCATTTTACTACTGCAGATTACTTCTGAGTATACTGGGAATGAATTCATGGGATAAAAGGTAAAAAGACTCACAAATTAGGAACTTTCTTTTAAGCAATTGTGCTGTTCTTGCCATTTAATAGTAGTTGATCATAGCGTTTGTTAAGCCAAAAATACTCAGGCCAGCTAATAAAAGAAAAGAAGAGATATGCTACTAAGGGCAAAATGGCAGCTTTCTTCTACATTTCAGCCTGTCATTTAGAGAGACAGAAAGAAGGAACCTGTTGCCTTTATTGTGATTTATCTCCTTTCCTTAGAACACTGTTTGAAGGCAAATTGAAGGAGTGATGTATTTTCTTTGGTTCCTATGCATGTTCCTGCAAAAATTGTTACCTTTCTATGCCAGAATAAGACTCAGAAAGTGTCATAATCTCAGCTATTGTGTCACTGGACAGTGTCCTACTGCTCTGTCTGTGAGGAGCATGCTTGCATGCAGCTTCAGAGCATTGCATCTGTGTTAGCTAATGAGAAAGATGTGTTCCCTACTAAGTATTGGTATTGTTTGGGTGTTGTTTGGAACAACAGGAGAGAAACCACGTTCAGTTACAAACGTAATGTCTCTGTTTATGTTATTATTTTTGTGTGGGTGTGGTTAGGTGCATGTCTGCATATACATGTGGGTATGTACAAATATTAACATCTTAGAATTTATGGGTCTTTCTGAAATCTTCTTTTGCCATTACTGTCAAATTCCATATTATAATTATTGAAATATTTTCTTACTATGAAGGGAAATGGATATTCTGTAAAACAGAAATAATCTGTGTCACTGAGATATCACTGGAATCGGACAAAACTTTGGTGTTACAACCCTTCTTATTAGAATCTTTAATTCCTCAAGGCAATCTGGTTTTGAACAGTACTGCTCATAGGCTCATTCCACTGTGTTTTGTGGGAAACATCTTAAGCCCAGTTGAAAATAAATGAAAACTGCCTTTCTTGCTCTAACATACTGCTTTGTTTTTTTCTTTAAATTGTTGCAGCTGGCTGGGTGACTACTGAGTTTTGCTCTGCTCTCTTCTACAATTCAGAATAACAAAAGTTCTGTGTTTAATGCACTAACTCCCTACAACAGTAGACTAATGGGAGTGTCTTCTGTCACTAAGCATATATATTATGGCCTAGTAAAGTGTGGTAGCTTATAAATGCGTCAAAGAGAGTTCTGTCATTCTGTAGAGAAGAGATGGATCCCAGTTGGATCCAATAGGTTGACAGAAGAAAGTGGAAAGAAATAAAGGTTGACTCATGGCTATAATATAGAAGATTTATGTAGAATATAGAAGATTTCCTGGAGTAAGAAAAATTGCATGTATATTTTTTAAAGATATCTTAATTTTAAAATATTTAAGAAAGGACTGTTGGAAAGCATTTGTTGACGGTTCTTGAATGGACCTAGAACTGTTCTTGTACTGTTCTTGTACTGTTCTGTATCCATTGGTGGACAGGTGATAAAAGAGTTAAAAATTTCTCTGTTTAGAAGGAGCTTTCATCTCCTGAAGAAAAATGAGAAGTTACTTCGAGAACTGAGAAATTTGGATTCCAGACAATGGTAAATTCTTTTAATGACTGCCTACTTATTTAAGTGTAGCTTTATTTGAATGGCTCTAATTGCATAGATGTGCGAGTTGGGCTGTGTTTAAGAATTTTTTTAATTATTAATGTATTTTGCACTGTATTGTTGTTATTTATTATAGTGAAATTGCATTGGTGTTATTTGTAGAGTGAAATTCTGCAAGTAGAATACCATGAGATAAACAAATTTCAAAATTGCTTATATTTATGAGCATTTTTTATGTGCACAACATTGAATAGTTTTAAAACTTTGATAGATCAAAGTCTCCACATTTTAAGCTTTGGTTAATTGTTTAGCTATGTTCTAATGCTCCTGGTATTTGAAGACACAGAACTGTAGTTGGAATTGGAGCACAGAATTAAAAACTGAGTTATTTTTGTAGAAGTTGAAATTAAATCCAGTAGAGGTTTTAGAAGTGTGAGAAAGCACCTTCAGTTGCTCCAGTGTCTAACAGCAAGCTGTGAACAGAAGACATTGCTATTTACTTAAAGATTCTTCATTCAGTTGCATAAGCTGCAGGTACCACAGTGTTCAGAAGGCACTGCTAATAATGGGCAGTGCAGTGTGGATAATGCCTGCATTACATTTGCCTACTTCAAAAGTCCAGCTATTTCATTAACATTTGGTACAGCCAGCACCATCCTGCATCCTAGAAGTGATGAAAGGGGTAAATGCTGCTCTGTTACAGCAAAACTTTAGAGGAGACTAGAAAAGACAGAATGGGGATATGAAAATATAGAGGGTATCCAAAAGAAGCCATATAGTTGCACTTTAAGTCCACTATGTATTTTTTATACTTTAAGGGCCATGCTGTCTGTATTTTTTGACTATTTTGGTTTCATGTTAGTAAAGGCACTGTTACGCAACGACTATTCTCTGTTTTACAGCCGAGAGACACACAAGATTGCAGTATTTTATGTTGCTGAGGGACAGGAAGATAAACACTCCATTCTTACGAATACTGGGGGAAGTCAAGCCTATGAGGATTTTGTAGCTGGGCTGGGCTGGGAGGTATTTATTAAAATGTTTTTATCCTACGTTTGTTTACAGATAAAATTACAAATCCCTTTATATATTGAGTCTTTGACTCTTCAGCATTACTCACAAGTACTAAAATACACTTGTTTGAAAATGGAATGTAGAGAAGAATTCCTGTTTTAATTTCATTAGCAATACTAACTATTTAAATTTAAGCTCTTACAATTTAAGAAAGTTTCTGCATGCATTCTTTAATGAGCAGTCCTGTGCTTGGCTTTTGGGGCCTGATTAGGAGGCATCTTGATTTCCCGCAAAGTGTAAAGTGTTAAATACATTGAAGTTTGAGCTTTGCTCAATTTTGGGACTCCAAAATAGTACAAACAAGCAGCTTTTCACATAGACCCTCCTTCCTGCATGCCTGGAGGCATGTATCAGTTCACGCACTCCACCCTGCTTCTCTTTCAGCAGTCAGAAATAATGTGATGTATCCCATCATCTCTGTGGATCTGCAGTTCTTTAGTCACCTGTTTGATACAAGGATTTCCTTTTTTGCATCCTTTCTTTCAGACCATGCAGGTTTAATTACCACTGTAAAGTTCTATTTGGCACTGTTGCACAGAACACCATAATGGCTTTTGCTCCCGGCTGGCTGCATAAGAAGCTGCAGTTTTTTTGTTCCTCTTGTGACTTGTGCTTATCAGGAGTGTGCCCATGAGTGTCTGTCTTATTTGTTCTTTACTCCTTAGGTATATAAGAGTATATGTTGCTTTACTCCTTAGATATATAAGAGCACTACCAGATTAGCTGTGTGGATAAGGACTCTGACTTTTACATAGGAGCAGAGGAAAACTGGTAGAAATCTGCTGACTGTCATGAACACAGATGTTTATTTCCGACATTCAGGAGAAAACAAAAAAGCATTAGTACCTTCAAATATCCTTCTTCAGTGGTTTGATTCTCTTAGGCATTATTAGATAGTTTAAAGAGCTGGTAATTTGGATTAATATTCCGTAATGAGACAGCTAAGATATTAAAATATCTTAGCATTAAATTCTAGATCCTTTAGTATCAGAAAAACAAATATATCCCATGTGTGCAAATATTAAATGTATTCACATACATATATATATAAATATATATTATGTATATTACAAGTATATCTCTGAGATATAACTTTCTGTAGTCGCTGTTTTAAAAGTGAAACGGCACATTAAGCATGCTCATTTTTTTCAGTGCCAGACTATTCCCCATAGAACTAAGACTTACAAACTTATTTACAAATTATCAGTTACTTTTCTGAGATTTTTTTTTTTCATATTCACAGAATGAAAATTTCTCACAAAAATATATGAAAGGTAACAAGACAAGGTGAAATTGCCTGACTCTCATACAGAGTTTCCTCAGAGCTCAGGTCACGGTTGATGTAGTATCACAGAATTTAAAAAAATTCAAAAAACACATAAGTGACAACACTCAAGTGTTCAGGGAACAATGCAGTCAATGTTTACAGAGCCTTTCCTTCTCTCTAACCTCATCTTCCCAGCAGCTTCTGTGGTGACCATGGAATATAGAATACTACTGCACTGCAGTTGATTTCCAGTCTAGTCAGTGAGTCTGAGCTCTTTCAGAAAAAAGCATAAGTGTACTGTTGTGAAAAGAATCTTCACTTTAAAAGTTCAGTTGAAAGTGCATTTTAAAGCATAAAGAGTGTCTTTATCACCTGATAATATTTTTCTTGTAAATTTTCTTGGACTTCATTTCTAGGTAAATCTCACAAATCATTGTGGCTTTATGGGAGGACTGCAAAAAAACAAAAGCACTGGATTGACCACTCCATATTTTGCTACCTCAACAGTAGAAGTAATGTTCCATGTGTCAACAAGAATGCCGTCTGATTCAGATGACTCTTTAACGAAAAAGGTGCGTGTCTCTAAATAACAGTTTCCCTGGGCAATTTCCCAGAGCAATTAGAGTCAAAAAAAATCCAGTAACTTATAAAAAACCCAAAACATAAAATATAACATCTTTACCTACTAATAATTGGTATTTTACTGAAGTAGCTCAAGCTGTATAGATTATTCTCTACCAATTCTACTTTTACCATACTGGTGATTTTTGCTGTCATTGCAACTGTTGTCAGGAACACATGTAAAGTGGGGAAAAGTGCAGGAAGGTAACGGTTTGTGTAGAAGGAAAAGCATTACATCTGAATGATGTCTTAGTACTTTGAGACCTTAAATACCAGTTAATAGATATGTGGTGAGTACTTTCGAAGATCGCTTTTATTTCACTTAAGGGCCATGTTCTGGCTATTAAAATAATTTTCCCTTTAAAAAATAGTTTAAAAAATTAAGGCAATATTTATTGCATATAAGGTGTTTTGTCTTGGAGTAGACACAGATGCTCAACAGTGATATGATCTCTTATAGCTGCATTAAGAAAAAAATGGTTTTCTGTATTGGTATTTTTTTCTTTAGAATTTAATAAATTCCATATTAGTGATAATAAGTTACAGTCTCGAACATGTGTCCTATTATAAATGAACAATTAGCTATCATTAGACTGTCCCCCCGTCCTGCATACATACATCTTCAGATGTGCTAATCCATTCAGTAGACACGTTAATGAGCACTGGTTGAAGTGTAATATTGAAGGAACTGAAGCTGGTTGACCTCAGCATGGAGTTTAATACTTGTAATTAAATTAGACAGTAGACAGTTAGTAAAGAGAGAAATAGCCATGCCTCTGGCAAGCTTCAATTATTAATGACTTTTTTGTTCTTTGTGTTCTACTTGAAGAAAAAAAATATTATTGTTCTTATTATAGACTGAGTTCTAAATTCTCACTGTTACATCTTAGGTTGGTTTGGTTGGTGTGGGGTGTTTTTTAATTAAAAATGTTTTTGCTTGTATGCCTAAGATGCTGCATCCTTTCTGTTCTTTATTTCCTGAAGTAGATCCAGGGCAGTACTTAGGTTGTTAAATGATTTATAAGAGTGGTTTAATAGCAAAAATAACTAATTTTAAAATAAGATTGTTTCTACTGTTTCAGTATAGAACAATGTGTACTTTTGTTTCTAGGTGACTGGCTTCTTTATTTTCTTAAACAGAAACTGGGTTTTATAAAACACAGCTTGTAATTATCCTTACAATGTTTGTTTATAATCTGTTTGAATTAGAGCATTACAAAGCATTGACAAGGGGAAGGATGGGTCACAGTGACAATAATTAATAATGATTAATTTGAAAATGCTGTGGACTTCAACAAGATCTCATGTCTGTTTCTAGGAGCGTGTCAGGAATGAGTGTTTTAGGTTGCTTCAGGAATCAGCAGCCAAAGGCGTTGGCAAAAGCAGGTTTAATATTAAAATGAAAGTGCGACAAAGTTCATTGGCAAGGTTCAGTCTACTACTAGCTATGGTTAAAGCACACAGAGAAAGGTCAGACTAAAATCTAAAATTAATCAATCTAAAACTAAAATCAACCAAATATGATCTACATGGAGGCTGGAGATGAAAAAAGGGTAAGGATAAAAACCAACGAGGAAGATCCTCCCATGGAGTGACAAAGTTCAGAGTGGAACCCCTTGCCAAACTTAGCCGCGGATTTGAACGGTTTAGGCCTAAAGGTTTTAACAGCACTTAACAGAACTTAAGCAACAACCTAATTTAAATTAATTTAACAAAAGATTCCATAGAATTTACTCTAAGCATAACAGTAATTCACTTACAGGCCTAACTTACTTAGGAATCTAAGAGAGCAGCATTCATAGCACACTGGCTACAGCATATTCACAGTCACGCATACACACAGACCTAAAGCAGTATGCACAAGGTATATACCTGTGAAAAATTCTCCTGTAGTTCAGTGAAGTACTCAAATCGGATGCCTTTGCCTTTTCTCAACCGGTGAAGGGTCTCTCTTAGGACTGCTGTTTATGGGGTCACAAGTGAGTTGACTTAAGTCATAGTAATTTTCCATCCTGTCCACAGTTCGATTCAGTAACCGTCTTTGAAAATTCAATTACAAAAATGGTGTTCCACCTGAGTTGTTATTCAAACAAGAAAAATGAGTTTCCAAGGCTGTTTGTTAAAAAACAGGAGCTCGTTAGGCAGCATAAGTTTCTGGTACCAGACAGTGTTTCATATAAACTCAAGAGGAGTTTAGCCCAGGTACTGTTAGGCCTGATGAGCACTTCTAAGCCCAAAGAGAGGGGAAGGAGGGATGCACCACCACAGAACACCCTGAATCTACATATAGCTGTTCCTGCCAGACAAGGTTCAGTGCTGGTCCAGACCTCCTGAGACTCAACTTGTGAAAATTGTGTCAGCTGGACTTTTTAACAACTCCAGCTTGCCCCAGGCCTAATTCTCTCCTCCCTTACCCACAATCTCACTCATCAGTAGTTTGGAATATTTGGATATGTAGAGTGTATCAAAAGATTGGGATTATATTTGTGGCTCAGCTACTGATCAACTGTTTATTTAAGCTATTTTATTTCTCTGTGGCTTTCTTTCCTCTTCTTCCTCAGTGTTTCGTTTTTGTTCTTTTTAAGCATATTTTCCCAAGAACGGATGCCTGTGAGCCTCTCTTTATCTCTCTCCACCCTTCCCTAACACCTTTGGCCCATTCCAGTCCAATTTAATAGAGACATGTTTCAAAGCTGTTCATTTCATGTATGTTTAACGATAATGGGCTAAGTAGAGGAGATCGAGGGAGTGAAACTTTTAATGCTCCTACTCAGCAAATAAAGTCTGCATGGGAAGAAGCAGTAGATATCAAGGAGCCATCACAAGAGAGAGATGTTATGAAAATCATCCCAAACTTGAGAAAAGCATCAACTGAAGTTTGCATCTTGGGAGAAACCAGCAAGTGGTATCAGGAGGCATGAGTAGCAAAACAGTCTTAATTCATATACTAGTTCTTCAACTACTCACGATGCTTGGATTGAACACATCAGCAAAAGGAATGTGTTTTATGAAATCCTGGTTAGCTTACACATGCTATCAAAATTATTTGAGAGCCATGTGAGTGCTAAGAGTTGTAATTATTGTGAGTGCATGTACTGTTCATGACCTCCAGAGAAACTTGAGATTTAAGCTTCTCTGCAGGTCTTTCTTGTGATTTTTTTTTTTTTTTTGTTCCATTCAATGGGAGAAAAACAAGCAAACTTGCAGTAGCTGGCTTTGGACTGCTGCTGGTTTTTATTTTGTGAATGTGCCTAGAGGTACATGATAGGTTCATCTTATAAATGGAAAATAAATTAAATTGAAGCAAAACTTCTTCCTGCCAGTTGAGCCACTGCAAAATCAAGATTCTGCTTTTTCCATGGGCTAAGCCATTTTTAAACTTATTTTCCATCAGTCTTACAGAGTAGTAAATAAAACTTTAAAGAGTCTTGATACCTCTGAAGTATTTGTTTCTGAAGATGTGAACAAGAGCAGGAAAAGACATGAATTCAAGAACTGATGAAAATCATCTGAATTTGTAAAGGAACTTAACATTGAAATGCTTATATAAAATAGGTATTTAATTTGCAAATAGTAAATTAAAGGTTTAATGCAGATAATGCAATCCATTCTGGGTTTTTTATAATTAAAGGTTAGAGTAAAAAGTATTTACACTACTCAGTTCACAAAATGAGGAAGCTCATTTATGTGCCTCTACAGCCTATCACTTGTCTAGTTCCTTCTTCCTTAGGAGGATCTTCCTAGAGGAGTGAAGGCATTGTAAGTGAGGTGTTATACATCTAGTATGTAAACAAAAAGTAGTAATGTTGCTAATGATTGGAATACTAATTCATCTTCATCAGGGTATTTTTTAGAGTTACAGTTGGATACACATGTTGCTTAAAAAAAACCCCAAACAAACAAAAAAACCAAACACACTATAGTTGTTGAGAAAAAGTTTGTGAAAAATTCATCCAGAGGGTACATACACTGTAGACAGTGTGCTGCTTACATTTAATGGACAAAAGTAGCTGCATTAAGCCATTACTTCAGATATCTGTGCTGCTTCTGTTCTTTTTATAATAAACACTTCCATTTTTGAAGAAGAAAAAAGTTGAGGCTAGCTGTTGTATCATAAAAAAATATAATAGCTTTTTTTCTCCCTCCTTTAGGTAGTGGGTATTAGAAATTACAGTAATTTTGGCAAGAGTTCAAGGGTTAATGCAACAGATAAATAAAAGGAATTTTCTGTAAATTGAGCCCTGCATTATTTCACTTGTCTTGCCTTTCGAAACCTAACTCATTTAATTTTAAAAAGTAAATACTTAAATTCTTCCTGACAGTGTGCTTTGCTTTTACTATCGTTTATTACTTCAATTATACTTGGTATCACTTAGAACAATCTGCCATTTGGAAATTTCAGTATAGCCTGCAGCTTCGTATTAAGTCTGGCTGCTATTGTAACATGTACAGCATATGACACTAATGTATCAAAATTAGATTTGATCATCCCTCCTGGTTATATTTATTTCACATTTCTTTTGTATTCAGTTAACATAAATGTATTAGGAGAGCTGACACATGATGATGGCTATAGAGTAAGAATATTTTAAAGTATTTTGAGTTAAATTTGAAATTTCAGGTAACCTAACAGTCGGTCATTTTTATATATTTACTCTAATGGAGTAGAGTTTCAAAGTTAGCCTAAAAAAATCTGTTTGTCTCCGGTATCTCCTCAGGGCTGTCTTCCCGACAACGCAGGTTTAAAATGTCTAAAACAGAGCTCTTAATCTCTTTCTCATTGCCACCTTTCCAGATCACCACAGATAACATGACCATTGTGCCTGTCACTTGTGCCCATAGCCTGAAATCATCTTTAATTTGGTCCACTTTCTGGATTCTTACATTCAGTCGGTGCTGAAGACTCTTCTTTTTCCTACCTACCATTTCTTGCAGCGTAGCCTTTTCATACACACAGTTAAAATTTATCCACTATATCATAAACTGTTGTTTTGATCCCTGAACCTTCCTTTCTCTGGCCTTGACACTTTCATTCTTGAATAATGCTGAAGACCTTTTTCTTGTTTTTAGCACCTTTTTACAGCTTCTTTGCATTTGTTCAGCTCCGTTTTGTGTCTTGCCTTATGCTTTAAATAATAAACTCTCTAGAGCAGTTTGATCTGTGTTTAGAATGTTAGAATACTGGTGTGTAACCTATAGTTCCAGGTGTTTCAGCCATAATGTATTATTAGTTACTTGAAGTATAACACTATTTTAGGACATTTTATTATTTATATTATCACTGTGCCTTATGTCTCTGGTACTGATTTGCACTTTGTTATGCTTACTGTGAGGTATGCACATACGAAGTTGTAAATTCAGGAACACAAGGTCAGGAAATGAATGTGAAGTTGTAGCGGCTGACACAACTGGTAGTGAGTTTTGAGTAAGCATTAACACAGAATGCGGTCTTGACATCTGTCTGTTCCGTGTGCACCAAATCCCATTCTGTTAGATAACACTGGGACCACACCTTGGAAAACCATGTTTCTGTCTGTCCTCAAGGTTTCAATTAGAAGAGGTGGTTATAGTTCTACATCTTTGTCCTGCTTTGTCCAGGACATTGAATTCTGGGATGTTTCCAATTCAATACAAAGATATAAAGAAACCAGATTAAAGTTGAAAGAGATCAGGTTCTGGCTCTCTCTGGTGTAATAATGACAGTGAATGATGGATTCTACAAATGTTTGTTGTGCTTGCAGAAGAGCTTGGTTGTGGAGCACTACTCAGTTACAAGATCCTTCAATAGGGAACTGAACAATTGAGAAGAAAATCTGAAATTCTTCTTTCTAAAAAGTTTATGCAAAACCTAGCAGGCCTTGGAAAACTTTTCAAGTTAATTTCAGGTATCAGATCTCTTCATGTTGAGCAGTCAAGTTACCTCTGTTCAAGCTTTCTCGTAACGTCTGCTTGCTGACCAAGGTGAACTATCTGACAGAAGCAACAAGGAGCACTGTGTTAGTGTCAGAGCTTCTTATGATCTAATCTTGAAGAAGGAAACAGAATGGCTTATCTAGAATTTAGTTATTCTTCAAACATAAAATCAGCAACACCCAACCCTGTTTACTTCTCTGTTATTTTTGTTAGTCGTCTGACCATCCATAAGGGAAACAAGGTTTTGATCTTTGTTTTGATCCTGAGCACTTTACATATTTTTATAAACTGCTATTCATAGTTTATACCATCATCCACCTACTTGCACCATCTGATTTTGACTCTCAATCCATTACATGTCACAGAGATGCCATTCTACATTTTAGTCAGACCGGATCATTGCTGGATCATTCTCAGTAGTAATCATGAGGTGAAATACATCTGATAGGACTTGGAACTCTTTGAAATAATCTGATTTGTTTTTCTTTTTCTCTGAAGAAGTTTTTTCTTTTAGCATGGAATGTATTCTCATTAATCTATGGGGGTATAAAGCAAACTTTGAAAAGAGACTTTTGAAAAGAGAAAAGTCACTAATGGCTTTGGTACAAAATATCCAAAAATATGTGTCCCTTGTCAGTAATCCTTCTGAAATAACCACACAGTACACTTCTATCACACCAAATCTATATCAGTCTAATGTGAAAGCATGCATCAGTAGTGATGCTCTGTCTGGGTAGCTTTTGTGGAAGTGCAAGAACTAGTGTCCTGCGTGATTAGCTGCAGGTGTCAGTAACAGGTACACGGGGGTAATGCTTGAGAAATTAAATTCAGAGGCAGTGATGCCCTCCAGAAGCTGCACTATCTAAACTCTGTATGGTTTTGATTATTTCTTTGGCATGTACACTGTTACCATCACTTGTTTCTAATAGTCTATGAGTTTTTTGTCTCAGAGTCCAAAGATGTTAAGTAAAGGAGGAAATAATTCTTTTAGTAAATTGTTCAATATTACTGAATTAGGAATGGTGCACTGCAGTGATGGGCGTATTGCTTTTTGGCAGTCAGTTCAGTGAGTTCAGTCAGTGCTTCAGATGGCCACTCCTCAACCTAGGATCCTGTAGTTTTTATACATTCCACAACATTTCATGTCCCAGCTGATTTGCCTCATGGTTTCTCTTTGGCTAGGCAGCATCATCCTCCCTCAGCTTTTCACTGGCTTGTAAGTGTGAGCCCATCAGTCCCTGATAGCTTATCATTTCAACAGCTAGTTTGACTGTCACTTCACTGAGGAAGCAAAATGAGAATTTTTAATTTTTTTTAATCTGAGGTGCAATTTCTCACTGAATTCTCTGGTGATAAGGCCATTTAAGAAGGTGACAACCCTGATTTTTGCTCCTGTCATGTTTCAAAAAAAGATGCCAACACATTGTTTTCTTGGGCTGTGTTTGAGACCAGTACAGTTACATGAGCTGAGTTTAAAACAAAAACTTGGGGTTTATTTTCCCCATTTGGATCATGTCTTTGATCCATTTTGAAAATGGTCTCATGTATGCCTGGAGAAGAGAAGATGATTAACTGTGTCAGAGGGAGGAGACCAAGGATAACAGTTTATTAGTCAGTGATGCTAGAGGAGAATGAAGGGAAGCTGAACCTTGTGTAAACTGAAAAAATAGAATTCTACCGTGATGAAAATCAATGGGAAAGTCTGTTCTGGTGCCAAAGTGCAAGGTTTCTTTAATTAACATTTTGCTACAAAACAAAAGGGTTAGAAGGAGAAGTCACTTTTCCGGTAATTTTGGGAGTTGTTGTGGGTTTTGGGGTTTTTTTTTGGTAGCATATTTTGAAGTTTACCTTAGCAAGTATGGAAGTGCTTCAAGCTATCACCAGGAAAAAACAGCTAAGTGTGCTTCATATCACTCTCTTATCACTCTTATTGATTTTATTGCTCTCTACAAGTAACCAAAAGGAGGTTGTAGGGCGTGGAGGTTAAGTCTCTTTTCCCATGGAACAAGAGGCAGAACTAAAGGAAATGGCTTCAAGTTACACTAGGGGGGTTTAGATTGAATATTGGGAAAAATTATCCAAGGTTTCTGCATCTGCTGTTTGTGTGTTGCACATCAGTCATTCAGGTTGCTGTCTGGTTATGTTCTAATCTAGTAAAATAAAGTTCAGTGTAGTGAATGTTGTTATAACCAATTCTTTTCTTGGGTTGGTTTTACTGTTGGCACAAGAGCACCCCTAACTAAGTGTTATTCAAAATAATTCAGCCATCTACACAAGAGGAAAGAACTCACATCAAAGGCACTGCAACCATTGTTGATTAGACATATGTACGATCTGGTCCAGGCAAAACAATGACTTGTTGAGCATCAAAGAAGGAGGGTATTGATACCATCTGTCCTTTGACCAATTCAACACTGAAGAAAATCCTTTTTTCACAGAAATACAACCCTTTTTTTTCAGTCTGATACCATTTAAAGCTATGAGAAGAGACAACTTTTTTTTTTCTTTTTTTTAAGTCTGCTACTGACAATTGGTACAAGCCTTCAGATAAGAAAAAGGTAGCATTCCAGGAGGTTTTGTAAAATAAAAAAGTGAATACTTGCAGTGAAATTTCTCTGAAGACTGTGTACATGTTTTGCTTTTATTTAGAGTTCAACTGTGTTCTGAAAATGAGTATGGCAAATTGTTGCCTTTTTATATGCCATAGCTTTTTGTACGTGCCCAGATTGGTATCTGTATGTTACCTGTCAACAGCAGTTCACAGTGCAGTCCTTTGAATAGCATCAAGGTGATTGACAAACTCCTACTACCTAAAGCTGTGGAAACAAACTGAAAACTGGGGTGAAGGCAATTGTCAGTTGTAACTGGTGATACACTAGGAGATAAAAAAGAGATTTCAAATTGAATTTTTGGAAATAATGCTTACTTGAAAGAATCTGATGTTTAATAGTCTGAATGTATTTGATCAGTATACATAAAGCCTCTCTGCATAATGTAAACATTTGTTCTCAGATGGTAATGTTTAGCAGAAGGAGCATTTTGGAGCTTCAGTGCAGATAATTCCAGAATGTTCAAGAAATTCCTTAATGTGTTTATGATTACGTCTGAGGATACACCGTGGATTTTGGGGAACCCATTTGGCCATTCTGAGCAAGATGAAGAGCCATTTTGAAGGGGTTTTTTTGGGGGTGGGGTGCTATTTTTACAAACTTACACTGGTTTCATGGGAAATGAGCATTTAGTTTAGTTAATTTGGGGGCTATGGAAAATGCAGTAACTATTCTCCTTTAAAAGATTTTTGTTTGTAGTAGGTATTTTGCACTTTGGCTAGAATTATGAGTTGAAGTGTTCAGATACCTAGCTTTTAAAAAGATGCTCATTCGTATCCTTAAAAAGTTCATGTAGAATTTAGTAATTTTCTGCCTGTCAGTGATGACAGTCTGGAACACATTTTAGTAAATCAGGTTGAATCACTTTGCATCCTTGAGATAATATCAACAAAATTTTAGCTTTCAGTAGAAAACATTCACATATCTATTAATTTAAGTAGAAATTGATACCAGTATATAAAAATCTGTATCA
The DNA here is from genome assembly GCA_013399855.1 of Oxyruncus cristatus. NCBI lineage: Eukaryota > Metazoa > Chordata > Aves > Passeriformes > Cotingidae > Oxyruncus > Oxyruncus cristatus. The sequence goes on along the minus strand of VXAY01004368.1, from coordinate 42,882 downwards.
CAAACCACAGAGTCTTTCTGCTGTGCCTTCTGCAATCGGACCTGCCTATCTCGTATCGGCCTCTTTAGCCACCAACACGCTTGCAACAAACGTGGGTAGAGCCCTTCCCAAATCTTCGTTCGCGAAGCTTAGCCATGATGATGTATCACAAACCAATACTGACGACTAATATTCACACTGAAATTGTAAAAGAACTATAGCGTAATTTGGGGTTTTTTACTCATTTTTCTTCATTTGTTTTCGGTGGGTTTGTCCTTTTAAAATGTGTACATTTTATATATCTGTATGGCTATAGAATACTAATTAAGGATATTTAAACTGATAGGTTTTTATTCCTGATTTTCTAGCTAAGACATTTAGGAAATGATGAAGTACACATTGTCTGGTCAGAGCACACTCGAGATTATAGAAGAGGAATAATTCCAACAGAATTTGGTGATGTTCTTATAGTTATCTATCCCATGAAGAACCATATGTTCAGTATCCAGATCATGAAAAAGCCTGAGGTAAGGGTTTGTTTTCCGTGTTTCCTTGATATGTTTAACATGACCTGAGTTTTGTTTACATTCTGAGGTCTTGGTATAATAGACTGATCCAACAAAGTGATGTCTTGAGCACTGACAGTTGCAGTGATGGTAGGAGGAGAAGGAAGAGCTCAGTGAGTACAATGCATAGTAAAAATCAGTAACTTGAAATTGCAAAGGTCTGATCCTGTAAAGCATATCTGCTAACAACATAATCTGGAAAAAAAGCTAGAATATTCTGCATAATACTTTAAATATTGAAATAAACTTGACAAACCTTTTTATCAAATTTCTCAAATCAAATACATAACTGCAGTAATTGAATAATGGTCTGCTCCCACTTCCTCCATCCATGTCATACTCCTCTTTCTTCCTCTCAAAGCTAGTTATCACTTTCTTCTTGACTCTGCACAAGAGTTTGGAGATTATTCAGTAAAGCAAGACCATTCAACCCTTAGGCATATGCACACACATTCTTTTTAATGACTGTTCCTCAAATGTCAGTGCTGGCTTTGTTCTTAAAACAGTGGTTTAGGGTAGTGAACACTGACTGAGTAAAAGTAGTCATGAGTTCTTGTACTACCTAACTTCTGTGTGTGATGTCACTTGCCGTGAATTTCTATACTTTAAATGTTACTAGAAGCACTAATATTAATAAATGAGGTATATGAGAGAAACACCTCTTTATGATGACACTCCCCCTATTGACAGGCATGAAATGATATTCAGTTTTGTTATTACTGACTTGCATTTTTAATTAATAAGTATATTCTTTCTTTTACTACTTTCAGTACAAATAGTTGCAGGTTAAGAAGGAAAATGAAAACTGTTGAAAACAGGGATTGTTGTTAGTCCCAAAAGAGGTTCTTGTATGTGAAAAAGAAGCGCCTTCCATCAGATTTCGGTATTCTCAGAACTACATTAAATGATGGCAAAAAAAATATAGGGATCTAAATTCTTTCACAGCATTGGTTTCATCTTAGCAGAAAGAATATTTATCGTATGCTCTGCTCCCTTTGCTGAGCTGGTGCACAAATTTTGCTGCTCTTGACCTGCTTTATGTCATCAGCTTCCGAACTTTATTCAAATGTACAGGAAGTGCAGATAGTTAATACTGAGTGCTTATTTTGTTGTTTGTTTTTTTTTCTAATTGCACAATGATGATTGATTAGAGGTATCATGCCAAATAAAGAATTATGCCAAAACATAAGATGTGTCTGTTCTGTATACCTCTTGGGTGCTACCTGTACTAAATATTGAGGTTTTCTACCTATCTCACAAATAGGGTTTTACACTTAGGGTCCAAAGAGGCCAAATTTTCACCACAGATTTCTGCTGTAAAGATCGTACAGTCCACTTGTATAGATAATGTAGAAAGGAAGAACAGATAGAAAAAAAAGAAACAGAAGGTGAGGGTCAATGCACCAGTAATTGTCTGACAGTTCCACATTGAGTTGGTCCTTATGAACATGTTAATACCTAAAGCCATAATACATATTACTTTAAAATTTTAGTAATTATTCCTTTTGCTTACTACCACCTACAATGTTGTCAGTTAGCCTTCCAACCTCATAAACATCATATGCATGACTCTTCCGAGGATTTTGGCAGCAAATGTTGAAAATTATCTTTGATGAGACATAGTATTCAAATAGTTGCTTAATTTTCTTCAAATACTGTGTTATCTGTTGCCAAGGATATCAAGCAGTTATATGGCTATATATTTCCACAAGAGAAAAGGTCTGACATGTAGCATAATGACTGCTTTGATTATCTCACAATGAGGAGGGAAAAAGAGATATATTTGAGTGCTCTATTGTTAATGCTGATTGCTAATTGTTACAGCTAAGATCTTGCTTTATGTTGAACTTATAAATTTTTTATTCAGGTTCCATTTTTTGGTCCACTCTTTGATGGTGCTATTGTGAATGGAAAAATTCTGCCTATTATGGTTCGTGCAACAGCTATAAATGCAAGCCGTGCATTGAAATCATTAATCCCATTATACCAAAACTTGTATCCTTTCACTCAAGAGGTTTCCAAGGCAAATACATTCCCTTGCACTTCTACAGATATGACCTTCATGTTTTCTGTCTTTTTTTTTTTGTTGGATTAATATAGGGAAAATATTTTTTTAATGGTGATGGTGCCTGCCTTTAGAGAACTTAAACCCACAGAAGAGTATTCAGATGAAGACCATGTTTTCTTAAATTAAAATAGTTATAGATTCAGTGCTGAAAAATTGCTTGTTTATGTTTTGTTACGTGTACTTAACACTTCTTGTTAAGAAAATTATTTTAATGACCATTTTGTGAGTAGTCTTTCTAAAACAGTGATGTTGTGATGTTAATAATCTTTCCTTCCTTAAGTATGTCAAGTATTTATCCAGTGTTAGAGAGACTTAGTTTTATTTTCTAGGTTCAAGAATGCTGCTTTCCTTCAAGATGAATTTGTTAAATTTTTGTCATACAGATTTTGTTATTCAGCTCAGAATACCGACTTGTTGTGAAAATGACATTAGTGTCCTTGTAAATGTGTCAGAAAAGTCTCGTTCTTGTTGTTGGAATTGAAATTGTAGTTTTCTGGAAGGGCTACTCTTGGAAGAAAAGGTTTATCAACAGAAATTAATAAATATAAGGTAAGTCAGTCACTTATACCTCTTCCTTTTTTAAGATTGAGTTGTGTTATATACATGTTAGTTAAATCAACAAGAATATACTATTTTTGAATTTCAGAAATTGAAAGATAAATTTAAATTTTAATTCAAAAGAAATTCTGCGTTTAATTTCCAGCCAAGCTGTAAATACTAGTATTTGTCATGTGACAGATTGTTGCTAAAACACTCTGGTTTTTCTTGTGGCTGACTGTTAATACTTGCAGAGTTTTGGATTAGATATGATGAAATGGATTTACAGATGAATGATGGATGTGTTTTAAGTGATCACATTAAGTGACGTTTATGCCATCTTCTGTAGATGATAGATGTTGATTCATTGTATTTTTATGTTTGGAAAGGTCTGATCTTTTTGTCATTACTCAAGTGGCTTAGTCAAAGAATTTAAAATGTATTATCATCATCATTATACCATGAAAAATGATGGTTTATAGCATTGTATTGATGCATAGTGATGAGCAATTGGAGAACAATTTACTTCAAAATAACAAATTTTCAGTACAACCCCCCGTCCAAGCTTGTGTATTTAAACTTTTTTACAGAATAGGAAAGTTGTAATAAATTCCGTGGACATAGCCTGCCAGCTCAGTGTCTAGGAATTGGCCAGTTCCACAGAGCTGTGCATTGCATTTTTAATTCAGTTCTTGAAATTGTACTTTCTGATATGCATCAAAGCACAGCATGTCATTTATTACATAATGTGGCCTCCACTAAAATGTCTCCTATAATATGGTTAACATGGTAACTGGAAAGCATTGTGTGTATTTGATATTAGATGCGTTGGTTGGTGGGTTTCACATCATCACTTGATTATGAAGATTCTGAAGTACCAGTTGATAGGGCACTGATATTAAAGGGTGGCTTTGTTAAGTAGTTGGTGGAATTCTTTTTCCATCTGGCTTAGAGTATCTTATATTCAGTGTTTAGTATGATAATTTAGAAATAAAAATGGGTTGTGAGAAGTTCTTTAAAAGCTGTTTGCTTGATGTGAAATTAGAAGAAACTCTACAAACTTCCCTGGCTTATATTAGGCTATGGTGGAGTCAGTCGTGTCAGTGGAGAACACCAAAAAGTGTTAAACTTCCAAGTCTGGCCCGGCTCTTAGGGGTTTAAGAACCTTTTGGTTAAAGATGTCATGGATATGCTCATGCTCTTGGTGTTCAAGCCATGGCCAGACTTTGCGGTCAAGAGGGAATTTTCCCTCGTACAAGAATGGCAAAGACTGGATGTTTCCTGTAACATGGGCAAGGTCTGTTATCTAGGAACATTTGAAAGTTGAATCTAATTATGTTCTTGCAATAGCAGGGAATTGAAGATGTTAAGGACTGTCTTTATTGTCTCATGCTTTTTTCCTCTGGGATATTTTAGCTATGGTGGCAGGAGTTCACTACTGGCTTTTAAGTTTGCAGTGGACTGAACGGTATGGGGAGCAGACGTATTTTATGGTCTGTGGATAAATAGCTTTTCTGGAAACCCTGCCAGACTTAATGTCTCTTGCAGAAGACAGACAGGATTTGTTGATCAAGGTGGTCCTTCCTTGTGCTGGAGTATTGCTGGAGCAAAGAAGAAGAGGGTTCAGAGTGATGAAAACAATACATTCAAAGTGGGAGGAAAAAGGGAACAAAAATGTTATTTTTCAGAAGATACACCAAAAGCAGAGTCCAAGCTGGAAAAGTGAAGCTTGTAATCAAGGATTTCCACAAATCCAGAACCATAATGGTTTCAGTGAAAGAGAATTCTGAAGTGATCTACTTGAAATTAATCTTAGTTTACTTACTTATGAATATCTAATATACTGGGGCAGTACCAGTTTATTAGGAACTTTGATGGTGCTTAGTGGAAATCCAGTTGAATGTGGATCTCGAGTGCCCAAGAGTACTTGAGACTTGTAGTGCTTGAAATGTGTTTTGTGTGACATTTCTGTATTAGCTCTTCTTTTTACAGTAGTAGACCAGCAGAAATCATTTATTTCAAGGCCAGCATCAGTATATGGATGTTTCCCTACCTGCAGGGGTGTGGTTTGTTTCATGGTGCTGTGTAATACTTGGTGGGCACCTTTTGACTTAGTAGGGAGTTAAAAACATATATGTAGGTCTGTGCTTGTCTGGTTTTGAAGAATGTTTATAATATCACATTGTAGATCCTTGCGGTGATGGATCATGGTTAACTCTTAATTAAACTAGGACTGTGTTGATCTGCCTGCGTATGGGATGGGAAGAAATTGGCACTGAGTTTGGCCCTTCAGCTTCCAAGGGGAGCTTATCCATCCTGTGAGACAGTGCGTTTTCTAAGTGCAAACCTGACTGAAAAAATCGGCTGTCATTTGTAATCAGCAGGGATATTCAGTCCTCTTCATGTAACCTGATTGCAACTTTTTCCTTAATGTGCTGGTCTGTTAATCACAATGTGGCAATGGGTACTATGTGTGAGTGGTATAATAATGGTTGCATGGATACAGGAAATTTTGCTCATCTCCCTCTTTTAGTCTTCTCTGACCTTGAGTATGTGCTGTGCGGTCTGAAGTAGCTTTCTGAGACTGACATATTCTGGCAATCACCTTCCTCTTTCTGACATTATTTTGACATCTCTGATAGCAAACTTAGATAGCAAAACACTTTGAAGATTTGGTTTTGTTAATGATTTTTAAAGGTTTTGTCTGCTCTGTGTTTTTATTCTTTGCTCTTAATACCATAATGATATGTTTCCATATTGTAGTATTTTAAGATTAAATATTTACTAAATTCATCAACAGGCATTAGTCATGCATGACAGGTATCCTGCTTTATTTGATGCTTGACATACTCATTGCTACAGCTGTGTGATGAACATGTTGCCATTTGTGGTGGAGTTTTTACATTGGTTTGTGGAATTTGCTTTAGTTTCTCCTTCAAGGATTCTCTGGTCCCTCATTATCTTTTGCTGGCCTGGCTTTCTTGTACCAGTACCCCCTCACCAACAGGTGGCATATATGCACACAGTAGCAGGTTACAAACACAAAATACTTGTCTTGCTAGTGAAGCAGCAGTACCTCCTTCTTTCTCTCGTAGCTGATGTGTTTCTTCTTCTCATTGCATTTGTTTTTGTCTTAAGAAGTGCACGCTTATCTCCTGAGTATGTTCCAGCTGCACATGTACTAGGAAAACTTGTAAGACTCATAAATGCAGGTGTAATAGTGGGACTGAATGTTGAGAACAATCATTTTCACTGTAGAATTCTATGATGTAGAATAAAGAGGACAGTATTTAGGAGATTGTTAAATACTCTTTATTTACTAAATTGCATTGAAATTCCTGATATGAATGGTTTTATTCATGGCTCACGTCTCAGAGTAAGCTCTTTGTCACATTCTGAATTCAGAATCAACCAATGTGGGAAATCGATCAATGCTAAATATTTTAAACAATAGAAAGAGTGGCTTCATATAAAATTTTACTTGAACTTTCTGAATAAACAGCAGATGTTAGCCAGATGCCAAGAGGTTCACCTTGGCATAGTAGACACCTCCAGTGATCCAACTTGTTAAAATTATTGCAACAAAGCAGGAAAAATACCAGAATCACTTTGGGAGTGAAATTCCAGCTGTGAAACAACACTTTTTGCACATTGTACACAAACTTCAGAGTGTTAATAATTATTGCAAACTATCTGCACTTCAGGTAGCACACTTCATGCACTGTGGTTTCTTTCTTACTTAGTATTCCCCTACCAAAGGATGCTACCTAATATGTAGCTATACACACAGGAAGAAATTCTATTTAGCGTCTTTTAAATCTGAAATGTTTTGACACTTTAGGCACGGGGAATATAGATGGCTGTTATGTCCTTAATCATCATAGCTTAATTTTCACTTCTTTCTAATAATCTACAAAATCTTTGACCTAATGCCAAGAATTGGCATTTCTTTTTGGGGAGTTTTTTTGGTCTCATGAAACCAATTAGTTTAAGTAACAGAAACAGAATGCTGCTTTAAGTATTCCATCTAAAAGTGTTATTGAATAAATCTTAATCTAAATTATTGGATAAATTAATCTTTGTTATCAAAATTGGAAAATTGACATACTCCTGTTGTTTCGGTATTATATGACTAAGCGGTTGGTACTTGATGTACTGTAGCCCATCTTTTGATAGTTGTCTTCCAGCAAAAGGGAAGATACTGACCCCATATGCTGTCTGACAAAACAGTAACTTATTTATGAATAAAATAATGTCTATGAGTGGCTTGTTAAAAGTTTGTTCTGTATTGAAAACTGATCACCCAGCAAAAGCTTTTTTTTCTTGAGGTGTTACTCAACTGTCCCAAGAAAGGGTGTTATTGGAACTGGTAGTGTTGCTGTGTGCTGTGCCTGCTTGACCATCTGCTGCCTCAAGATAGAATTGCGGGCACTGGAAAAATGAAGAAAGTGTTCTTTATTAATAGCATACAGTGAGCAAAGAGTATTCTTCAGATTCTGTGGCCACATTTGTTTCACTTAATTAAGAGCACTTGTTTTATTTGCATTGTCAAAATGAAACTTGTGAAGATTTTGCAGATTTCTCACTAGTACAGAAACTTAGAAGTTAAAGCTGGAAAGCACTGATTTTGGCAATGCCCGTTTCCCTTCCTCCAAGTCCAGTAAGTTTTCTATCTTACAGGTGCATAAGCATCTAGAAGTAAAGTGAATAGAGTGATACTATATCAATGCCAACTGTGTATCAAGTGGGAGAGGCATAAGGGTTGCTCTCTCTTAGTTTTGGTATAGTGAAAGGAATAATGCATGACATTATAACTGCTCTTCTAGTATTTTCTAATTTAGAATTTTTTTGATATGCCATATGCCAAGACTCTCTGCAAACTTTGCTATATTTCAAGCAATGCAGTTTTGATACAGGACATTTAATAAGGTTTTAACATACCTGTTACTAATTTTTTCTGTCATCACAGGTGAGAAGGTACCAACATTAAAAATAATGCTTGATACCCTTTTTTTAAAACTACTTTATATGCTTTACACAAATAAATGAAAATGTCAGGTTTTCAATGAATATTTATTCCATCCCTGCGTACTGGCATTGTAGCCTTATTTCATGTGAGTTCAAGTAAGACCCATGGATAAGTTTTTTCCAAAAGAATATAGAGTTATTTCTAAAATCTGTTTTACTGTTTAGCAATGGAAACTGTTTTCCAAGTTCAAGCAAGACTCGTAAGGTACAGAATATGATGTTCAGTTTTTCCTGTACTTTGAATTGCTTAGTTTTGCTGTTCTCTCAAATCCTAGCTTTGTTACCAATGTATTTATCTTTTAATAATTAAAAATGTGACTAATTGATTACTTAATTAAATGCCTTCGTACAATGATATAACATGAAAACCTGAAGATTTCAAAGACATGTGTAAGTGTCTGATTGTTTTAATGGACTGTTCAGGTGTTTCAGTTTCAAGGAATCATGTAATAGTTTCTCTGTGCATTATAAGACAACCTAAATATAAGAGAGAGGTTTTCACAGAATCACAGAATATGTTGAGTTGGAAGGGACCCACAAGGATCATTGAGTCCGTCCCTTAGCTCTGCACAGGACCATCCCCAAGAGTCACACCATGCACCCCAGAGCATCATTAAAATGCTTCTTGAACTGTGTCAGGCTTGGTGCTGTGACCACTTCCCTGGGGAGTCTGTTCCAGTGCCCAACCACCCTCTGGGTGAAAAAAATGTTTTTCTAATATCCAACCTAAACCTCCCCTGAGACAACTTCAGGGCATTCCCTTGGGTCTGTCACTGGTCACCACTCTATATATAGAGTCATAGAATCATAGAATCAACCGAGTTGGAAAAAACCTCCGAGATCATCAAGTCCAATCCTTAATCCAACATTGCTGTGGTTACTAGGCCATGGCACTAATGTGTGTCTCCTTGTAGGTATGCAATGACAGTAATAGCTATCTTTATTATCTTTATAGTACTTTTCCCCTGAACTAATGCATCCAATTAATGTATTTTCCTGTGGTGTCACGAGTATATTTGAACAAAAAGAGACTGTTGTAAGAAAAATTCCAGGGGAAATACCAGGAAGATATAATACTGGGTTACTTGTATACTGTGGATGGCTGAAGTGTTCAGAATGGCAAACCACTAGTGCCAAAAAAAGCAAAGTGCACAGCACATAAATAACTGCTGCATTTAAGAATGTTCATGTTCAAAATTAATATTTTAATATGTTATACAGAAAATTGGTACAGTTTGAAATGTCTCTTGCAAAGGAATTGTATATGCAATGGCAATGTGGTGTAATAGAATAATTTAAAGTAACTTTTGTATGGATAACATCACATTGAAGTTTACCAAATTAAAAAAAAGGCCAAGTGAAAAAAGAGCTAAGATTCCAAAGCATAAATTGTGCTGTTTATGTTCGTTAAGTATGGTTTGAAATTCTGTCTTAGGGACATCTTGCCTAACTATATATCTCATGCTGCTCAGTAAATGAGAAGAGTATTGATTGGCATATGCTGCTTAAATCGATCACCTTGACAGCCAGAATTACAGTAATCTGTCAGTATTAATGACTGTCTTTCAAGCCTTGATACCTCTCCTTTGCTTGTCTCATCTTGCCTCACTTCTATTTGAAGTGCATTTTCTTGCAACCTCTGGTTTTGTCAGGGTAGGTACTTTTGTAGGGGGTTTTTGTCCCCTGAGTCCAATTTATTGGCTTGATCATGCAATTAGAGTTAAAATGCAACGCCAGGGAGCAAAAGTAGACAGTGTTCTGAGTAACAATTGGACCTCAGAGGTAGTGCAAGCCTGTTCTCAGCCATGATTTATTAGTTACCTGTTGAAAGAATAGGATTGTTTTGCAATGAATAATTCCAAAGCATCACTTTAAATGCCTTTGATTTTAGCCACTATAGACAACTGAGTGAGCCAACATTTGTGATAGGCTTTTAAACTCTTTCCTTAGTCTTTGTCATAAGAAACTTCAAATAACTGCTGAAGAAATACTGGCAGATCTGCGTACAAAGCTGCTGTGTTTACTACACTTTCATGTAGTGAAGATAATTTCACATAATTTCAATTGGTTTTCATGCATTTTTAATATGTGGAGTAAATTGAAGTATGAAGCTTGAAAGCTATTTTGTAATCTAGTGTGTTTTCATGTTTATAGTCTGTGATTTTTTTAGCAAAACTCATATATACTTTTCTTTAGCAACAGTTCTGGATTTGCACATGTTCAAGTAAACATGCCTTCATTAGTAACTACCCAGTTTCTAATCCCTCAGAACCTGCCTTCTCTAGTGCTTCTAGTGGGCTGTCTGCAGATATGAATTGTTGAGTCATGGAATGGTTTGGGTTGGAAGGGACCTTAAAGATCATCCAGTTCCAAACCCCCTGCCCTGGGCATGGACACCTTCCACTAGACCAGGTTGCTCAAAGTTCCATCCAACCTCGCCTTTTATCCCTGGCAGGGATGGAGTATCCATAGCTTCTCTGGGCAATCTGTTGCAGTGTCTCACCACCCTGACAGTAAAGACTTTCTTCCTTATATGTGATCTAAACCTACCCTCTTTCAATTTAAAGCCATTACCTCTTTTGCTGTCACTACATGCCCCTGTAAAAAGTCCCTCTCTGGCTTTCTTGTAGGCGCTCTTCAGGTACTGGAAGGTGTCTTCCCGGAGCCTTCTTTTCTCCAGACTGAACTCTTTCAGTCTGTCTTCAAAGGCGAGGTGCTCCAGCCCTCTGAGCATCTTCATGGCCTCCCTCTGGATTGGCTCCAACAGATCTTTCTGATGATGTGGGCCCCAGAGCTGGACACAGTACTCCAGATGGGGTCTCATGGGAGCAGAGTAGAAGCGGGGGAATCACCTCCCTCCTCTTGATGGCCACACTTCTTTTGGTGCTGCCCAGGGTACAGGTGGCTTTCTGGGCTGCAAATGCACGCTGCTGTGTCGTGATGAGCTTCTCATCAGCCAACACCCCCAAGTCCTCCTCTGAACTGCTCTCAATCTGTTCTCCACCCAGCCTGTTCTGGTGCTTGGGATTGCCCTGACCCAGTTGCAGCACTTTGTAGTTGACCATTTTGCACTTTGTAAGGTTTGCACAGGCCCACCTCTCAAGCCTGTCGAGGTCCCTCTGTATGGTATCCCTTCCCTTCAGTGTGTTGACAGCACCACACTGCTTGGTGTCATTGGCAAACTTGCTGAGGGTGCACTCAGTCCCACTGTGCATGTCACCGATAAAGATGCCAAACAGTGCTGATCCCAATACCAACCCCAAGGAACACCTCTTGTCACTGCTTTCTGGATATTGCATCGTTGATCACAACTCTTTGAGTGTGATAATCCAGACAATTCCTTATCCACCGAGAAGTCCGTCCAGCAAATCCATGCCTCTCAAATTTGGGGACAAGCATGTCATGCGGAACAGTGTCGAATCCTGTGCACAAGTCCAGTTAGATAAATGACATCAGTTGCTCTTGCCTCATCTACCACTGCTGTAACACTGTTGTAGAAGGCCACAAAATTTGTCAGGCACAATTTGTCTGTAGGAAAACCGTGTTGGCTGTCACAAATCAACTTCCATGTGTCTTAGTATAGTTTCCAGAAAGATCTCTCCATGATCTTGTCAGGCACTGAGGTGAAACTGACTGGCCTGAACTAGGATGCTGGAAGGACGAGACAAAAATAATTGACTCTAGTAATGTAATTTTTTACTAATAAGTGTACTTATAAAGCCCTGAGTGCTCTGCTAATATTGTAGACAGTTAGGGGCGAGGCTCAAATATTTTTGTACTGTTAAGAAAAATATATTCTAGGTTCTTCTACATTCTCTCATAAATTGAATTGACCCATCTGAAGGAGGAATATTGGTTCTATTGATTACTGTACAAAATATGGGTAAGCTTAATGCTGGTAGCATTCTGGTTTAGAATAGAAGGGTGGCAGTGGACTATCCTGAAAAACAGTGGTGTGTTTTATCAGTCTTCTGGAACTTCTGAGTCTGGATGTGTCAGTACAGACAGCTTTGAGGGAGGGACATTGTTCTTTGTCATGGCATATTTGTAAGTTAGGAAATTTTTCTATGTGGTAAACTAGAGGTTAGTAGTGGAATCACTCATTTTAAAATTTGTTTTAAATATCTGTAAATCCCTCTTTTAAACAAAAATTTGCAGGGAGAAGGCTACAAGTCCTTGAACTGGAATGAAAATGATAAACTAATTCAATCTTATGCAGAGTTGATTGCCTTATATGTAACACAAAGTGACAGGTTTTTTGTTAATACCTACTTAACCTTATTAATGAATTAAACATTTTGGATAACAAAAGCCCTTTGTTAAAATGTTAAGACTCTTGCCCCCTTAAGGTGTTAAAATTCATATAGATTTCTTTGATAGCTCTCAGAAATCTGTGAATAAAAATGGGGAAGACTAAACAAGTTTTCCTGATGTTTCTAAGATGTAAAGAATGAAATGTTTTTAAAGTATTTAAGCCCTATTTTTATGTTGCAAGAGACAGCATTGTTTATTGATTTAATCCTTTTCTTGTCATAAATTCACCCCAGTAACAGATAAGGGATGTGCAAACAACTTGCAAGATTTTTACGTTAATACACTGAAAGCTGTGTTATATAAGCATAAGTATATGACACTGTGTATGGTGGATTCTGATATTTAAGTTGGTGGGAAATGTGGGAGATTATTTGTAACAGTCAACACTGACAAAAACAGTGATGTTTCTGGGATAGAGTGATGTTTTTGGGTGAGTTGAATAAGATACTGGCAAACTGTTTCTGTGTCATTCTGCGTATGGTAATCAAAACCGTTGGGGCATGCTTTCCAGTGCCAACAAAGGGATTAGAAGATCATAGGTACCAAAAAAAAAAAAAAAGAGATTCATAGAAACTAGCACATTGTTTGTCTTTGTTCTCGTACAGGTCTGTATTTCAGTTACTGAAAAAAGGGGTTGTATGTAATACCTGGGAGTATGTGGAAATATTTAACTGGAAATGGAATGTACTTCAAGTAAAAATATTCACGAATTTAAACAGGTCAAAATTATTACAAAAAAGTTACAGTTTATTCTGTATGTGCCACGTACTTAGTAGAAAAATGGACTAAACTAACATAAAGCAAGGATTAAAAGTTAGTATTACGGTAATTGGAATTACCATATGGCACTCCGAAGGATGAGTCCTAATCATAGCCTGGCCAGTCAAATTAATCTCAATATACTTTCTAGACATTGAGAAAATAGTTTAATTGCTGATTAATTGCACCTGAATAGATCGTGGGTCACAAATAGATCTTTCTCCTTCTGAATGCTTCCCCTCCCAAACATAGAAGAATGCAGGCTATTAGAAAATCTTTTAATTTCTGCTTGCCAAACCATAGTTACCATCCATCTGTTCTTGCCAACTGGGGAAAAAGGTCAGTTTTCAGCAAAGCCATGCATTTCACAGAAGGTATGTGAAGTGAAATTTCACAGGGGACATGATGGATCCTGATTCTTAGTGATAAACCTTAGGGGCCAGCAGGGTTGGCATATGGTTCAGCATGATATGAAGGCTTGGGTTCCCTGGCTTCACTTCTTTGGCATGGAACTGATAAAACCTGGCTCTTAAGTATTGTTTCACTGGACACCAATCATGGGCAGCAGGAACTGCCCACTTAACTCTCTGTGGGAAGGAAGCCCAGGCTGTGTTCACAATAGTACCATTGTAGTGCTGCAGACTGCTCGCAACAGCTTGACAGCACTAGTGAGGAGAGTGAAGGGGCTGCTTTTCTAATTGCTGTTTAAAATAAAGAAAGAGGGAAATAACTGAAAATTAATGTTTGTTTTCTTCTTTTAAATAGAAGCCTGACTTTGAGTTTCAAAAATTGTTTCTAAAATTGAGTTTACTGCCCTCCAAAGAGGCTTATAAGTAGATTGTCTTGTACTGGTACTGCAGCAACCCAGGATAAAGAGAAAACATTCTCTTCAAGTATAAAAGAAAAAAAGTTAGTTGTAGAGTTTATTAAAGTACACAGATTAAAATTAATAACAATTTCTCATGAAAGATGTTTTCTTTGTTACTAGTAGTTTGAAATTGCAAATGAATATGTATCTATATGTGCAGAGTTAACTGGACAATATTTAATATAATTTTTGTGTAATTTTATAGTTTGTAGTGATTTCTTCATTTAAGGTATTCACTGTTTTTCTCATCAATGAATATGTCTATATATGCAGCAAAAGTATTTAAGGTAGAAATTTAAAAATTTGAATGTATGAAAACAGTGGGCTTAAGCATTCATGCTAATACCAGAGAGCAGAGAGCCAGTTTTGCTTCTGTATTCTTTATCCCATTCTTTATCCCATCAACCTTAATTATTCGAGTCAAAATTGTTGTAATGCCAAGTGTCAGAGGGGGGATAAATCCCACTCCTAACATCAAGTGTTCGTTTGTAGGGTTGCAGTTCCCCTCTGGCCTCTACTATTCCACATTTGTTGCAGTCATCACTTCAGCCCACACCTTAACATCTCTCAAGGGCACATTTGGTACAACAGCATTAATAAACTTCAGTCTCTTGGCCAGTTGGCCCTGCATCTCCCCTGCTGCCTCCTGCAAACCCACGGCTGCTGGCAAGCTCTTCTGTCTGACGGCAGGAGCATCGCTCCAGAGAGAGCCTGAAGCAGTGGCAGCTGTAATGGGCTTCAAAACAATTAGCACAACATACCTTATAGATTCATCGATTCCCATCTTGGATACATTAGTAAGATAAATCCTCCCTGGAAGCTGGAGTAGGAATTCTGCCTGCATATGGGCTTCAGCACTATTTCCTTCACTGTTTTGTTTTCACCTCCACAGCCTGTTACTAAAACTTGGACAAGTGGAATATTTGTAAATACTGTCATTAGTCTTCTAGCTAGCCAGCCAAAGTTAATGAGTAATCTCTTATAGTGTTGAGTTATTTGTCTTTCTACTGCCAGTTACTTATCTTTTTTAATTTCATGCTAAAATGCAGTTCAGAGTTTGTAGAACCTACAATACACAATAAATGGTACTGAAACTGATCCTTTCTACTATATGTTTGTGTTAATATGCTTCTGCTATATTTCAAACAGATAATTCATTGAATGCCCATTCTTCCTCTTACTGCAGAGTAGATTATATTTAAGTCAAGATTAATGGATAGATTCTGATGTTAAAACCCAGTCTCTGAGCCTGTTGTTCCCTAGAGGCATATAGTGCATTAGTTTAAGCCAATATGCTGCTTATCATAGATACTCTGACACTGTCTTAAATGACAGTTTACTATACTTTGTAGCTGCTTACTCTGGTAATAAAATCACTATATTGTGTTCTTGATAATTACAATATTAAATAGAGACTTAATTGGATTACTGCACATTTAGATACAGATAGTTCTTAAGTAATTGTCCACTGTAAAATTTCTGATACTCATTTTTTCCTCTCATGCAGCGTGTTCTGTCGGAGTCCAAGCTTAATATTTAGTTCAGTGACCTTAGATGAAAAAGTGCTGAAAAGAGATCTGCAGTGGGATTTTTCAGTGCAAAGGAGCATCTTTCATCATACAGGTTTTCAACTGAACCTTGTTGTTTTTTAAGTCCTTCCTCAAGATGCTCTCATTTGCCAAAGTCCTTAAAATAAAATAACTTCTGGTTGTACAGAGTTGAAGATTTTGATAGGTAGTGTTAATTCAGACTTTTTTCCCTTAACTTTGAAATTGCTAAAAGTCTGAGCATCATTTTTGTCTTTTTTGCTGCCTAAGATGAACAGAATTAGAATTAATTCAATTCAGTGTTTATTTTTATATGCTTATCTTTAAAAACACACTTTTTTATAGAACTGTTTTCACATAGATTGTTTATATTCTGAACAATATTTATGCTGAAATTAAAATTTATGTAAAGTTCATTATACTTGCACTTTAATTCTGCATATCTTTATAAGTGCCTTTTGTAAAGGAGCTTGGTGCAGAGTGGTTACATTTTTCATTTCATAATTGAGTGTTTTAAGTGGTTAAGCGTAGTCCAAATTTTATCCAATTCCAGCTTGTGTTAATGGTGCTTCACTCACACTGCCTTAGCACCTGTTATGGATTTTGAGTCATCTGGCAGCCCGTGGGACTTAGATAAAGAAGTACCAGGTGTCCTGCCTGTCTCTTAATTGAGACGCAATGTAAACAATATAGACTTGGCAATATGGTTATAGGAATGGATTAAAGCCCAGCTTTGTCTGCACTGATGAATCACAGCTTTTTCTTCCTAGAAGATGTTATAAACCACTGATGAATTTAGCTAGCTGTAAGATCTGATGGAACATCATAAAAACAAACAATTTTCCTGGAAGGACACTGTTGCAAAATGTTAAATGTATTGGGTTTTCCAGTGAAAATGTAAGCATCAATTATTTAGCAATTTAGCATCAGTAATTTAGCAATTTTGAAAGCACCCACACTGTAAAAATGAAGATTCTTTCAGAAATTCAGATAAAGTCAATGCCTTTCAGTATGTAATGTGTTAGTAAACTAGGCAGAAAACAATAGCATTGACTTGGAAACACTCAGTGGCTGCAACTTTGTCTAGCCTACACTTACCTTGAAGGACTTTTAACCATTTAACTATAGAGTAGATATAATGTAAGTAATCTCCTTTAACTGCATGATTAGTAATCTTAAAAAAAACCCCTCTGAATGGCAAAAGTATGTGTTGTTATAATTTGCCTAAAAACAATTTATCATAGATTTATTGAACTTTTTAGTAGTGTAAAAAATTAAAAGTAATTTTCATTATATTCATTTAAAGAATGATGCAGCTATGTTTTGGAAACAAATTGCAAGATCTGGTGATGGGCTTAGTTTGTTTGGATTTATCTATTATATATTCCCTTGCTTTCTTGATGAAGAAATACACCTCAGAAATTGCCTCAAAAAGCCCTTTTGCAGTTTCAACTTGAGTTGAAAAAGAATTTGATGAACTATGGTAGATACTAAATTTTAGGTTTTCTTAAATTCTGCAGTCCTGATCTGTTTATTTGTTTTTCATATACATCAACATTTATTTTAGTGAGCTACATTAGTTAGTAGATTGTATATATACATTACTTCTTAAAATTAACGATTTTGGAAAATTAATAGAGCCCCTTGTACAGTTTTAAAATGTTTTCACCAAATGCAACATGAAACTTTACTTTTGAAATACAAGTTTGATTTCTCTGAGGTTTATGTTCTATTTTTATGGTAAGAAAATATATTGTTACATTTTGCAAAAGAGCTATATTGAAAATATGGTTCAGTAGGAAAAAAATCACCTTAGAAGACTATAATTTTTTTAATTCTTTAACCTCTTTAGTAGTGTCAAGCATAATAATGTTTTGTCTTCTCTTTCACCTAAATAACTTGCATCAGGTATGAGGAGAAGCAACTGAATTCTGCTTTATAAATCATCAGTGTTGTGGCTATGTTCCAGTTGTATATGCAGAAGTTGCTTTCATTTACAGCATAGCTGTGTAAACAGATGTACCTAGCTAAATATTTATTTGCTATTTTCAATATTGGCAGTATTAAAGAAACACTAAAGAACCCATACTGACTTTGAGATATCAAGGTGACTTGAGTAAACAGAAGATGCAGCTGGAAATAAAAAAAACCCTCTTTGTTTGTATGCCGTGCAAACTAGATGTGGAAATTGCTGAAATGCAATAAATAGGGAACACCATGATGCCACTTTTACAGAGTCACTTTTCAGAATATAAGAGAACTTTAACTATTCCTCTCGGTGTGGCCAGTTGATACTGATCACCCACCTACATGCAAAACGCAGCTAGTTGCAGGGCTTCCAACACTGGATCAATAGCAGCCCAACTTACATCCTTAACTCTAAGAGACAACAAAGAGTACAAATTGCTGTGACTCAGTATGAGTTCAGCTGATTTGACAACCAATGCACAATCTCTTCTTTCAGAGTGAGATTTCCAAGAAAAAACTTCTATTTCTGTTATGTATGGGTTTTGTCCAGTCTTCCTGCAGAAGTCACATTCTGCTGTGGCTAACTTTTCCTTTCAGCTTCTCAAAACCTTGATCCTAACCTGTACTTGTTATCTTTATAGGGGAGGCAATCCTCCTTTCACACTTCGAGGTCAGGAATTGAAATTTACTAGGAAAAATGTGCCAAATAAAATCAATGCTTTCATCATTCTAAGTACCTCAAACTGTAGCAATTAATTCTATGGGGTTTGCACACCTTTTCAGGCCAGAGAGTAAAAAACTTAAAATCTGCCGAAATATGCCATTCATTATGCTTCATTGTTTCTTTGTTTTCTTTGGTCCCTAATATCCTAGGAGCATTTTTGTATGTTGACAATACTACAGATTTGGAGCTTTTTTCTATGAAAGATGAATTTGCTCAGGGAGCAAATGCAGTAAACTAGACAGTTCCATCTTATGTAGCTTTTCTTAAAATATTGATAATCTCTTTTTTATAAATTGTGTATCTGTGCCATTAAAAAAACCTCCTACAAGAAAGTATCTCTGGGTGTAGGATTTTCATTTTCCAGTTAAGGATGGAGCAGCACTTCGTTTTCTGCTTGTCTTAAATTATTTTCCAAATGCCTGGCTGACAAAGTCATACTCTTCACAATCATATCAATATATATTGACTTCCTAGGTGATTTTGCTAGCAGTTGCAACTGCCAGGGATGCAGCTCTACATGTATTTCTGAGAGTAGTTTGTAATTTAACCTGAAAAGGTCCATCTTGCTGTTTAGAAATACATGTTCTGGCTTTTTTCTAAGAGGTATTTCAAGGCAGTCGTTAAAACCTTGTCTTCTTTTTTCTTATCACTGGAACCAAAGCATCTCAGGTCGTGCATACCAATGTACAGTTATATCATGATATACTACACATGTATGCACATACATACAATTATGAAAGTATCAGGAAGGAAGATTTATGAATAAAACCTTCATAAGAAAGTGTTTCATCTCAATTGTTGTTCAGTTTTTCTGAATGAGGGACACAGTAATGGAAAAAAATGAGTGAAGAGCCCACATTTGTACTCCCTTTCACAAAGGAAGTCCTTTTGTTATAATTCTGCCTTTTTTAATTTTTCTGAAAACAAGAAAAAAAAAAAAGTCATGTTATTAGTTTACTGGACTCAACCAGCCCAGTAGGAGTGTAGGAATGCCTGATGCATCATTGAGCTTTCAAGTTGGATCTTCATAGTTCTACGGTACTTGCTGAACTATAGTTATCTGGATACACTTTAAATCCTCTATACATCATCTTCAAGTCATATACAAAGCTCTGCTCACTTCAGCATACACTAGAGGTGCCTAAGTGCTTGCTATATCCCAAATAGCCAAATGCCGAGTTAGTGACTTTGTCTACCCAATGAGTAGGTAGGTATTTCTTTGCTCTTGGGACCTGCAGTGCAGCAATGCTGAGTTCTCCAGGTATACTCACTGGATTAGAGCCCACACAAACACAACAGGAAGTAACAGCCTTGTTATATCAGTCAGCCAGGAAATGAGAGAACTGCTTACAATTTTGAGACCATGTCTCCTGCTTCTTACAAAACTGTTCTAACCATTGATTCTGAGGACATTTTGTAATCAGGCACACTGAATTCACTGCTGAAATTGTTCTTTGTTTCATAAAGTAAGACCTCTTCTGAATCACAGGGAAAGTACATGCTTATCTGTGTAGCCTAATGGTTATGGTACTTTCCTGGGAGAGGAGAGTCCCTGGATTCCAGTCCCTGCTCAGGAAGTGTTTGTTATCAAATGGTCTTTGGAGCAGGCCCATTTGTGAATCTAGCACTTAGGTGTTCTGGTAATAGATAGATTACACATTTGTGAAGTCCTATATCCGTAAATAAAGTCCTGGAAATTTTACTCCATGTTTAAATTTTTTTCTTCATTTTTTTTTTCAACCTCGGGTTACTTTCATTTTAGGATTGGTATTACGTGGATGACTGTAACAATAAATCATGCATCCACTCTTTAACTGCAAAATACTAGATAGATTTATTGTAATGCATTTTATTCAGCTCTAAAATTGAAAGGTGTGAAAAAGAATGGAAAGAATATTATGAGTATGAGGATATGAGTTCAATAGAAGGTCTTGAAATATGGAGACAGAAGAAGAGGCTGAACAAGGGGAAGTGTGGGATTTTGTAGAGATGGTTAAAATGTTTTTGCATGGTTAAAATTACAGGAAAGAAAAAATATAGACTAAACAAATCGACATTTGGGGAAATGTAGCAAACAGATTTCTGTACCAAATTGAAGGATAACAAAGCCATGGAATAAAAAAAAAAAAATTGGCAACGTGAGGTGATTATTTGTATATAAAGGAAAGGGATTGAGATGGTGGATGAAGATGCAAGGAGGAGAGCTGTTTTGCTTGTATTATTGTGGCACATACATGTTCTTAGCATAGACCCCAGTCTCAATATACTGAAATGGAGTACAGCACAAGACAGATGTTTGTCCCTCAGAAGAAAAAAGCCAAGTATAAAACTGAAGAGAACAAATGAAGGCAGATACAGAATTCAGGAAAATGCGAAATAAGAGTAGACAGCACAAATGGTTGTGTAACCTACACAGAATGGACTCTTAAGTCTTCCAATGTGTTTTCCTTGTTTCTTTTTTGATAAACATCAGAGCCAAGGAGAGAATTTGAGGCAGGGATTGTTTTGTGGACACTTATGGAGACCTGGTGCTAGGCATAAGAAGCCACATAGAAGAAAGTAAAAAGTGTCTGTCCAAAAATGTCAAGATGAGTGAGAGTGACTGCATTAACTGACTAGAGATGAGCGGTTTTGGTAAAATTATGAAATAGGTATGGACTATAAAGTTCAAATAAGTAGCCTGCATTTGTGGTAGGGACTGGTGATGATATCTGAAGAGAATGCACCATCAAAATAGTGTGTTCAGAAAGTGGACTCTGCCATGCTCCAAGTGGATATAAGGAGGATTAAAAATGCATTTATTGAAGGCAGAGAAAAGGATATGGCAGTATCTGAGATGTGAGGTAAGAGCCTAGGTATTTGTTCAGGGAGATGGCCGGAAAAAGTTATAGCTTAGATTATGCTGTAGAGTCTGCAAGTTGTAGATGGGTTCTGCCATAGGAATCTGAAGCTTGGAAGTGATACAATCAGCAGAGATGGGGAGCTATTAAGACATGAGATGTTGTTTTTCAGACAGATTAAGCATAAGTAGATGATCTGACAGCCAGGCTTTCAGTGCTTGTTCCCAAGTACATATCAACAGGTCTAATAATGGAAAGTGCAGTATTTCCAGATAATAGATCTTTTAAGATAATTATTAATAGAAATAATTGCAGACTTAGAGAATAAGTAAAATGGATTGTAATGCAAATGGAATTTTAGCTGGAGTGACTACAACCTGAGTGACCTATAGAGATATGAGTCCTGATTTTTTCTTGCTACTGATTCTATTTTTCAGAACAGTTTCTTCTGAAAAAGTGTAATGAAGTAATTAGATTTCTTTGTTATGCTTTTTTGCAAATTATACATCTGTAAGTTTTCAGCTGACAGGTTTGGGCGAGTGCCTGTATATCTTTCTTATCCATTCTCTTTTTTTCCAGTTAGCACCTTCTTCAGAAGCAAAAAACTCACAACACTGTTGTTTAAGTGTTTTGTCACTCTCTGTGCCAGTCTTTCTCCATTGGTTTGTCTGTGCATCATTCCCATTCCATCTTAATTGCTGACGCCAATGGCAACATCCACTTGAAGTAAGAATACAGCTTGCATTGCCCCATTATTACTAGCCATTGAGTTTGTGTGTGCCACTGAATCTGTAAGTGCTAATAAGTCTTTCCTAGAGAGCAATGTTTTAAAGAAATAAATGTCTAGCCTATTAGAAGTAATGTAGACATTAGCTACCATGGGTTTATGGTCACTCTTGCAGACAGTTGCATTCAAATGCAGCACAGAACCAGATTATTTCAGCCGCAAAAGCATGTAAAACTGGAGTTTTAAAATAATAGAATGTTCTCAATATAAGTGACTAGAAGATAAAAGTATCCCAATCTCATCCATGCAGTCTCTAACACAGAAAAGGAGTCTTCTGAGGAGAGAGTGTAATTTCTTATTGCAGATTCTTGTTTTGGTTTTAAGCAGGGTTATGTTTTTAACAAGCTGCAGATGGTTTTGTGAAATGTTATGATGAACAGCAACCCAGATAGCTGGATTAGTTTTCTCTGGGTGTACTAAGTATGCATTTGAATTAGACTTCTAGAACTGATAAAAGCATATCCTCTTCACTGTGTAACAAAAACATCATTATCCTCAGTCAGCATCTATGCTGAGACTTGTTTATTTGGTTAGGAGATAGGTACCAAGACTGGAGAATGAGAATGTCCTTGTCACATTCAAAGCAGTAACTTGCCTTCATTTTACCTTATTTGTGTATAAGCTTTGGATATAATAGGATAAACTAAAAGGTTTCCTTTAGAGACCTCTGAAAGTAGACCATTTTAAAAGCAGGTAGGTGTCTCTACCCTACTTTTTCATGAAACATTTTACCCATTCAAGCAGACTTTTAAAAACAGCTTGTTTTGATAGCAGCCTGTTCTCCTGTGGGCCTTCAGCCTTTGCTTCCTGGCAGCACCTTTGGTGCGAAAAGAGAGTGATCAATTGGGAGACTATCAGTGCCAGCATGCATAGAGTGATAAGTTAACACACCACTGGGAATTTCTAGGGCCCACCAAGATACTTCACTTCTAATGTGCTAACAAGCTCATTTTTCTACCTCTTGCCTCTTCAGTTTTTTTTTTTTTTCTCAGAAGAGCTTAGAAGTTGAGTGCATCAGGCATAATGAAAAGCTCTGTAGGAGGGAGAAGCAATAACCCCATTTTTCCCTTTTCAGCCAAATAGAAAATTAGTTTCTGGTAATACACAAAGGCCAGTATTTTTTGTGCAAGGGGCACTGCTGTGAATCAAAGGACTCTATTAACTGCAGAAAATTCAGCAGCTGTGAATCTCCCCCAATGAAAAAAAGTGCTTTTCAACAAGTTGTGAGATACGTAGTATTATTTAGACTTCAACCATCAGTTTCATCCTCTACCACTTATACATAGCCTCTTAAAAACTGTGCTATATTAGTCTCCTCTGTTAAGGCTCAATGCTGTGTTTATTCCCCAACCTTAGAACCATTACAATGGGAGATTTTTATATTTTCTCTTGTCCCAGTGCTTCTATTATAGCCTCTCCAAACTGAGATTTCTGCTGTGGTTCAACTGGATTTAGAAAGAATTTGGGACACAGATTTTGGAGGGAAAACTGTTTCCCAGTTTCACTATGTAACCAAGTTATGGTCTAATGAAATACAATAGAAATAATTTTATTTTTTGTTTCTAGATAGTATATTCTCTATACATTTTTTCATATTCAGATATACTGTAGAATCAACAGTAAATATTGTAAAGAAAAAACTGCGAAAATTTGAATAGGAAAAGTTCTGTAGTTGTTGAAGTTTAGTTTTGTAAACTAATATGAAGATTATTGTTTAGAACTTTAATTTGGTTTTGGGAATTTTATTGCTTATCATAACTGAAAATAGTATCATTATTTATTTTAAATATTAGCACTTGTAATTAAAAATGCTTATCACATGTAGCGTAGTTTTTATGTTTGAATTTTTTAAAAATGTGTGCAAGATGAATATTATCTCCATTTCACAGGTGGTGAATTTGAATCAGAATGGTAGTTTCCTCACTGTCCCTGATCCCCTCCAAAAGAGCAGCAGATCTGGAATCAGAACCCAGGACTTTCAAGAAAGATATTCTGAGTGCATTCCTCCACAGCATGCTGATTTGTTTGGGGATTTTTTAGGAAAACAGAACCACGTAAGGAGAAAATTACCTCACTATCTACAAGTATATTATGAAGGGGAAAAGAAAGGGGGCATAACTGTAAATGTCAGGGAAAATTTCCTATCATTCTCTGTTTCTGTAAAATAACTGGAGAGGGTCTCCCTCATTCAACATACTGAGTCCAGCTGGAGGACTTGAAAGTTGTGCGAGAAAAGGTTAACTGATTTCTCAGTTCAGCAACTATACAACATGAAGTCAGCATGGTAGTTTTTCTTGATAATTGTATGTTGCTGCCTGCTGCTCTACATTTTGACAGCCATTTCCATAGTTGCTTTCATGAACAGCAGAAGTATTCTCTCTTTTTCTTGCTCTCTCTGTGCTAACATCAAATCGGGCCTGCTGGAACAAGAAGCCTGGAGAGGGTTCTTCAAAAACAACAACACTTCAAGATACCGGTCTCTTGTCAATAATTTTAGAGGGGGAGAACAGAGGGAAAAGGAAGAAGTACAGTATTTTTCCTGTCAGTGCCCTACCAACACCCTGTTAACCAGTATTTAAGGGTCCTGTGGATTCTTTACAAATATTCTTGCTTGTTTTAATGGCATAATTGACAAGGTGTTTCGCCCTGAAATTTCAATATATATTTATCTTAACTCTGTGTGTGTGTTTAGGGATTATGGAAGCAGTTCCTAATGGGAAAGTGCAAAATCATTTATTTCATTAATGCTAAGATTATGTTTTATGCTACATTTCTTAAAAATGGAAAAAAATTATATTTAATTGGGACAGGAATATAGGCAATGTGGTTACTTGAAAGAGAGTATTTAAGTTGCTGTTGTTTGAAAACAATTTCAGGACATTTTGCATCAGACATGAAAAAAATACGGTTGAACTATATGGTTTTACATTAATCATGTATATTTTACTCTTAATATTATGTCAGTACATGAGATAATACCACAGTTATGTAAAGAATTAAAAGTGTGTACACTTACTGAAATACGTGTTATGTATTTAACAAAAACAAGAATTCTGAATTACTGGGCTCTGATATTTAACAGTTACAGTACATGATAGAAATTCATCCTTAATTCTTGACTAAACCAGTTATGAGGAGAGAGCACGATACCTGCAAACAATTGTTCAACATCATCTAGAGCCTACAACTTTTGAGGATTTTGCTGCTCAGGTTTTCTGTCCAGCACCTTATCACCATTTACCCTCAGAGACAGGTAAGAAGTTAAGAACAGTTTTTATACAGTCTTGCTTGAAATGCAGTATCCTTACTTATAAAGACTGAAAACCCAGACCTTTGCACATCATTGAGGGTTACCATTAATTGGAGAGATGAAACATACTTGAGAACCTGGGCAAAGTTGCCTTTAAATCTTTATTCTGTTTTCTGGCGTGCCTGGCATTAAGATTTGGCAAGCAGCTTTAATATAGCAACCAGACCCTGTATTTTTACAGAAAATTTTACCACATTTCCCTGTCTAAAGTCTGCATGGAAGCATTGGTGCTCTTTCATCTAGGCTAGTTCAGGCAGAAATATTCTTTAAGTACCCCTTCCTCATAAGAAAGTTTTAAGGCTTGCTGCCTGTTCAGAATGTAAAGTTTTAAACTGGAAATCGGAGCCTTGCAAACATTAATTTTTTTCCCAGGTTATTAGTTGCAAAGTTGGTTTTAAGGTAATTTTTACTTTCCAGTACAATACCTGTTTTATAAGAGGATACTGCATTTTCAGTTACTAATGAGAAAATCGGTAAAAGAAAATTAATAACTCAAGGCCTTCCTGTTCTGACATTTCTTGAACTCCTTATGATTATTTCATTATTTTATTTCCCCTCTTTTTAGATCATTAAATATCAGTTCTGTTTATCTGAAGGTAAGACAAAGTGTCCAAAAACCCCTTTGTTCTCTTACTTTTACTAGAGCACTAAGCTTGTAACCAAATTGTATGCAAACTTTCCTTGTTGCCCTTGTTCACACTAAAAAAAACAATTCACACTGATTGAGAAATGACCACTACATCTTCTAAAAGTTTTAGTCTTTTACTAACCTCAGGTCTGCATGAAGCACTAACACTGATTCTGGGATTAAGGTAACTAATGATAGAGACAGTTGTTGAATGAGTAACACTTTATTGTGTTGACCTTTGTTTCTCAGCATGCACAAGTAGTATTGGATGGCAGTGGTGTGTTTTGTACCCTGTACTGTCTTTCATTGATGTTGTAAGACATTCTCCAGTGATAACCTAGGAGAGAAGGAGAAGAAGAACGTGTAACACTTGAAATTCTTGTTCAGAAAAACCATATTTAATGATAATCAAAGTGCTTCCATGAAAAAGCTGTAAATCTAAATGAAATAAATTTTGTAAGAATTTGGTAAGTTGTTACCTGAAAATTTCTCAATTGCAAAAATATATGCAGAAATTAATTCTAAATTATACAGAATTGTGATAGGACTACAGAAAGAATGAGAGATATTAAAATGTTGAGACTCATTTACTTGAAAGTATAAACAGTAACTAGAAATTAGATGCAGTTTCAAATTATAATAAGTGGTATAGTTATGCTAGTGGAAATAATTGAGACCAAAGAGAAACAATATTAAAAGTAACTGATTTAAAATTAATTAAACTAGAATAAAAACAGTAGCATAATTTAATGTATGAAAACATTTGAATGGGAAAAATATGTAACTAGAAACATTAAAAACAATAACCAGGGATACCAGTCATTGCCACATTTCCTGCCTGATCGACCTAGTAAGTACTCAACAGCAGACATTTTTGTATGGCTAGTATATATTCCATATTCTAGTGCACTCATAGCAGTTCTGCCTATTTATTTTCAGAAAGCTCATTCCAGGCCAAGTCCTTCTGCCCTCTTCCTCTAATTCTTTCTTTCAGGGTGAAGCAAACCTGCTTTTCTGTGCTAGTTTGGTGCATCAGAGTACTCTGCTCTACAATGGCAATTCCTGTATTCTTTTAAAAATTGTCCTAGTCATACTTGGTATTCTCTAACATGATCTGAAATGAGGTTATGATTTTTTAGAAACTTGATTTTTAACTTAACCTTTCTATCAAACTTACTAATTTTCTGTGGGAATCTCATTAATAGAAGCTTGTGATGTATTTCACATCTGCACATATGTGTATGTGTGTCTACACACCACGAAACACAATGTCCTGTCCTGAGGGCCACGTTCTTCTGAACCTTGCATTGTGCAGTACAAATGACCAAGACATCAGTGTCAGGAGCAGCCAGCAGCTTCCTAGAATGGACATGCAGCACAGTGTGACTCAGAGTCAAACAACATGTTCCCAGATCTGCCTGACTCTGATCTTTTGTTTCAGCCCAGGGAAACTAGGGGTGCTCTGGCAGTCCCACTTGCAGCCTGATCCTTGTTTTGAGATCTGTGAGTTCTGAGGCTCTTGGAACTCTTACGCTCAGCTCTAGGACAGAGTGCCTGGAATAGCACCACAACATTTGCCTCCAAGCTGCCTCTGGAGGGCACAAATTGTAAAGCCTGAGTCAGGTATAAAATAACACTATGGTTACCTGCTGAAAAGGTTACCCCAGGACTTGAGGTTAGCCTAGAAACCACTGGTTTCCAGTTCTAGTGAAGGCAGACCTGTGAGTGAGGCTGCTACAGGTGACCCAGATCTTTGATGGGCTTTGGTCCCACTAGTCCACTAGCTATGCTATTAAAAAACCAGATATCCCCAAGTTTCCAGGACCCCTACAACAGGTGGATTTCTTGAAAGATATACAGAGCACTGAACTATGCCAGGATTGAACATAGGAGTGGTGCTGGAGTCCTGCCTGGGAATCCTCATGCGTTCATCATGCCCAAGATGACTCAGACAAAACCTTGCAGGCTCTCTGCCCAATGTGTCCATGGCATCTCAAAATTTCTGACCAGATTCTAAAAATACATCACATTTTTGAGTACAAAATATGTCATTTATGTCTGGGAGTTCTTTTAATGAAAAATAATTGAACAGAAGAGGCTAGAAAAAAAATCCACATTTGAGATATTATAGATTTGTTTCTTTCATTGTATCATGATCTCCAAGTTTACAACTGCTGAATATGTTTAATTTTATAAAATATTCTATACATTTTTTTCATCTAAGAAAGATCTGTAGAAACTATGAGGCTTCTATAGCCCATCACCAGGTATTGTCATTTTGTTGTTGTTGTGATACTATTGACCAGTCACAGCATGCCATTTTTTTTCATTTGAACTATGATAATGGGAACAAATGGAGAACATGCCATTCAGTAAGAAACTGTATTTCCTCAGCATATTTTATCAAAGGCTCAGCCCTCAGCAAAAACTGTTTCCTTTTTTACAATGGGTGCTCTTCAATACAATGTGATTGTGGCAGCTGCTGTTTTATCTAGAAGCTTAGTTTGCCCTGTCAAAATATCTGACAAGTCCACCTTCCCATGTTTAGGAACCTGACTAGTGTAGTGGATGTGTACATTTTAAAAAAATTGAGATTTACCTGTACTTTAGCACAGAATGTAATTCAGTTGCTTCTGTGTTTTTTCATTATGCTGTCTCTGTTAAATAGTGTAATTGCAAATACTCTGGTAAATAGAGTAACTCGTCCTATGCAGCTATTGAGTGAACCAGATCTCTGTGACACCAGAATAGGTTGAGGGAACTGTCAATGGTAAGCTCGATTATATTGAAGGGCACATTGACCTCATGATGCTAAGATTCTGAGCTTTAAAATGTACTCACATCTTGGATTTGTTTTTTCTCTGTCTTCTTTTGTTCCCTTTCTTCCTGCTTAAACTAGTACCTCCTTACAGTAAACTTTATAAAGAAGGAGCCTCTCTACACTAGTTGTAGAATTTTCCTTTTGACAAAAGCACCAGACTTTTTGGTCCCAACAATCAGTCCTGTATTCTTAAGCCTGTGTTCAGAACAATTTAGCTGACCCACTCCCAAACTAAGTGGGGATGCCATCATACAGGCAGGGAAGCAGTGGTATGTAGAGGTAATGATGCTTCAGCCTTGCACAAGAAAAAATCACATTCAACAGCTCACATCTAAATTTCTTTTGCTGCTTGCTTGTTATGAAACTTGGAACTGGTGCCCCTTTTAGCCCTGTACCACCCCTTCACACGTGAGAATGATGGTGCTTTTGTCACTCTAGAAGGGGCTGAGTAACGCTTGATGGTGGTGGTTCAAGTGTGTGCTTGGAAGTAAAGCTGAAATAAAGCTGAAATGAGGACTCTGCGTCTGGAAGGACTGGAAGAATTTCTCATTATCCCTTCTGTAGTCCAAATTTGGGAAGACTTCTTTTCATCAGAGCAAAAACCTCAAAACTTACTGACATTTTCCAAATGGAATGTCATATTGGAACAGTTGAAGCTGAAACCTTATGCATTTCTGAACTATTGTCCTTAAGTCAACTACTTGAGTACAAGGTACCTTGAGGTACTGCACTTTGAGGCAGTAAATTCAGTGTGGACTGCTAGAAACCCAAACAGATCAACTTTTTACATTTAATGAAGTGGGTCCACTGAAAAAAAGAGTATGATTGTCCAATTAAAAAGCATCATACAAGGGGATGCTAATTTTTGAAGTTTTGACTTTATTTTCTTGTGACATTTGCTGGTAATTCCTTCCGTTTTTGTTTTAAAGCATAGGGCAAAATAGAAATTCTGTAACACTGATTAACAACCACGATACATAAGCCAAACTGCAACATCTAGAGCCACCACCACCTTCTGCAGGCTGAGGTAGGACGATAATTGGTAGTAGTGCTAAGCTCTGCCTGAATCTTCACTAGTGGAAAGACTAGGAATTTTGCCAGTGGGTTTGACAGATGTTAGTTGACAGAGAGGAATAGGCTCACCTACCATGCATGGTTCCAGCCAGGTTCTGAAGAGCATTCTTTACTGGACATGGACTTAGCTCCTGTTTTGCCACAAACTTTATCTTTTTTTGCCGTGTTCTTTCTCATGTCTGCCTCTTAGTTCTTTCTCTTCTACCAGTTCTGGTCTCCCTGGTCTTTAGACCATCTTTTCCTCACCTCTTTGCTTTTCTGTGCAGCTGCTTTTGCAGTTTTTCTCTCTACATCTGCTTCTCACTTCCTTTTCTCATTTCACAAAATTATTGAGAGACTTAATTTGACACTAGCAAGGCTCTGCTGAGCATGATGGACAACTTGGCCAAATTTGTACTGGAATTTGTAAGAGTGGCACAGGGCAAAAGCTGTTCAAAAATGATTGCCCTCTTCCCTGAAGGTCAAGTGGGACATGCTGAAGTATCTTAAAAGACCATCAGAATCTACCAACATGTAAAAAATACTTTCCTCTGTGGTCATTCTAAGACAACACTCAGGACAACGTTGATCCAGACAATGAGGTGTGATAAAGCCAAAAGCACTGAGAGTAGTCTTACCCTGTCTTAACATCAGCATCCTGTCAGGCTTCTGCTCAGTGAGTTTTTCACCTTTGAAAGTCAGAATTGATAGGCAAGATGAGTTACGGCAATGCGTATGTTATGATAACTCCAAATTCCTCCAGCTCACCTTCTCAGTCTGTGTGGAGCTAATATTCCATTTTAGATTTAAATAGTTAATTTCTGAGCAAAAAACCCAATGTACTATTATTAGAAGATCCTAAAATTTTTCAAATGGAGTGTGAAAATGTCGCATTTCAACTTTGTTGACCCACCTCCTTGTTCAGAAGCATTAGAAGCGCCTTTACATTATGGCCCCAAAATATCATAGCACATCAGGCTATGATATTTGTCACTTGTCAAGCCTAAGAGGAGAAAAATATCGATCACTTCCTGACATTTTTCAACCTCTTAAAAATCCAAACACATCTATTTTGTTTATTTTATAGAACTTTCTGGATTCACATCAATTGCCAATAAAACCTTCATATTTAACCCTGGGTTTGTATTTTGGATAACTAAATATTTCATTGTTGTTGTGGTTTAGGAATGGTATTCTCTAATTTAGTGTTCCCACTGAAAGAAACCATTCCAAACCACAGGCTGCACCATCACTCCTCCTCCCTCTTCCCCTCCCCTCTGGTGGGCTGGACAGGAGAATTGAAGGTATAAAAGGTAAAGATCACGGATTGAGATGAGAACAATTTACTGGAGACAGCAATGAGATAAGAAAACAAACAGTAATAGCAACAATATTAGTGACAGAGGGTACAAGAAAGAGACGAACGATTCACATGGAACCCCCCCTGACAATACCCGACCGTTCCCTCCACCACACCATGCTGACCCAGAACTGCTCTTCCGCCATTCCCAGAAGATTACATGAGGTGGTATCAAATAACCTCTGGGTCCTAACCATGCCCCATTTTTCTGCAAAAATTAACCGTGTCCTGGCCGGAACCGGGATATTAACCACCCCTTATTCTATAGCATCTGTGTCATGCCCAAATCCTGACACCTTCCAAATGCATACATATATACATAGACGCATATATACGCAAACACGAGTATCATTTCCATAGTCAATGGCCACCCCTCCAAGATGTCTGTTGAGTTCACTTAGTCTGTGACTATGGGTTCTGTCTGTCCTAGATGTTTTCCAGGGCAGAAGAGCTGGTGTACTGTTGGCCAGTTGCAAGCTGCATCAGGAACTCACGACTGGTGTACCCAGAGCAGTCCATGCTCATATTCCATGATAGTTATGACATAAAGTGTCAATGTCATTTAGCAACCAGTGATATACAATTCAACATTACAGACTGTTCTCACCCAAAAATCAAATACCCCTGCAACCTGACTTGATCCAGCTTGTCCCTCAATAGCTTCTGCAGCTTGTCACATAGGACTCCATACGGCAGCTTTCCATTTTCCATTTATCCTACAATATGGCAGGAACCATCAGTAAAGAGACCACATTGATTTTCATTTTCTGGTAGCTGATTATACTGTGGGGCTTCCTCAGCACCTTCTCTGATGATGATGATGATAGTCTGAAATTTTTGCCTTCGGGCCAGTTCATGACAGCTTCCAAGATCCCTGGGAGACCAGGGTTTCTTATTCAAGCTTGCTGTGTGATTAGTGCGACCCACTTACTCCACGTAGCGTAAGTGACATGATGTGTGGAAGGGACTTTCCCGTTGAACATCCAACCCAGCACTGGCAATCAGAGTGCCAGGAGGAGCTGTGCTTTGCTGCTGATCCCTTCTGAAGCATCTTGAACCCCTTCATAAGCAGCCAGGATCTGTTTTTCAGTTGGGGTGTAACAGGCCTTGGATCCTCTGTATCCCCAACTCTAGAACCCCAGAGTTCATCCTCAAGTCTCCCTGGGTACTTTTTGCCAGAGACTCTAGGAAGAACCATTCTCCCTGGCTTGGAGTGTTGAGCACATTCTTCACGTTTCACATTCCTGTCCTGACTGGCCCAAGGGCTACTGCATGAACAAGCTTCTTTTTAATGCTCAAAAGGTTGTTGTTGTTCAGGACCCCACTTAAAATTGTTCTTCCTCCATGTCATATGATAAAGAAGTCTTACAACCTGACTGTAACCTGGAATATGCATCCTCCAAAACCTCACAGCACCTAGAAAAGCCTGTGTTTCCTTCTTGCTGGTTGGTGGGGACATTGCTACTGTTTTGTTGACCACATCCATTGGAATCTTATGACATCCATCTTGTCATTTTATTCCTAAAAACTGAATTTCCTGGGTAGGTCCCTTGACCTTACTTTTGCTTTATGACAAAACCAGCCTTCAGGAGGATTTGGATTATCTTCTCCCCTGTCTCAAAAACTTCCTCTGCTCTGTTGCCCCACACAATGATGTCACCAATGTACTGTAAGTGTTCTGGAGCCTCACCCTTTTCCAGTGCAGTCTGGATCAGTCCCTGGCAAATAGTGGGGCTGTGTTCCCACCCCTGGGGCAGTCGATTCCAGGTGTGCTGGACACCTCTCCAGGGGAAAGCAAACAGTGGCCTGCCCCTGCTGCTGAAGGAATGGAGAAGAAGGCATTAGCAATGTCGATGGTGGCACCACTTTGCTGCCTTGGACTCCAGTTCCTACTGAAGTTTCAGCGTGTCCAGCACAGCAGCACAAGGTGGTGTGACTTCGTTCAGGCCACGATAGCCTACACTCAGTCTCCACTCTCCATTGGACTAATGCACTGGCCATGTGGGACTACTAAAGGATGAGCGAGTTTTGCTGACCATTCCCTGGCTCTCCACAAATCATCTCATGGATGGGGGTCACAGAGTCCTGGTTGATGTGGAGGTGTCAACAGTGCACTGTTGGGATAGCAATTGGTACCTGTCGTTCTTCAACCCTCAGCAGTCCCAAAGCAGAGGGTTCTCTGAGAGACCAGGCAAGGTATTCGGCTGTCTAATTGCCTCTTCTCCACAGCAGCTGTCCCAAAAGCCCAATGATGCCCTTTTGGGTCCTTGAAATACCCCCTCCTGAGGTCATTTATGCCAAGGATGCACAGGGCCTCTGGGCCAGTCATAATGGGGTGTGTTTGCCATTTGTTGCTGGTCAGGCTCATTTCAGCTTTCAGTACGGTCAGGTGTTGGGATCCCCCTGTCATCCCAGAAATAGAGATGGATTCTGCTCCTGCACATCTTGATGGCATCAGGGTTCATTGGGTGCCTGTGTCAACTGAAGCCTTATGCTCTTGTGGGTCTGATGTGCCAGGCCATCAGATCCACACACTCCAGTGGGTCTGATTGTCCCTTTCCTCCACCTGGCTGGAGACAGGGCCCCTTTAGTCCTGGTCATAGTACTCATTGCTCATTTGTAAGTGTGACCTGGAGGTCCCTTCAAGAGGATCAGAAGTAACATCAGCCCTCCTATTCTGTCTGAGGACTTGCCCTCTGGAAACTGGAGCTGCATTTATCCTTGAAGAGTATCCTGTGGTGGTTGTTCTTTCTCTGAACTCATGTACCTGTGCTGCTGGGGAAGAGGTGGGTTTTCCATCCCACTTTCTCATGTCCTTTCCATGGTCGTGGGGGTAAAACCACAGGTTACCTCATGGTTTTTCTCTTGAGCAGGGGGGTGCCTGCTCCCAATAGCAGAGACTCTGGTCTCTACTGGTGGGGCACGGGACCTTTCCTCTTTAACTTGCTTGAATCTTTTGAGCCTCTCTGCAGTCTTAGGTAGTCTTTCCACAGATGAGGCACAGGTCAGTAGGGAGGAAAAAAGATGCTTTTCGTATTGCCAGAGTTGGGTAGTCACCTGGAGCACTGTTTGTTCTCCTTCTTTCATTGATATCAGTGCCAATGAGATGGCACATGATGATGGTGTTCTCTGTACAGACTTCTGCCACATGGATTGTGTACACTGGATGTCATCTGGATCTACAGAGGACTTATTGTTATTTGAATCCCCGTAGATTACCTCCAGCACAGCCAATTCTCTCAGGTACTGGGTACTTTTCTTCATGGCCTTCCACCTGCTTGGACACTCCATTAGATCATCCTTGAGAGAATACCTTTCCCTCATGTTTGACGGGAGTCGCCTCCAGAGGCAGAGAGTTTCTGTCCTCTTCCCAATCCCCATGGCAATGCCCACGCCCTGGGACAGGGATCACAGTTGCTTGGTTTCACTACCATTACTACCTTCACTACCATAGTGCCATATCGTGGGCTGTGATATCCCAGCATCGGAGCAGCCAGGTCACCTGGGGCTCTCCCGACTGGTGGCTGACATCTTTTCGTGTTATCTCACCCCTCACCCAGGGATAGGGATCGGGTGATTATCTCTGGCCCTGCCTCTTGCTCCTGTTCTGAGGGCCCGGCTTCCTCTTTATCCCTAACTGAGCAAACTGATTTGGTCTTGGATTTCTTCTTCTGTATGGGGGTGACTGCTGCTGGCACAGGTTGTTCCTCTGGTTCAGCTGCAGTTTGAGTGGCCACAGTGCCTGTTGATCAGCTTTCCTCCTTCCCCTGAGGGTGCTGTCTAGTATTGAACTGTGTCTGGTAAAGAGCAGCCAGGGCCAAACTGCAATAAGTTGCCCCTCTCTGGAGGTGCCAACAGCATTCTCCTTGCAAATACTCAGTCACTTTAACAAGGTCCTTGTTCAGGGGTGAACTTCCAAATGACTGGAGCAGATAATTTTCCCCAAAACTGGCCCATTTTTTCCCACCTTCCAACTCATAACTGTCCTAACCCTAGACTTGGTGTTGACTATATTGATTCTAGACATGGTGTAGATTGTACTGAGGAGACATAGCAACACAGCATGCTTTCCTTAACATCCAAAGGGAATTCAGAATTCTCAGAAGCTGTTATGACAAGCCTAAAGGAGAAAAAGGGGGTTAAAAGCTGGGGAAAATCATCCTTCCTTTGTCTTTCCACAGAATGGGAACAATTATTAGTAGAGTCTCAGAGGTACCACCCAAGGTAGGGGTAGGAGAGCAACACTGAATACAAATCCTAAATAACCCTCATTGCCCTTGATATTATGATATCATAAACTGAAATCACAGAGTGCATCCACATAGCAATCCTGATTCCTTTCCCTGCTCTGAAAGAAGAGCACTGTGATGAGCACCTAGTGCATATACAGAAACATATTCAGGGTTAGGTACCACACCCACATGAACAGACCAAGCAACATTGTGACCAATGGCTCTGGACCTAATACGACTAATGCTTAGATCAAGTTTGATCCCAGCCTGCTCTGGTCAGATCTGACCCTTCGTTAGGCAGCAAATGAGGCTGTCATGGTTTAGGAATGGTATTCTCCAGTTTAGTGTTCCCACTGAAACCATTCCAAACCACAGGCTGCACCATCACTCCTCCTCCCTCTTCCCATCTGCTGTGGTGGGCTGGAGAGGAGAACTGGAGGCATAAAAGGTAAAGATCATGGGTTGAGATAAGAACAATTTACTGGAAACAGCAATGAGATAAGAGAACAAACAGTAACAGCAGCAATACTAATGACAGAGGGTACAAGAAAGAGGTGAACACACTATGCTGACCCAGAAGCAGCCCTTCCCCGTCCCCAGAAAAATAACATGAGGTGGTATAGAATAACCTCTGGGTCCTAGCCATGCCCCATTTTTCTGCAAAAATTAACCCTGTCCTGGGCAGAACCAGGGCAATTGTGGAGAGAGATACTAACATTTTAGACTGAAAATTTTAAAACTATGAAGAGGAAGCAAAACCTGCAAAATTTTTATATACCACATTCAATATCCACATGTGTGTGTGCGTATGTATGTATATATAGATAAATGTGCTTATCTAAAATTCAGAGAAATTTAGTTACTAATTAGTCTGTTGATTGCTGTTACTCTTCACTCTTCTGGTGTGATATGTTCAGATGTGAAAATCACTTTACATGACTTCTGTTCTTCAATAGCTCTAAGTTTCTTTGAAAAATGTGATGATGTGTGAATTTGTGCTTCTGTCTGCAGGAATTAAAAACAAAATTTTAAGCTACAATTGGAATAATTGAACTAATGGGGCAGGTTAAGGTATTCTTCATCCAGCCCATGATAAAATTTCACACTAGAATTTAACCCTTTGATGCAGACTAACTAACTTAAAACTAACTGTTTTTCCTTTACATGATTTCAGGAGTCTCATGTTGAGACTGGCTATAATTTTAACATATTCAATACTGTGAAACATCTGGGGAGCAGAAGCCATATATCGAGTTGCCATTCGTTTTTCCTTCTCGATTGTGTGTATGTGTGTGAGTAACTGTTTTCACAGATGTTAAGCAAGCATTTCAGACAGTGTTTAGGATGTATCTCAGTTGCTGTTAATAAGGTTGCTGGATCTGGATAATGTTATAGAATTCTTTTCTTTCTCTCTCCCTTCCTTTTTTTTTCTTGTAATGGTTAGTTGGTAAGTATGATGCTGGATTTCAGAGCTGTTGCTTCATTGCACATAACTAACTCATCACTCTCTTTAACCTGTAGCATGAACAGCAATTGCATAATGAAATTCGAAATTCCGTTTTCTGTGCTCATCTGTTAATACCCTTCAATCTCTGCGGTTCGTGTCTCATGTCTCACACCTGTTATCTTTTATCTTTTCTCCTCCCCCTTCCTCACTTCTTTCCACTCCTCCTTCCTCATCACTTCTTCATTCTCAACAAAGAAAGAAATGCTGTGATATTTCTTCTCCTTCCAAAACCTCCACTAGAAAGCATTGGCCACATCAAGGTAAAGGGCAAAGGCTTGAAACGGAAGGTCTTTCACGCTAGCTGTGAATGGTATGCTGTGCAAAACAACAACGGTTATTTTCTATTCTCTAATTTCCACCATTTGAAATGCTTTAATTCCTTGTAAAATCAGAACAAGATAGAATTTCAGAAAATGCGAATGCATGTTTCCCTGCCTGCCTTTTTC
Organism: Oxyruncus cristatus; assembly: GCA_013399855.1. Classification (NCBI taxonomy): domain Eukaryota; kingdom Metazoa; phylum Chordata; class Aves; order Passeriformes; family Cotingidae; genus Oxyruncus; species Oxyruncus cristatus. The sequence continues at coordinate 5,540 of VXAY01004368.1, read as the reverse complement.
TGTAAGGCACAGCGAGTCAGACATTATCATGCTTTTCCAGATTGTTTGGCAATGAAGTACCTAGTTCATGAACAGAATTACTGTCACCAGCTGGGGAACAAATAACAGCCCTTTCGTTCCCCTGTCACTCTGATGGTTCATGTCAGTCTGAAGATAGAATGTACCATGATGTCCCTTTGGAGCAGGCAGGTGAGGGACCAGGCAAGGAGGACAGCCAGGTCACTAAACACCAGAGGTTTATGACAATGTTTTAAATGTACTCCTTGACTTCTTGACTGATGACCTCACTTGATTTTAGAAGAATCTTTCAAAATAAATCATGACCAGTTTTGAATTATTTTTGCACCCCTTTGAAAGAATTACCAATAATAGCATGATGTGGAAGAAATAGCAGGTGATTTCAGGCTTACTGAAATCAGCAGGGGGTTCCCCATCAACACCTGCAGGACTTTCTGTCTGTAATTCACATAGGTCAGAAGCCTTCAGTAGTGACTGAAGTAGTTAAGTTCAGTCACACTGTCAGTCCCTGTGAATGGCTAATTAAAATGCAGTTTAATTTTATGGATGGGAGTTTGTAGAATTAATATCCTGTAACATCGGAAGGAGAATGTAATTTTGATTTCATGTTTTCTCCTTTTCCTTTTGTATCTTTATGGAAGATTTGGAGACAGGCTGTTTGTAAGGAAAAGCCTTGTCCCCTTGCAGTGAGGACTCAGGGCCCACTGGAGCATAGCTCTGGGCACTGGGCTAATGAATTACATACTTTTGTCTCAAATTCATCTTGTTCCTTTTACAAAGAAACATTAACGTATAGTGCCTCCAGTTAGTACGATCTGTTCAAGCTTCTGCCTTGTGGGCCCTGCAGGAATTTGCCTTTTGAAGCACCAACTAAAGTTGGGATGGGAGAAGATGTTTTGCTCTCCCAGTTGGCCCCAAATTCACTCCACCTCTTCAGCTGCATTCCTAGAGCTCTCTTCATGCGCAATGAGCTGTTAACCTTCATGTTCTCATTAAAGACTGGATTCTTCTGGGTTGTGGTTTGAATAACGACTCCCCATCCATGCGGGGGAACTGGAGGTGTTTGTTCTCCTGGTTAGCAGGAGAACATCTCCCACTTCAGTGCTGCCTCAATTGCTGAGAGCGAGGGGGTTCTGCAGTCCCATAGCTCAGTGGTTTCTGGCGTCATCTTTTCTCCAGGGGTGGATTTGTGGCAGTTGCTAACTCCCTGAGCAATACCATCACCCACAGCTGGTAAAGGGCTAGGAGATGCTGTGGCAGTGACAGCAGCACTGAAATTCCTCCCTGCCCCTTGCTAAGAGATCCCACGCTGCGAGTGTGGAAGGCGGCACTGACCCATCTGGTTCTTGCTGTCCTCTTCAGGCTTCTGCCCAGAGACTCAGCCGGGAGAAACTCCAGCAGCAGCAACAGCACAGGTGGATGGAACAGACTTAGCCTCTCCAATGTCTCCTCGGACTAGCAAGAGCCGCATGTCCATGAAACTGCGCCGCTCCTCTGGCTCAGCCAACAAATCCTAAGTGGCCAGATGCCTGAAGCTTTCTAGTGAACAGCAATTGGCTGCCCTTCCCACAGCTACTCACCGCTGGGGTTTTTTTCACCGCTCATACCTTTCACTCAAGGGTAATGTCTCATTTGTGTGCGCCTGTGCCCTGCATACTCCTTTTCTGTATGTTTATTTTAAACAGTGACACTGGAATTTTACTTTAATATTTTAGAGGTTTTTTATCAAACTTCAGTCTGCCTGTCTTTTTTTTTTCTTTTTTAATTGCAGTGCAGTTTGTCCTCTGCACCTTTTACCTTCCTGGATGATTATGGTATCTTAACAGTAGTCATTTTTAACTCTGGTTGATCTTGAGTTACATATGGAATTGGAGACTACAGCTGGATTACACTGTATTTATTGTGCCCCATTGCAATTTTCTCTGTAACAAAGAAAGAAATATGTACAATTTGAAAATGAATGTACAATTTTAAATTGACGTTGCATATGTAAAGTCTTTGTCAGATGTCACAATGTTTATGCACAGGATGTGTACAGATTATTTATGTTGAGAATAAAATAGTTCAATGCCCTTTCAAGTGTTACAGAGTCCAAATAAAATAATTTTCTCATAGCACCAATTCTTTCTTCACAAAGCAATGTATCATTTCATAACTCTGCAGATAATCTATGCCAGAAAAAAAAAATCACTGTGCTGAAATTCTACTTATGCTTGGCTTTCAAATATTTTTATAATGTTTGCTTTTCCAAGTGGTATCAATAGTAAATGCCAGCAAGTTTCATGGGTTTTAGCCTTTATCATTGGGCTTCTCCATCTAGATGTATATTCTTTTTTCTTACATTAAAAAAAAAAAATTAAAAACAAACACTTTCCTAATAGAAATTCATTGCTGTGATGATGGGTACTAGGGAAGAAAAGGGAACATGCTCCGGGAGCCTGGCCTGAAATGCTGTCAATTTCAGGCCCTTTGAGCGCAGATTAGTATACGAGTTCCACCCACCCAGAGGTATTTTCCTGCAGAAGGTGAAATGCTCACATTTTGAGTCTAGTAAACAACAAATTCTGTTAACAAAATGTAGCATGGCATCGGTACTAACTGCATGTGTAAATATATCATATGGGCAACAATAAAAAGAGAAATTATGTATTGTCATTCATGTAGTATCAACAAATTTGTAATGGTTGAAAAGAAGACATGCTATTTAATAATACAATAAAATTATTCTTACCACCTTTTGTATATTAGTCATTCACCTCACTGACTAGATTCTTACTCTAATTTATGGAAGAATTATGTACTACGTACACATGAAGCAATTAAGTGCAATACACAGCTTAGTTTTCATTTGTACTAAAAAGTGTACGAGTTCTTAGGAGCTCTTTCCCAATGCATGAAAATAATGCCAGACTGAAAACTCTTCCCCAGATCTAGTCAATACATTACATGTAATATAAAGCACAGGATGTTCTCTCCTGCAGGCTGGTTGTTCAAGTGCTGATTTTAGGAGCAGTTAATAACCATCACGTTTGTGTGGTCTGGAGCCCTTCATCTGTAACTGCAAGTGGAGAAAAGAGAACGATGATTTTAAAAAAACATAGTGACCTTCTCCAGGAGTGAACTCATTAAATGCATAAAAGGGCATTTTTACCTAAGTCTTTGTTACCAACAAATGACAGAAAAATGCACAACTTAAAATAGCATGTTTTATTTTTGTCATATGAGAAGAGTGAGATGTGAGTTTAGCCCCCTCTGTCAGAGAGCAAATCTTGGCTATATTAGGTTATATTGTTTTAATTCATTTTTCCAGGTCCTGGAACTAAAATGACAAAAATCTGTGAAGCACGTTTAAAATAAAGCATTTATCGCTTGCAGCCTTTGGGCATGATACATCTGAATCTTTTTTGTGTGAAACAAAATGTAAAACTACAGAAATAATGGCTTTAGAGGATGCTAATCAAGAGATGGAAACATTTTGCATGCTTTATTTCAGAGAGTGTTAGAACAAAGACTACAATTGGGATCAGTTTGGTTCTTCAGATATCACCAGCTGACCCACTTTGCCCTGCCGAATTGAAAAAAGGCGTCAGCTATGTTTTAAATCTTTTATTGAATTGTTTTACCCTTATTTTTATCCTCATCTGCTATAACATTTAGAAACAAGCACTCAAGTGGAAAAATTAAATAAGTAAATAAATAAATAAATAAATAAATATGGCTGAAATGTCAGTAGTTGGTAAATTCAACAGCATTTCAAAGCATTTGGCCAGAGCACTGTCAAAGCCAGGGAATACACACCACAGGATGCTTTGCTAAAAGTAGGTGTTGTTAGCGAGAAGGAACGTAGCCTGTCATCTGCACTTTAGCAACATGTCCAAAGACTGTTTCATGTCCTAATTTCAACTGTTCACGAGACTTGGAGGAACTCACATCAAAAGCGCAGCTCACAGGGGAGAGGGGTCGGAGGCCTCCTGAAAAGGCCAGCTGCAGACAGGGTCCTTTCTGCCTGCCTACGATGCAGGGGCTGGCGGGGCCACACGCTGCCCAGCCAGGTGACACTGAACTGCACTCCTGGCTACTGTCTATGCTGCACTAACAAGCCACTAACGGAGCAGGTTTTGGAATGGGCAACTGCCAGAGACACGTTTTGCCTATTGCACAGTCGCTGGAGTACAGAGACACGGAGTAAGCGGGAGATGCATACGTAGATCAACACCTTGTATTTCAATTAAACAGACAGCACAATTAATTTCCCATACGTTTTGCTAGCTATTATATGACTTGACATTGACTTAATATGAACATTTACTTCCTCGGCTATCTTAGTACAGAGTACAGCAAACAAAGCACCTCACCATAACTTAGGTGTTGAAGCTCAGGGGCTAAGGCTATTAAAACAAGGTCACTAGATCAGGCTCCTTTTCTCACGAAAAATAATTCCTCTCTTTAAATACCATATATACAGCTGTACTTCTATCCGAGAGTCGCTACAGAAGATGTACTAGCGGTGGGCCTGCACCCGCCGCCCGGGCATTGCCCGCCTCCCGGCAGATGCTGGCAGGACTCCTCGGCTGCTGCCGCCAGCCCGGGACCGTGCCCACAGCCGCCCCGGCAGCTGGGGGGCTGCGCGGCCCTCCCTCCCGTGCGGGGCTCGGTGTAAGTGCTGCTGGCCGGCCCCGTGGAGCGGCGGCGGTGCCGCCCGTGGGCTGAGCCCGCTGCCGTGCCCGTGCGGGACGCGCATCGCTACCCACCGGCCGGAGAGGCGGCGGGCGGGAGTCCGCAGGCGGCTTTCTCCGCCGTCGTAACCGTGGGAGCCGCGACTTTCCATAGGAATTACCGCGTGGCCAGGACCCGCTCGGCTAGCCCGGGCTCTCGGAGCAGTCCCACCGAGGCGGCCGCGGGCCTAGCAGCCCGGCCGGACGGGCACCTGGAGCAGCAGGACCTGCCTGCTCTCCGGCGGGTGGCACTTGCTGGCGTGCCGCGCCAGCCCGGGCGCGCTGAAGAAGGTGGCGGGGCAGTGCTTGCAGGGGAA
>VXAY01004365.1:0-23945 GCA_013399855.1 Oxyruncus cristatus | reverse complement strand
TTCCTTTCCCACAGTTTGCCACAGTAGGAATTTTTTTCCAGATGCATTAACCAGGATGTACTAGTCAGATCTTGCCTCTGCCAGGCCTGGAATTAGCACCTTCCTATTGCAAATTTCTCCCTTCTATGTTTACCTCAAGTTCCCGCTGCGGTGTCTTACCTCATGGCAAGTTTCTTCTGGTGGAGAGCACAGGCAAGTGTGTTCTTTAAGTCCGTACAGAAAGTGTTAGGAACTTTACTGAAACCAAAAAGCCTCACATCTACTCGTTCCCCTTGATCAACTAGATGTGTGACCTAGTTATAAAAGGAAAATTAAAGTTGGACCTTCCCCTTGTGAAGCCTGGCTGTGGCCAATGACTTAAATGACTTAAGAGACAATGATGCCTCTTAACCGTTTTTCAGTACCTCCAGGAATAACCATAACTTTACTGGGCACTGAGGTGAGACTGACAGGCCTGTAATTACCAGTATATTTCTTGTTGTCCTTCTTTACAGTTGGGACAATATTTGACAGGTCCAGTTAACTGGGACCTATCCGGACTCCCAAGACCATTGAAAAATAATTGAAAGAGAATGCACAGTAGCATTGTCCAGCTCTTTCAGTACCGGGGATGAATCCCACTGGGTGCCACAGATCTATGCATGCCCAGCTGGAGCAGCAAGGTTTAAACAAGCTCAGGGTTGGCTGTGAGTTTATCATCCCCCCAGTCAAGGTCTTCCAACACTGGGCTCTGGGGCTCCCAGGGCCCACCACTAGTGTTGAAAACCTAAGTGAAAAAGGCATTAAATGTTTCGACTTTGTCTACCTCCCTATTCGTGAGATGACTGACCTTGTCAAGCAATGAACTAACATTAACTCTGATGTTCCTTTTGCTGTTAACACCTTTTAAAAACCGTTACTGTCAACCTTCTCAGTAATGGCCATTATGAATTCTCATCAAGCTTTGATTGCAAAAATTTTCTTCCAACAGCGGTGAACAGCACCCGTATAGTACTCCCATGTTACCCAGCCTTGTTTTCAATGCCCATACACTTTCCTTTTCCTCCTAAGTTCTAGCAGAAAATCCCTGCTCAGCTCAGCTCAGCTGGTCTTCCTCACTTTCTTGACTTCATACAAGTTGGAATTGCTGGCTCCTGCACTCTTAAAAGGTGACTCTTAAGGTTACAACTGAAGCAGAGTAAACCAAAATTGCCTAGGACAACAGAAATAGCAAGAAGCAGAGATCAGAGGGCAGAGATATAGAGAAGCCTACTGATGTTTGCACTTCAGCTAGGAAAGAACTTATATTTTCCAAGTGCTGAGGGACCAATAAATAGACTAAGCTAAAGAATAGACAAGGTGTAACAAAAAGAAGGGAAACAGAGCTGGCGAAGGGTTTGGGCCACCAGGGCTGGGAGCTGGATCCTGAGCTCTGTCCTGAGCCAACCTTTTTACTTATTTTTGTTATTACCTATTTTACTTAGAAAAACCATCCTCAAGTTCATAATTTCTTGCAGGTAATTAATAATGTTTACACAAGTAAATTACTATTTAAAGCCTTTAAGAACTAACATATCGTTATTGCCTGTTTAATAATGTCTGCTTTCCATGGAGGAGAAAAAAAATTAACAACCATTTAGTAACAACTCTGAAGACATATCTTCTAGTATCTACCTGCAGTGTAGCACCTCTCATCGTCCTCCTTTTTGGAGAAAACTCATGGATGAGTATGTCAGATAAAAAGCGGCAGGCTAATAATACAAATTCCTTACCATAATTCACCACCTTTCCCGGGGAGAGGCCACTTCATTTGCAACTGCTAATAAAAGTAGGTTTCATTTTAAACAGTCCTCAGGGGACGAGAGCTCATGTGCTAGTTAACTGCACCACCTAGCTTCACTCTGAAGGATCTTCAGAGCCCTATTTTTTCTGACACCATTGCTTATATTCCTTCAAAGTGAGTGCTTCTTCCTGTAACAACCCTGCTCATCTGGGGTCTCACCACTGATAATACAAACAATTCAACAGCTCTGACGTGTTCAGAGTTCAGGAAACCCCTCACCTAAAAAACTGTTTTAAAAAGCAGCATTGGTGTTTGCCGGAGTGTAACAGAGCTACTTTCTCCTTCCATTCTTCCACTTATGCCAAAGGGTATGACCTTTCGACTCATGGATACTTCCTATAACTCTTGTGCCCACATTTACCAAAGCTGGACAACACCTGTTTTTGGTTTGATTTGTTACTGAGTGGAGCAACATAAATTAAAACAAACCTTAGGAAATCAGGCCTCTGCCACTCACTGATGATGTGCCTTGATGATGTGATTTGGGAAGTTAAAATCTCACTTTTTCTGCAATATTTCCTTTCTAGGAGTGTTAAAACAGGGTGCTTGTGATATCTGACTTAAATCAAAATTGTCCTGACTTTTAAATGGGAACTGGCACATTCCCTTTAAGTTTCATGTCTGACAAAAGCATGTTTCCTGCAGTTTTTGAGTACTGGGAAACAACACAGCAAACTCTGTCTACCTTACCTGGGAAACACAGCATGGTGCGGTTTTTTTTAATCACTTTCTGATCTCATCCAGCTTCAATGCTCTAAAGAGGAACAAAAGCAGAACTAATCAGCTAAACCTTACCTCAACCTTAGACTAAGGAGCAACATGGCTACTGCAGTCCTCTGATGTCCAAGCCAGACCATGGAACTTTGCAACATATTTTCTCAGCGCCTCTGAAGACAGAAGACTAGCAAAATTCACACGTGAAATCTACACCATAGACATATTAACAGTTTCAGTCAGCTAGCCAAACCAGAAAAATTCAACCAGGTCATCAGGAAAATAAGCTAGAGTATCAGTCATGAGTCTCTCAGAAGCTTCACCGCCTGTTTGTAAGGTGCCCTTCTGGCTCTTTTCTCTTCCTCCTAGATTGGTACTTCTGCTCCAGTCCCTAGGCCTATCCTAGAATAAAAGGTAGATCCCATTTTCATATAAAAGCTATAAACAGAGCACAGTAGTTCTCTTACAGCAATGAAATCTTATTTTGTACGTTGTTTTAGGGCATGTTGGAACTTCGCAGAGGCTAAGCTGTTGAAAGCAGCAGCCACGAAATGCTGAAATTGCTGAGTTGCAAGACAGATTTCTTCATTACTAACTGCACTTAAACTAATACAAGAAGCATGGGTATGAAAAGAGATGCTTAATCTGAAAAGAGCCATCAAAACAATCAAGAAAGGAAGTTTTGTGCTCTTAACTAAACACACTATAAGTTAAAATTCAGAGAAAGCTTGTCAGCGCACAAAGAGTCAGTACCTATTTCTACACAGCTTGCTTTTAAAACAGATTATCAATATGGTTAACAAGAGCAGAAGATATTAAATCTATTTTGCATGTGTCACACAATTTCATTCACAGTTTCTGCCCCAGTGTCCAGAACATCCTCATGTAGTAGCAATTTTGGCACTTGTGTTTTGTTCTCTATTTCTTAATCTTACTTGATTGCTGCTAGGTTTCAACAGACATTCCATATGGATAGAACAAAGTGGTATATTATTTAAGAGCCTTGAGCTACACTCATATATCAACAGTACCAAATGTAATATCACCACTCACACAGGCAAACTTGCAAATTCACAACATTCAGGCTGTGAATCTCAGAGCTGTGCACTATACGACACAAGGCAAAAAATAAAGATTTCACATCCCCAGGGTACGAAATTAGCTTTGAAACTCCTTCTGGGCTTGACACGAATAAAATACAACCTTTCTGAATTGCCCGATTCAATTATGGGCATCCTTTTAAGTATATTCAGGATTCTAAATTTTTATTCTCTACTGTAGGTATTCCCTCAGTCTGCTTTCATGAGACCTGATTAGTCTTTAAACCCAGATTTACACTTCTGATCTAGGCAAAACCCTTTCAACATCTGTCAAAAGAATCAAAACAACAAATAAAGCTTTTAATCCAGAGCGGCATCACCTACTTTTTGGCCTGAGGTACCTGTTAGAAGATGCAACAAAAACAGCTGAGAGATGGCTGAAAGAAACACAGCATGATCCACAGGAAAGGCAACAGTGCAGCTAAGTATGAGAAGAAAGATGCAGAGCAACAGGAGACAAACCACTAATGTTTAAAATTTTGTATTATTTGAAAGTAGCTAAGTGCTTTCCTGACAGAAGTAGCTAGAATTGTTAGGCCACAAGTTGAACTTTCCCTAAACTATATATGTTGACTATGTGTAAATCAAAGGTGGATCATAGTCGAACCTTGAGCTAACAATCTGGAACATTAACGACAGTTAGAATAGACGTGGCTATTCCCCAAATATTAGTTAAAATTTAACAGATGGACTGGACAGCCCATAGATTCATGGTCATGACAGCCCATGCAGTTCATGGTCTATGAACTGCAACAACCACATTGTACCATGGCCTACAGAACTGACTACCACCAAAACCAACCTAAGAGGATGTGAAGGGGACCACACAGCAACCACTTGGAAACAAAACAGTGAAGCAACAAAGAGCAAAAAGATCCCAGACTCTAACAATGCTGTTGGTCTGGACTGTCCCATGAGGGATGGGGAGTTTAGATTATAACTGTAAAATTGCCCAGGGATTCCTCTTTATAGGGTCTCTCTTTTGAGGCACTGAGATCAAGCTACTAGGTACCATAATTGATCTGTTCCAATACATCTAACAGATGGAGATGAGAGCCTAGCGACAAAAATTTCTTTTAACAGCTAATGTCATTCAGACAGTGAATACATCTAGAAAGTGGTTGCTCTGGGCCAATCACTTCAGCTCCACATGAAAAAAAAAAAAAGGGGGAAAAATTAGTAACTGCAGAAACCACTCTAATTCACTTTAAAGACAAAGCACCTCGAGGTAATTATGAACTGATTCAACCAGCTCAGAGAAATTTGCCAGTTATGAGCTGTGATTTCATTTTCACAACAGCAGCATCAAGCATTTAAAATGGAAACTGCAAAAAATTTCACAGTAGAAATTAAACCTGCAGGGACCAGAGGAAATGCCTTTATAGCTGTTGGGATGATGGAGCAAAAATTATACCAGTTCAATTGTGTCAAAAAAAAAAAAAAAAGGAAATATTGGAATAAGTACTTGCAACAAATAACCAATAGAAATGTATGATTTTAATAAAATATTTAACAAAAAAAAAGACTTAAAAATACTTAACAAACTTTCTTTGGTACCTAGTGAAAGGAACCAAATTCTGTCTGTCGCAAAACAGCTTGCCATCTTTACCTATTTTCAGAAATATGTTCCTGAGGAGGCAGCACACCTCAGCATTTTCTCATGAGCCACTGGCAAAGAATTTACCTACTGCATCGAGGAACACGACCTGAGTTGCCCTGAATCAGTGCTGCTAAGATTTCATGTATGAAAAAACTTCGCAAACCAGTGGCTGTCCTCCATTTATGTTTTCTTTCTCCTCACTCCAGTGTTTATGAGCAATGGTGTAGCTCGCAAGAATTTCTTTTACTTTAAAGCAGAGTAAATCAGTCCTGGGTTACAACCTCCAAGATGGGATTTTTACTGTTGCAGAGAAGTTGGTGATGGGCTATTTCTACCATTTGCCATCATAGATAAAAGTTGCCTTTTCAGATACATTCACCTCTGTGCCCTTCATCCTGCTTTAGTTTTCACTTCACTGAGTGTGTATAATCACACTCAGTCATGATAAGCCAGATGGGGTGTCCCTAAAAATCCTGGTACAGAGGAGCAACACTGGAGTTCTCCCCCAGAGGGATGATATTGCTGGTAATGCCAGACACATGGTTACCAAGACAAGTCTCTCTTTGGAGACCCAGGGGATACAAAGTGAAAAGAGACAATGCCAATTCACAGGATTAGGAAACCAGAACACGCTTGATGGCTGTAAGCAGTGGTTTTCCAAAACATTCAAAGCTGTGGTCTTACACACACAACATGAAACCTGGGGAGAGGATTCTGCAGAAAGAACTATGAGGAAATCATTGCTGCACAGTGAACTAACTGTACAGACATTTTGCAAGGATTTGACTGAAGTGATGGCTGGCCATAAAGAAGTCCTTATTTCTACTAGATGAAACCTACAAAATTCGTATGGATGACAGTGCAAAAAATAAAGGAGTCTATCTGAGAAAGCCAAGTCACCATAACACTAATCATTGAATGAGAGAGATCAGAGGGAAGCTTCTTGAAGCGTTTTCTTTTAAATAATCATTTAAAAGCACGCAGAATTATGTCCTTACAGATGAACTTTCAAATACTTCAGTACCATCAAGGAAAAGTCCACTAGATCTGTTATCCAGACACTAACTTTGGAAGAGATGGGCCCATGTGAGGTTGGTTGCTGTAAGGCCAGCGCCTATTGAAATGGACTCCGAGTGGACCAGGACCCTTTTTGATTAGTGGGTAATTATGGAACATGTGGGACAATGTCCACACAATGTTCCTCTGCCATAGGGGCTACTTCTAAAGCATGACTGATAACCACCGTAACAAAACTCAATCCAAATCTGTGGGACTGGCACAGGGAACAGCCAAGGGTCCTCAGTCATCTCGGGGTACTTCTCTGAACATGTCCTAGCACTGCCTGGAAGAGAGTACCTGTGCTTCCTGCTGGAAACTAGTTGGATCCCAGAGCTCAGAGTGAGACTCCAGGTTTTCCAGTCTGAAACTCAGATGGTGTCCGCTGTCTGCTGTATAACGTTTTTCCCAGACAGGTTAAATAGTTTACAGTAACAGATTTGTGACAGCACTTGCTTAGTTTGGCTACATCAGTGCTTGTGAAAGAGCTGTGGTGGCACTTGTCAAGCATCATATTCTGTTTTAACAATTGCTTGGATTACCAAGTCCTCTGTTAGGGAGGAACTTGACACAGCATTGTCTGAATCTGAATCAGATCAAGTATTATCTCTGTTTAGAAATTCCCTTTTCCACAGCCTCCAGACAATGGTCAAATATTTCACAGGCAGATACTGCTACATGGAGGATCAAGCATTGCTCCGCAAATTAGCCTCACGGCTTTTAACACAGACAGGGGCTAAAACATTATCCTCTATCGCAGCCCCAGGGACCTGCTGGGTAAGGGATGGATCTTTTTGAAGGCAGTAAACTCAGGCTTGCATTGCTTCAAACACTACTCAGTATCTCTAAGGCAGTGAGCCAAGAGATATAAGCAGAGGAACTCTCCTTTGTGTTTCCATCCATCTGACTTGCACTAATCAAAGTAAAATCTGACATCCATGGGAATGGCAAAGTCCCAAAGTAATCAACTGAGGCACCTGCTACAGGGTCAGGGCTGGTCATGATGCAGTGTACCACATCCCACTTCTAACACCAGAGCATAAGGGCTTAAGGCAGCCGTGCCAGGTTACAGAATATGGTAACAGACACCAGACCAACAGCTTCAGGGACAAACAGTCCATCTCCAAATAACAGCACAGGCAAAAATACAGATCAGTAGTACAATAACCTGGATTGTAACAAGGGCAAGTCAAATAATCCTCCAAGACTGGGCGAAACGTAATATCTGGGCACGCAAAAAATTACATGACTGTGGCTGTCACGCAGGCAGCAGGGCACAATCTCTTTTCCAAACAAGAGACCTACATCAGACAATGCCCTTGGGGAATGCAAAGTCCTTGGCTGGACAGTTCTTATCATCAAGCTGCAGAAGCACTCTTCAGGCTGGTTAACCAAACATTACGCCTGCCCCTGCTCCTTCTGTGCCAGCTCTGTCCTTGGAGTGCATGGGGACCCGTAATCCCATACAAGGCAATACACCCCACATTTCTTCGTGGGCACAGGTCTGCAGGTACTTTATAAGGTAACATGAGCCTCACGGCTCCCTTGCGTGCACCATCTCCAGAAACATCGCATTAGGCATTACAGCCTTACAAAGACCCCATTAGTCTTGGCACTAAACCTACTAAAACCGACAGTTTACGTATGGAAGTCACTACACAGAATGCAAGAACGAATATACAGGGTAGTCTGAACTGTGAGAATGTCCTGTGAGAAACTAAGTAGAGGCTCAGAAGCACTTAATATGAGAATGGCCACAAACATAGTGCTGACAATGAGCAGACTGAATTTATACCAGCCTTACAGTACAGTATGTTAAAGACTACGGAGAAGCCAAATAAAGCAAAACAACAGTAGCATAGAAGGAAGAAAAGAACTTGAAAGACAAGGTATAGAGAGGAAGCATGAACTACACTGAAAGATGACAGAAGTGGTACTGGTAATTATTTTTTATTTTTTATAAAAGAAGTAGAAATCTTCCAACAATGCCCAAGTCAGTGAACTATTAGAATACCATTTGGCAACAGGCCTCTTCTGAAAGACTGTTCCAGCTTGTCCAAGTGTGAGTACCTCTCAAAGGTAAAAATTATTTGAAACTGGAAGTACCACTGGACCAACGCACACTCAAAAGTCTCATGAATTTAAACTAAAAATTATTATTCTTCAGCTGTCTAATTGTTTGTATGAATATATGCTGCTCTCTTGCACTGTCATACAAAACTTTGCATTGCCATACAAACACTTATGGAATTTGAAGCCATTTATTCTCAATTCATTTCTTTTATGCAAACAGCAAGATTGATTAATTAACATTACACTGCTTTCTTTCAGACATTTTACCGGATTTTACCGGAGAACTCTTAAAATGTAAACTGCATATGTAAACTGTCTGTTATGCTACTTTAAACCCATGAATAACTTACAGGTGTTGCATTGTTTCAAAATCAGTTTTGAACTTTACCACGTTTTTAAATGTCTACTGGACACTAGAAAAAAATAATTCAGTCAAAAACAGGTTGGTGAATAGTTATTGACACTTGTTAAGACAAGGAAACACTGAAACCAACATAATTCCCTCTTATTTTCCCACTGGTAGCTGCGCAGTATGACTAGCAGCTTCAGGAGTTTGTTGCACCACCTTCTTCCTCATCTTTGCATTGTAGACGTGCTGCTGGTTCTTGCGGTTAGAGCTGACGTTCCAACAACCACAGCTAAAAGAAAGGAAAAGGAAGAGAGTATTTAGTCCCCAGTGTAACTGCTCTTCCACAACCCACAAGTGAAAGGCAGTACTGTAATGGTACACTGTATGTAGACATCTTTTTCTCTATCATAAAACCAGAGAGCAATGCATGAAATAACTACCTCCATCACATTATCTCACATGCCTAATCAGTTGAGTTTTTTCCTGCCAAAGGAATATGGTCCCAAAGCTGCAGCAACTGCTCCCCAACTTGTGGTTCCAGCTCCTAGAAATGATCAGGAAATTAGAGAAGTTATTAGCACTGCTACTACTGACATCAGAAGAACTACTAATTACAAAATTCTTAGAAGAGGTTGCCGGTGAATGTTTTGGACCTTTCTGAAAAAGGTTGTTCTTTTGCCATTGAGTCATATATTAGAATTCTACACACAGGAAGGGCTCAGCAGGAGATTAAAAACTTCCATAAGCAACCCTGGCCTACAGGCTGTTTGTTTTTTTTTCCCTTCACTGAAAAATGTCAATTCTCATGAAGAGAATTCCCAGTGAACACACCACCATCATATACAAGAACAGATGCACCACAGAATTCATACCTTCCACAGGTCACTTTCTTATTAACTAAAGATTACCATTCTCCACATCTTCGAAGTTTAATTTGATCAAGTGTGGCAGGGAACGTGCAAAGGCAGGTCAGAGGTCATACAGTGGCTTTTGGCGGAATCATATGCACTAATATAAACCACTTGTTTTTAGGATCATTGAGATTCTTTAGGTCTTAAGAGCCACTTACAAGAGAAGCACTGTCAACTACACCACATGCTACATTTCTTTCCTTGTTCTTGCAGTGTGCTCCTTTCCTCATTCTTACAACTGGAGAGGTTTTAGGGAAGCAGTGAAAAGACAACACAAGAAGTTTAGCTCTAGGATGTTGTGTCAAGGAGATGTTTTGCGAGGGGACTAAGGAGAACACAGAAACTGCCAGAGAACTCTTGTGCCAATTCTTTTCTCACTTTTTGTAGTTGAATTTAGATTTAACAACTGAAGAACAGTCATAAGCTTTATTCTATCTCAAATATCAAGATTCTCTTCAGGCTTTACAGAAAACTCAAAGTTCTAATTGTGAACAGTTATTTGGGATAGACTATTTCAGGGAACACATCTGAACCAAACTGGGAACAAACCTCCGAAATTAAAAAAAAAACCTCAAACATTCATTTTTGGATGTATTCAGCTTTAAATAATTTTTTTTTTTTTTTAAAACACAAATTAAGCAATAAACTGCTTTGATTTTACCCAATCTTTCCATTAGTTCAACAGTAATTCTCCATTACCAAAAGGCACAATGCACATCAGTGAACTGTGATTCAGATTAACAAGTATATGTGGACAGCTGAGATGAACATCAAGGTTGAACAAGATAATAAATGATACACAATTCTACCAAGTAAAGACTTTAGAAGAGAATAACATTACCTGGCCATCTCTGCTTATTTGTACTTTCTTACTGTCATTCCAAGGGTTGAGCAAATGGTGTGCAAACTGAAAAGGAATGCTTTCTTTTCTGATCCACTCCACCTTAAAAACACCTCCGAAACCAGCAGATCCCCAGTCCTGACTTTTCTCACACCCAATCGCTGAACCCATTCTAGCAAAACCCTGGAACAAAAATTTAAATATGAAAGAACAGACATAATGAGAGCATATCTATTTATGCTGGAATTAAATAAACAAGTGGAATTCTAAAATGTTTACATCAAGAAAGTTAGAAGTATCTTTTTTTTTCCACTTAAAATGTATCTTCTAGAGTTGGATCACAAAGTATGTCTCTCGATTCATCCCTCACAATTACCATTAGAGATTTTTTTAAGCTTTGTAACAGAGCTTGAAAAGGTGTTGTAAAAACATTTGAGGTGCAAGGAATCAAGATGAATGTTCTACTTCAGAATAGTTATTCCTTGTTACTTGTAGATACTTCTTGAGCAAATCTATTCCTTCCTTCCCTTGTTCCCTCTGTGTTAACAAACTTTCATATAGAATTCGAAGAGTGCAGCTGTTCTTCAAAGACAGAAGTCAGAGTTGCTTTTAGTTTCTTCTTCAATGAAGTGGAAAGAAGTTCCAACAAGACAAATATTCAGAAAGAAAATGAAAGAAAGCACAAATCCAAGGCTGCATCTAACTTATTTACAGACACCCCTTAAATACATGCCCCCACTCCCCAAACAAACCAAAAATAAACCCAGGCCACACACAGTGTATCAGCTGTTCAGGCAAATTTATGCCAGTTATGACTTAGGAGTCCACGAGATGCAGTGCACTATGTAAGTTACCAGCACACACTGCTGCTGTAAGACATGCAGTCCTAGACAGCTCAAGCTTCAGACTTCAATGAAAATTAACAAAAGAAACAGAGGAAAAATATAGGCAGAAAGAAAAGAGACACCTGGGATAAGAGAATATTATTAGAGAAGTTAATCTCACACTCCCATAAAGGTCTAGTATATTGTCCAAACTGGAAGGGCAAGCCAGTATCAACCACCCACATCCCGATTTCGGTGTGTCTTCCCCTCCCAGCTTCCTTGTTTAAGAGCACCAACATAATTGCCTATTTTCAGCATCAACTGGCATGCTGAAAATTACTTTTCAATATTACATTGCATTTGCCAAATCATTGTACGGGTATCTCACTGCAATCCTCCTGTGGTACTGCCAAGATAGCTGTATTTGGGTTGGTTCATTAGATTTTAAGTTCAGCTGATTCTATGAATAGTTTATATAAAAGAGGTAAACTGAACTTTCTTTACCTGGAACAATTGGGTTTAGTTGACTCTACAACACAGCTAACCTGCAACTTTGCACTACCAGGTCAAGTGTAACTTTAAACTGGTCACAAATCTGTCAATGAATTGTTGACAAATACCTCACTAAATATGAGGACAAGATACAGCTCTGGAAGAATCATGGCCATGCTTCCCAATTTCCTAACTTTTAGAAACCACTGTTCAATTTTTACTAAAATTTGAAATAAAGCCATCTGTGAGTCTGTCGACTTTAGAAAGCTGTGACTTGTTGTAACTGCTTGTTCACTTACAATATTTATTTTGGTATGCAGAGAAAAGAGCAGCAATCACTTGCTTTGTGTGGATTTTTCTATTTACTTATTTCATTATAGTTGTTTGAAAGCATTTATGTAGAGTATAAACATTATTCCGACCCATTATGTTTGGATGCAGTTTAGTCTTAGCCTTTGAGGGACAAAGTGAGTTAATTAAAAATGGTCTATTTCAGAGAAGAATGAAGTACTCTTTCCTCAACAACCAGAGACATTGGCATCCTACTCTACTTACCAGGTCAGAAGTCATAAGGAAAGCATACTACACATAGGCATTTGCTGCACTCCCCTAAAACATGAACCACAGCCAATATTTAGTATTAGCTAAGAACTCACCTGAAAGTGTCCAGACCCTTGAACAGAAAATATTAAGTAAACTGTGCTGCTCTCCCAAAAGGCTCCATTCAGTTTTCGCTCATTACTTGGCGTAGTGGACCATACACCCTTCTGCTGAGAAATATCGATGTTCTGCAAGTTGCTACTTTTCATTATAAAGTACCGAACTGGCATATTTTGTCTTGGTGAAGGAGATTGGGAACACTGGAAAAATTAAATTAATAAATACAGTGAAATAAACCAGGCTTTAGTTTTAAAGTTTTACACACATAAAGACAGAAATCCTTCACTGCGCTCCTCTTCCAGATTATACAAGAAACATAGAATCTATCAGCTCTTCCTGACTGAATGGATTTTCACATTTATTTTACATTTTTAAGCACTTTTCAAAACAGTAATTCATTCATGCAGGGCAGGAAGCAAGTACAGTAGAACAGGCCTAAATAGTTTAGTGATTAATTACAATTCTTTGAAGTCTGATGGACCTTCAGTTCCACACAAGATTAATCATCCTGGACTGTAGCCTGCAGCACACTACTCATATTCCATCTTCAGGAAACATGAAGTTTTCTCTTTAACACTGGTTGAATTTAAAAACTGAAAGACTTAAGAGGCATTACTAAATCCTCTACTGAGTCCATGATGAAAAGAGCAATGGGCTGTCCCCTCAGTGATCCGTTTAGTATTACTGCAGTTTACTATTCAGGTACATTGAGAGAATTATGACAATAACCTAATTAAAAGTGTGTGCTTTGTTAAAAAAATCATTTAAAAAAAAAACAAAAACAAAAACAAAACCAAACCCCGAGCAGCTCTAATAAGGCAGATAACACAAAACTTGTAGAATCTGTACCAATGTATGCTATTACAGAAACAGAGGAAAGCAGAAACCAAAAAAAAAATCTGATTTTTTTCAGCTTTGGATAGCTTTACATCAGAAGTCTGTAGAGAATAATATTTTTACTTAATTAAGCTACTGCAACAAGGATATTTAAACTTGATTTTAAGTTTCAGAAAGAAATATTATGCAGCCGTTAACAATGAGTATCTAAGTTCAGTTCCTAATTTACCAATACAACACCTGTGCTGAAAGATACGAGCAAGAAGTTCTATTAATTTTGAGGAGCAGGGTAATACGTTTATGAGAACTTTACCTTTCCAGATATTGGAGAACAAGGACTAGCACAAGGGCTAGGATAGCTACTGCTGTCTGCCGACTTCACTGATGATCGATCTGACCTGTCATCTGAAGTTTGTTTGGAGTGCAAAACATTTTTTCGTTTGTACTTCTTTGCCTGGTGATGTGCAGGAGGTGTAGATTTCATTAAAACTCTAAAAAGTAAAAGTAGATACAGGACATACCATGACCAAGCAGGCACAGAATAATACATATTTATATATCAGCCTATTGCATGACTGTATATATAATAGTAATTCAAAAACATATTAAACACTAACTGAAACATAATTATGCATTGATTTTTGAATGTAACAGTTAAACCTCTCCTGCTACTTCTCAAAGAGCACAACTCATGGACAATATTCCTGACTGCTCTCTTAAACAGCAGGCATACACATGAAATACTTCTCCATGAAATCACAACTACAACACAGCGTAAGGCAGTATCAAGTATGCAAGCTCTATTTATACTGTTTCTTCCTTCTTAACACTAGTAGAAATTCAAGTCATGCTTTTAGAGGTAAATAAATTACAGCCTACAGTCTCTAGAAGATCTTAACAGCTTACTTTTCAGCATTAGAGGAGTCAGAGAATTCAGTTTCTGCTGAACTTTTTCTGCTGTTGGCTGACCTCCATGTAGATGCTAAAGGAAGTTCTTCAGAAGCCACAGGTCTTGGTCTCTGACCAATTCCCGAAGGCTGTTGCAAACCTGCAGACTGTTCTTCAGCAGTTAAAACAGCTACAATTGTTCTTACAGTTGCTTCATCAGCTTGAGACAATAACTTTGAAGGAGCTCTCATACGACGCAGAAATAAGCTATGCCACTTCAGTCTAAGTTGCAACAGCAAATCAGCAGCCTGTAAGGAATTTCAATTCTGGTAAAGACTAATTAAAATTAGATGGAATAGGCAAAGGGTACCCTAAATCTCTCCTATCAGGTAGCAGCTGGCATTCTGGCAGACTGAGAAGAAAGACTAACACCCCAGGGAGGGGGAAAACCCCCCACATTTAAACTAAGCTGTTACCTTGTCTTTCATCGGGGCACGCTAATTTTTAAAACATTTTACATAGCTCTGCACATAATTTAAAACTGTATTGTAAACACACAGGATTTTTTTATTTTTCACTTTAAAAATGAATCTTTTTTTAAAAAAAAGCCACACCAATCTTTTCATGTCTTATGCCTTTCCTGTCAATTCAGTCTGTATTCTTGCACTCTTCAGTCATACCTTACAGAAAAGAGCTCTGAGTTACTCTACCTCCTACCACATCCGCCTCTCAATGACCTGAAAACTTCTATCTTCAAAGGCTGGGGTTTTGTTACTCTTTTTTTCTAGAATATCACAACAATTTTTGTTCAGCAATTCCAGTTTCAGATGCTCCATTTTGATCCAACTTTTGTCATCCTCTGAGAATGAAATACACAATATGCTATTGCGACTGTTCTTCCAGCTCCTGCTCAGATTTTGGCTAACCAAGCTTATGCTAAGGTCTGAGGTGTGCTGGCAGCACCACACAGGCAATACAGGGGGCCAGAAAGAGCAGAAGGGCCATTATGCAGCCGCTGCCACCTGCAGCTTGCTGATCCTTTATTACCTTTTGTCTGGCAGTTTCTCTAGAATCTGCTAACTTACAGAAATGGACCAAACTGCCAAGCTGGAAAGTATAACACATCAGCTTACCCAAAGCACTTTTGAAGCAGATCTAACAGCAGCTGGACTGCAGAGGCTTTCCTGGTTCCCGATGTGATACAGGGGACACCCATATCATGACAGAGGAAGAAGGATGAGCACTCTCACTGCTGGCTAGGTAACTAATACTTTTTATTCTTCTTTGCTCATAGGTGCAAGAACTGAGAGTTATGGGTTGTAAGTTAGGAAACCTTACAACCTGGATGTTAAATACATGAATTCCTACAACAGACTTGTCTGGGCAAAAGGGGATTGAACCCTTGGTCTATTTCTTATGTTTCTTAACCGACTCATGAAATAAAGGCTAACTCACAAGAGCACACTGTTATGTAAATTTAAGAGACTCAAATGGACCATTCTTACAGAAAACTCTTTTTTACTCAGATGTTTCACAAATCTTTTTAGGATGATTTAACATAAATATCTTTCTACATGTGACCAACATGGAAATGATACATTACTTACTTCAGGGTCCAGTCTGAGATGGAGCCATTCATCTAGCTTCAGAAGTGATAAATTAGCAGTTGTTTTGTCTTCCATCTCACTGTCACTGCTCTCATTAGATACCCCATCCCCTGAATTATAAATATAAAAGATGCATTAATACTTCTATATTATTTACATACAAAAACTTGAACACTACCGTATGAGCAGCAATAATTTTCTTCCTAAATTTTATTTTAAAATGTAAACATTTGTAAACACACTTTTTAACTTCTGCAAATACACCTCAGTGAAAGTCTTTGCTTCAGTTAGCACAACAGAAGCAGCCAGACCTGCCGAGGGCCCTACTCTATAAACACCTGCATTGATGTGATGACTCATTATGTACCTTCACCAATATCAATGAGCCACTACCAAACTTTTGCCTGATGTTGTTTGTAAAACCACACACTGCTCTATGCTTTATTTCCCAGTAAAAGAGCATATTTAAAGACCCATTAAGAAAAAAAAAATTAGATATGCACACAGCTATTTTGGATTCCTTTTTTTTTTTTCCCAAAGTNAAAAAAAAAATTAAATATTCACCCAGCTTTTTTGGGTTCCTTTTTTTTTTTTTTCCCAAAGTGCAATTCAATCATCATAAACACAATTCTAGGGGTAACAGTTTAAGAGCAAGACAGGAAAACTTCAAAAAAAACTTGGACTCTTACTTCGATTCAAACTAGTACTTCTACAGAACTGACAGCAGGATAGATTATTTTTGCTTCTCCTACGGCACTCCACTTAAACATGAAAAAAGGGAATTTTTATATATTCTTTATTGCTTCTCATTAACAGTATGACTAATTGCCATTACAAGTTATCGCTAGACAATATTCTTTAAAATGCACGTGTCAGCTGGAAGCAGTATGACTATTTGCCATACTGACTGTAGCTAAATTATTCACTTTGAATAATCTGGTTCAAAGAATCAAATAAACCAGGCTGAAGAAAAAAAGACATACATACTACACTTCTCAGCATTAGTATTGTCATTAGACACTTTGTTTGCATTTTTTATTTCTTTACAAACTGTACTGTAATTTCTGAGACTACAGAACTGTGTAATTTATAGATATGAATGTACAAGGATTCACAAAGCAGACACATTTATTACAGAGCCTACGTACCATTCTTGAAGAGCTACAGGAACCATAGATCTGTTGTTTTCAGAATTAGCCAATATATGTAGAAAATATACATGAAAAATAAGCCTTGCACACCACCAAGTAGTATATACCATACTCCAAATCCAGACTCCAGTATACCTTGAAAGGATGAAGATGTCTGCAAAGCATTACTTGGTAATCTAGCTGGTCCACAGAACAGTGCCACAGTGACAGGTGTTACAACGGAACAGCACCTGATGTTTGCTATCCTGTGAGCTCTTGTCATTTCATCATATATAAGCCAGTCTGTAGGGAGTGCCTGAACAGCTGCAGTTTGGCCATTTGCTGGGGGAATCTGTGCAAGAACAAATAAGACTAGGCTATTTAATCCTCTCTGTTTAATCAATGTAAATTTTAATATAATGCTTGTTTTATATATGTAGAAATAATACGTATTTATATATGCAAACAAATAAAAAAAAGCACAAGGAAATTCAACAAGACTACCAAATTATCATTTTGAAACATAATATTTAGCTATAAAAAAGGATCTTAAAAAAAGAAAAAAAAAGAAGAGTTTCAGAGCAAAACTTTTTCCTGCTGTTATGAGCAGAGATTGTTACATCTTCAAAACACTTCAATAACTAGCTTTTTCTTTTTAACATTTTGGTGTGTTCCATTTGGAAGGACTAACTGAAATATTGGAAGAATCAATCAACTCCACTTCTTCATTCTATAGGCTGCCAGAAAAAAGTATTTTCTAAAAAGTTAAGTGATTTTACCTTTTTATACTGAGTTTGACTAAGCACAGAGGTAGGATGAAGTCGCACTTTCTTCTCCTTTGGTCCAGTCAAAACCAGGCTTTCTCTGTCTACATGCACAAGATTGGGATACATCCCAGCCACTAGGGCAGCTTTAACGACAGCCCAGTTTTCAGAATTA
The DNA here is from genome assembly GCA_013399855.1 of Oxyruncus cristatus. NCBI lineage: Eukaryota > Metazoa > Chordata > Aves > Passeriformes > Cotingidae > Oxyruncus > Oxyruncus cristatus. The sequence continues at coordinate 6,102 of VXAY01004365.1, read as the reverse complement.
GTATTAACATCTCTAATATCAGCTCCTCCTCTGGCTCTAACAAAACCTGAAGAAAGAAGAGGTAAAAATTGTGTTATATTTGCTTGTACTTAAGATCTATTTCTTTGCTTCTCAAATGGAATTGGAAAAACAAAAGTGAAATAAACTACAAATTAGTTGTATTTTTCATGACTGCTAACCTTAACAGCACCAAGAAGAAACCACTGCACTGAAATCTTTCCTGGGAAGGGTTTTCATACTAGCACAGAATATAATTACTTTTTACAATAGTAATACTAAGACATTTCTGTTGTGGTTTAAAATAGGTTTACTCATAGAATATTAGAACTTAATCATGCAGGTTTAAGTTTAATTACAACTTGTTGATAACTTAGCATGAGGGGGCCCTGCTCAAAATCTGGTTTAGGTGAACTTTAAATGAACTCTGTTGGCATGAACAGCTAAGCAGGGGAGGAAAGAAGAGATACTTTTGGATAAAGGTTGAGACCCTCAAGGGCCCCAAGCTTGGCCCAAGCTGGAAGATAAGAGCAGTTAATGCCCTGATGAAGTGGACGTGAAGGAACCAACGAGGTGTTAGAAGATCCCAGGCCATAAATTGAACCGAGAGGAGCACGTGAGGCTCATGCAGGGCACGAGAAGATTGTATGTACAGACTGTGAGGGTATAAAGGCTTAGTGATTTCTTCGTTCAGGGTCCCTCTCCAGGGACATACAGCTAGAGCTGAAATCTAACTGACTCTGCCTCAGAACCTGGGGTCTGAACTCTTCTGTAACAATTTCCTAAGGAAACAATTTACTAGAACAGAAAAACCCAAGGAAACATATCTCACGCTGAAAGCCAGTGGCAAGCTGAACAACCAGGGCGCTTTCAAGTTAGATCAACTGCTCCCCAGCCACACCTTCTCACTCTAGCACCTCCACCACGCCCAGCATGGACGCATACCATTTCAAATTAAGGAAGGAAAATCAAACAATTGAAGCCTATTCTTGTTACAATTTGTATAAACTTGTCTCCAAAACTATGTTACAACTTTTTCCAACCTATTACCTGAGGCCCTAAGCTGGCCAAGCAACTGTGTTCTCATTCCTACAATGATTTCCATTGTGGCTTGAGACAGGAAGTTCTTCTCACAAAAGGCTCTCTCCCAGCCATCACTGCGTGCTTTCTGCCACGCCTGTAAAGAATAATTTTTTAACATTTCCCTATTAATTTGATTATCTAAAATCAAAAATGGATTTTTTTAAAAAAATTACATTTACAATCAATAAAATGAAGGTACAAACCACTTTGAAAGAAAGAAAATGTAACAAAGCAGATTTTTTCTGTTCAAATACTAGATTCTCTTTACCCATTCCCTAACCTAATGGCCAATACCTTATTATAAGTTCATTATATTATCATAAATATTATTATGTTAAGATCATTATTTTAAGTTATCTGTGTAGCAGGATATAAAGTGGCACCTTGCTGGAACATTTGGAATTTAACACTGTTTGCAAATATCACCAAAAGTGTTCTGTCACAAATTTACGAGTCTAATATACAGTAAGGCCACTAGGCAAAAAAAAAAAAAATTTCTTTCCTAAGGTCTTAATCATAGTCCACCATTCTATATCCAACTTGCTTGGTACACCATTTACTTTGATGTGTGATTACGGAAATGAAGCAATACCTGGAAAGCCCTGAGAAGCACCATATGGTCACTAAATGTTCCTGCAGTAAAACGTTTCCTGCAGAGCATGGCTGCACGCTTTTGAGAGGCCAGCGCAGGAAGGACAAAGGGGTCTCGGTAGGCAAGAGCACAAGCAATGGTGAGAACAGGATCCAGGCACTTCAAAGCTACGGCACACAACACCATTTTACCAAGGTGTGGCTCTACTGGTAATTCAGTGAGATGATAACCGAGTTCAGTGAGATCTTCCCAAGGGTCCATGGCATCTATAGCCTGGTTAAAAAAAAAATAAAAAATGGGGGTGACGGGAAACGGGGAAAGTGAACAAAATTAATTTACAATGAAAGTAGAAACGATATGAATATTGAACATTATCTAGACTTGCTCCCGAACACTAAAAAAGCAAGTCAAACTATTAACTAATAGTTCAAGACCACATCTTAAAGCACGCTCTTCCTTTAACATGGAAAAATACATCCACACACATGAAAACAGACAACAAACCAAAATTCAAAGCACCCTTAAGTAACTGAACAATAGCCTCTGTACAAACAAAAAGTCAGTAAGGTACGTTACCACAAATGATAGTAAGATATGTTACCCCACAAATGCAGATAATACACAATTCCCATTTAAATCTGTTCCTCTGCTGACCTTGAGCATTTGCAGAGCATTTCTCACAATTAAAGCTGGTGGAGGATCAGGAGCTTTCATAAGAAAGTCAACAATTGAACAATTAATTGGAGCCAGAAGTTTTGTGTGTAAACAAAGCTCCTGAAAGTTAAAAAGCAGAAAAATACTGTTACAGTTTGGGAAAAACAAAACAAATACACACTTTTTTGGAATTAATAGCATGGTTTGATGATAATACATTTTTTTAAAAGACATAATTTTTAACTGAACATGCACCTGAAGTGGCATTCTTAGAAGCTCCGGAGTCTGAAATTCTAACATCTTCTGAAATCGGAGCCTGCTGAAGAGACGAAAACAGACTCCAGGCTGACAGCGACCAGCCCTGGAAAATAAAATATGGCAAGGTGTAAAAACCAGAATTTCTTTTAAAAAAAAAACCCCAATCAACCAAAAAAACAACCCACACAAACTTAGAATGCAAATGTAGAAGCATATCTAGGAGAAAGATTATTTTGTGGTTAAGAGGAAGTCCCACACATGAAGTTAACAGTTTTCCAGTACATGAATTATTTCTGGTAGTATGGAAATTTATTATTAGAATTTTAACCCTACGCTGAAAAATGTGGAAAAACAAAAGTAAGGGCTATCTAAATAGTGATGGGGATCTTTTGCCAATTCAAGATCAATCCAAATCTCATCCATCCTTTGCCATAAGGAATGTAAGTTGTAAACTTCATTTCTTCCTCTTCACATCCCCCTAACAGTTAGAAGTTACTGCAGGAGCAAAAGATAAAATGAAGACCAAACAACTTGTGAGTGAAGGGACAGAGACAGCAAATGCTCACATTCACACTCAAATCCCTGTAGGTTAATGCCAGTATCGTGTCACCAAATATAGGTATTTGTCGCTACATACGTAACTTCTCAGCCTTCAACCACAGTGTTGGGAAGAACATGTTCGAGGACGGCTAAGTCATGAATAGTTTGGAGACAGTGAATAAGGAATTACTGCTCCATTATTTCTTTTAACAAGGAGATGCTGGGGCATTAATTAAAAACTATCAGTGGGCAGTCCTTTCCACACAGACAAGTTGTGAAACACCTTATAGGACTCTGTGGCTGCTGCTGCTACATGGGAGAAAGAGGAAGGAGAGCATTGGCCATCCTCCAACATCATACTGGACTAGTCTAGAAACATTACCCAGTGTAGCTGCTATTATGTTTGTACTTTATTCTTACCAGCCAGGACGTTCGATATATGCAAAATAAAAGTCAGTATAAAGCATTTATTACCTGCCTTTTCTCTGGATAGCACTGGCTTTTGAAATCCACACCATTTTTAGCATTGTAACACAACTCAGTGCATCGAAAGACTTCTATAAAAGCAAAGCAGGGAACATAAACCCAAGATTTAATAAGGGTACTTGAAATAAAAGTTACTAACCATTTATCAACAGAAGTTCTATAAAAAATAAAAAAATAATTATAAAAAACACCAGCAGCTTCTGGCGCAATGCTCTGCTCTGAATACTTAGTTTCAAGTGAATTTATGATACCTCCTTCAGAGCATCTTTGTGCTATACAGTTTTCTAAAGGGAAGTTTTCTAGTCAATAGGTAATTGTAAGTCAATAAAAGACATGGATTACATTTTAAGTTATCAGAAATCAAGAAAAAATGTTATTACAGTGATTAAGGTTTTTCTCTTTGTCTCACTTGGAAATTACATCCTTATTTTCTTACATTTGACGCAAAATTACAGAAAAACCATGTTACTGTGAGAACATAAAAAATTTGGCATGTATATCCCCTATGAAATGCAACTTAATTTTCAAAGCCATACATGAGGTCTAAAACTACCTCATTATGATATCTCACTTTTCCTTACAAGTGATTTAGGAATGGGCATTCAACACAACAAACAATGCTTAAAAGCTTAATGAATTAGATTTGGACTCAACACAATAGCAGGACAAATGGAACTTCCAGCGTTCTCTAAATCTCAGGAAGATGCCAGCCTAAATTGATGGACTTGTTTTAAAAAAAAACAAAAACAAAACATCAGAAATACTGTTTAAAAAACCCCGATATATCACTATATCAACCTACAATAGTTTTTACAGGTTTTTTGAACAGCTACCTATTTACAGTTTGTCATAAAACAAATAGACATCAAAACTTCTCAGTGACCTTTGGTACTTGACATGCACTAGCTCTCAGCCTACTATAAAAAAACCAGTTCTCCAAAGTTTACTTCTCGAAGAAATTTTAGGCCAGTCATACCTCTTTCACCTTGCCTGAGTCAATAACAAATACAACATCATTGACTGTTATGCTGGTTTCTGCAATATTTGTAGAAAGAATCTGCAATTAAAACAAGAAACAACCAAAACTATAATTAAAAGCAAACACAAAATAGATCAATATAATATCTGACGAAGTCCCTGACACTTACTATTTTGCGGACACCAGAAGGTGGACTTTTAAGCACTTTCTTCTGATCCAAAGTCTGCATATTTGAGTGAAGCATAAAAACCTGGTACCTAATGCAAGACAAAGAGCCCGTTTTAAATATCTTTAAAAGAAGGAACATGAACCTCAACCACAGAAACCAGATGCTTTACCTGTGAGCATTATCGGCAAATCTCCTGTCATCATACAGAATACGGTCCCTCAGGCTCACTATCTCATCGTATCCAGGAAGAAATATTAAAATTGCTCCTAAAAAAGAAGTGGGTTTGCACAGTTAAACAGAAAGTTCACTTTCAAGTGCCAGTACTAGCACTTGGAAGGTTTTACCTATTTGGTATTTCTGAAAAAAAGGCAGGATTTATCAAAAGCTGAATCCACAGTAACTAAGTGGGAGTGTGTCTGTAGTACCTACCAGCCTCACAACTGTGACAGATGTTATAAAGTAAGTGCATAATCAGGTCCAGATCCACCTTTTCATCATCAGAACTGTGATGATAAGCTGTCAACAGCTCTCTGTCCTCTGCACTAAGGTCACTACCACTTGTTCGGACCAGGGAACTTTCATCCAAATTTCCAAATCCTGCTGAAGCGCTAAAATAGACAAATACACATATCAGAGTCAAGACTGTTTGCTTTAGGTTTGCAGTCAACCACAAAATCAAAATTAGATCAACACCAGCAAGACTATTTCTTTTGAAGTTAAATTTTGAAGTGTTGCAGAACAGCACCTCCAAAATAATATTACTGTTCACTGATGCAAGTGTTAACCCAGCAAGCGTGCAACTTCATTTTTTAGCATTTACTGTAATCTTCTTACAGTTCATTGAAACAAAACCATAACCAAAGGTGTCAGAATTCAAGGTAGAAAGACACCACTTTTTGATTTCTAGAAATACTTAAAAGAAGCATATTGTCCAAACATTTTCTCCCCATAAGCAGGTACTACACTAACAGGAGTTCTAATAACATAGGTCTCTACAAAACGGTAAAAAAAATATGATAACTGTAAGTTAGTCAAAAAACAATTCTTGAATGGCCTAGTGTACATGATATTCCTATAAAGTTTCTTTAATATGGCTATTGGTACCAACAATGTACAGATGAAAATATACAACAGATTTGTTTTCAAAATAAGCATCTGAAATTAAAATGGTACATGGAGGAATCAGCATCTCTGGCTATTTATTTAAGTTACTGCAATCACATCCTGCCTAGATACATAATCACGATAGGAATGCCCACATCAAAATGATAAAAGCTAATGATATAAAAGAAGTCCTATATCATTCTAACTATATTTAACCTAGGAGTTGTGCAAACATAATCA
>VXAY01004364.1:47000-77649 GCA_013399855.1 Oxyruncus cristatus | reverse complement strand
TCTGGCAGGTAGATGTCACACACGTAGCAGAATTCGGAAAACTTAAATTTGTACATGTCTCAATTGACACATTTTCAGGACTCCTCGTGGCCACCGCGCACTCTGGAGAAAAAAGTAGAGATGTCAAGAGACATCTAACCACTGCCTTCGCACATATGGGGGTACCAAAAATCATCAAGACAGACAATGNAATGGTCCCGCGTATGTATCGAAGGAAACGCAGATATTTCTGCAACGCTGGAGCATTGACCACACTACAGGTATTCCGCACAACCCCACGGGACAAGCCATAGTAGAGAGAGCCCATCTCACCTTAAAAAATATGTTAATCAAACAAAAAGGGGGGAATGTAGGTCTCTCTCCACATGAGCGGCTGGCTAAAGCCATGTATGTTTTAAACTTTTTAAACAGATTGGATAATGAGGGATATCCACCCATATTACGGCATTTTTACCCGAAAACAGACCTGTCCCAGAACAAGGCAAAAGTTTTCTATAAAGATTTACAGACAAACGAGTGGAAAGGTCCTTTTCCCATAATAACCTGGGGAAGGGGCCACGCGTGTGTCTCAACAGGACAAGGTCCATTATGGCTACCGGCAAAAAGAGTAAGACTCCACCACGAGAACTCCTCTACTGCGTCCTCCTCTGCATCTCCATGATATCTCCCATCTTGACAACAACTGAAGAGATCATACCAGATTGGATACATCAACAACCCGAGAACATCTGGGTGACCCTAGCTAAAAAAGCAAGTACCGACACTATTTGTTTATCTACCCAAAATGTGGCTAACCCATTTAAAACTTGTTTAGTCGGTTTACCTTCGGTTACAGAAATTTACGATTTGGATAATTGGCATTCCTTTAGTTCATTTGAACCAATGGAGATAGAAATCTTGGGATCAAATTTTGCAAAAAATTGTTTCATTTTCCAAAGGGTTACCACTACCAAAATTAATTCCAAAATTGTCACCTCCAATAAGTCTGTGTTTCAGAATACGTCCTTATGGTGCAACGGATCGTTTCCAACAATTATTCCTACTGAGAAAATTGTACGCCCATTGGCCTTAGAAAAATGAGACTTCCTGCTATGTGGGGAGAGAGCCTGGACAGGGATACCTACCTTCCCGATTGGAGGACCATGCACAATAGGTAAAGTAACTCTATTCAATCCACTAAAAACACCTATTGTAGGTCAAACACCATCCATGGCCTTAAAACCACCTATTCGGAAAATCAGGTCCTCCTCTGAATTTAAATACAAACCAGATCATTGGAGAAGCAATTGGGGAGGCAAAGCATCTGCATACAAACCCCCAACTGCAGTAAGCAAAACACTAGTATCCGACCAGAGCCTCCTCCGCACACACCAGGGACCTCCTGCACCTTTCCCAGTTAATAGATTTGGATTTAATTCAGGATCAATTTATGGCCAAAGTCCAATTTCCAGACCATCTATTCCTAAAATCAAACCAAACAGTCTTTCGGTAAATTTGATTCGTACCACCACTAAACGACCCATTACTGCAATTCGGCATACTATCACTCAAACACCTAAGATTACTTCAGTATTGGACAAAAATCTTCAACAAATACCTCCCGACTGCGATCCAAATATATATTTTTGGTCATCAAATAAGAATTTCTGGACATCCTTTTTTGCAGCGGGAATTGCTTCCGATCATGCCTTAACCGTACTCAGCCACATGGCATGCTGGTTGGCTAAGGAAGCAAACGAAACCTCCGTTGCTCTACAAGGACTTCTGGAAGACTTCGTTATGTTAAAAGGGGTGACGTTCCAAAATCGGGCAGCCATAGATTTTTTATTACTCCTACATAATCATGGTTGCGCCGAATTCGAAGGCCTCTGCTGCTTGAACTTCTCCGATCACTCAGAATCGGTAAGGTCAAGCATCAACCAATTGAAACAATTGGTCAACAATCTACATGCAGACCCTAAGTTCCAAGCACCAGACGCCTTCGGGAATTTAAATTGGCTAAATTTACCTAATTGGGCAATGGAAATTGTTAGAATTGGTATTTCTATAATAATTTCTTTATTCATTATATTTTTAGTGTTTTCTTGTTGTGTCGCTTGTATTAAAAGATCTTTGCGAGTAAAGTCTTTTCTAGCTNAGCACACTCTATGCCAAACAGAACATCTAACAGAGACCACGCCAGAAGACCACTCCATACTTCAAGATGGACAGTTTTATTAACCTCATATTATTCCTAATTATTGTTAATGCATGTTTCAAATATTTGTACCCCAGTTCATTAATATTTTTCCCTCAGTTTTACTGAATGTTTATTCCAAATTTCTGATTGGATCCCAGTTGCTGCATTGCACCATTTGCCATATAAGGCATGTTAACTCCCCTTGTTATAATATCCCATCCTACTTTTCCCTACTATGGAGTAAGCCCTACCTACCTCTTTCCTTATCTGTAATGCTCCACCCTTGTTCTAGCACCTTCCCTATCCTACCCTATATAAACCCAAACCTTTGTACCTTCCCCGGAGATTTGCCCGGAGGACTTAGCAAGAGCTGCGTCTCTTTGCTCCTCCATCCCCGTGGGTTTTCCTTTTGATTAACCAACAATAATAAAAGGGTTGGCGAGTGTCTCTCTCCGTCGGAGGCAACGAACCACCGAACCCACAAGGCGAGTCTGCGCCTTTCCCTGATAACGCGGTCGGCGTTAATGCAGGTGATATAATTGCCCTGGAACAAGAGAGAGAGAGACTTTGGCTCTTTTTTTTCCCTCTTTTCTTAATCAAAAAGTCTTTTTGGGTCAAAATACTACTGACATCTTTTTAAACATTCACATATTGGACGTTATTTCAAAATCAACAGTTTTAGAATGTCAAAAAAATGCTTTTATTTTACAAAGGAGTTTTGAGTATATGAACCTCAGGCTGTAAAGGATTTCTGAATTGCTAGAACTGAGTCAGATACCAGTATTTTTTTGCCAGTTTTACTGATTGAAAATATTTATCTGTAGATCAGTAGAAATTATTAAGGGTTATTAATCACTTAATGCTTACTAATTGATGTTAAACGACTGTTGCTGATGACACCAGTTTTTGAACCAGGACTACACTAATTAATATAAGGAGAAGGGAAAAGTTTGACGCTAAGGGAATATAGCTTGTCTTCATTAGTATGAGCAAAACAATACTTTGATTTGTTTTCATATGTACTATCATGAGACTGATTCTTTTAACCACTGAGAAAAGTATTACAATAAACAGCACATAGCGCAGTAAATTATTCACAGTCATCTGTGTTCTTTCAGGTGGAGCCTCAGTGTATGTACAGGTGTTGATTTTGGCTTCTAGAGCTCTGGAAGTTTTATAGAGATCTAATAGTGAAATTTGCTCCTTGCAATAAGATCTGAAAGACTTTAGTGCAGTCGTTTAAGAAATAGATCACTTCTCTGAGCTGAGGTGTGCAGTGTGCTGCCTCCATGTAAGTTTTCAATGCTAACCTTACAGGACTGGCATAAGAGGCAGGATTTGCAGGAGAGTCTTTACTTTCTCAGTCATCTGCTGAAGGCCAGACAGCTCTGTAAGATGTCTCAGGGAGAACTAAATGAAGTTCAGGAGGTGTTTCAGGTTGGGTGACTAAACCACCTCCAGAAGTACCTTCCATACTCTTTCTAATATGCTGACATCACTTTTGATTTTGCTCTTACATGATTTTATTCTTACATGATTTTATTCTTAGATGATTCATACAAAGTGTAACTGTCAGAATGTAAAATGAACATCATCTAACTTTATAAGCTAAATTGACAAATCAGTGCATGAGGAATTATGCTCACCAATGCTGTTAATAATGCTGTCAGACAGGAAAACCCTTGTTTAATGCTTTAAAGATAGTGTTTTTACATGCTATTCACAAAGTTGTGGAGTCTTTACAAATGAAATGACATTTTAAAATAGCGTATAAATAATTTCAGAAACAAGAAAGAGTTTAGATTCTCAAGTTAGGTTTGATAAAAATTAAAACAAAAAAATCACACTATAATAATTAATAAGGGGGAAGACATTTTATCTTTGGAAGTATTAGTAATGGTGTTTCCTCTTATTAACTTAGTTAGAGAGCCACTGAATAATTTATGCTGTGGGTGACCTATAAAGGTAAAATCCCTTGCTGAAATAAGGGCCAAGTATGGTAGAAGTTGTTCAGGGTTGTTTTCCATCAGGTTTTAGCATTGTCCAGGATGACAGTCCTCTAGGCATCCTCTCCGCTATTAATTATCCTCATACTGAAAATTTGTTTTCTAGCATCTGATCTGAATTTCTTCCCCTGTAACTCATGTCTGTTGCCTCCTCCCTTTTTGCTGTACACTTCAGAGCTGTTTGGGTCTGTTTCCTGTCTGCACTTCCATTTAGTACATGGATACAGCAATAAGGTCCTTCCTTAACCTTCTCTTAAGGCTGAATAAACTAATTTTTTTCAGGGTCTTCCCATACACCATGTGCTTGAGCCCTGTAATTTCCTTTGTGGTCCCACACTGGACTTATCACTCTACCTCAATTCCTTTTTTGTACTGGGTGGGGAAGTCATAGTCTGTGATTGTTGAGTAAAAGAAATTCCGCATAAAATGTTTGACATCTCCCTCTATTACTAGAATTGGGATTGAAGTGGACAGAAGAGAAGAAAACTCTAATGGAATTATTATCTATTATGTATACCTGTGTGAAAGTTAATACCTGTGTGCGTGCATGGTTGTGATTAAATGCATATGTATGATAGAGGTTTCGGCAGTGCAGTGCTTACATATAAATTCATATATTTTGTTTAAAATATGTGTTTTCAATTGATAGAATAATTTTAATGAACGGAATTGAAATAGTTCCTCAAAACTCCTGGGGAGATTGAATTACAATGTAAACCATAATATTCTAAAGAAAGGAGCAAACAGCATTTAATGAATCACATTTAATCCAAATCTTTCAATAACATAGGCATTTGGAGCAGAAGACAGCATTTCTTAATCTTGCATTATTCTGCACAAAGACTGCACAGTGATTACTTTACAATTAAAGACAATGAAAGACTTAATTTTGTCCCTGACTCTATCTCTACTCATTTCTATGCAGTGATTCCTATTACTTGTGATTTTGTAAAGAGGATAAAAAAGAGAGATGGTCTGTATATCAATGGTAGACAAATAAAGGGTTCATCCAATCTGACCAAATTTAAATTAGCACAGAATGTCACTCCAAATCTGATTTTTCATTGGAAGAAAGGATATAAGAAGAAAGTGAATTACTTTATTTACTTTTTAAGCTTATATGATTACAGGGCAAAAATGTTGTTGAAACATTAAAGGTTTGAAATGAGTTGTTTCAACTTCTTTAATATTTTCCCATATTCTGGTATTTCATAGAAACTGTTAGTTTATGAATTCTTACTGAGTTTTCATGAATTTACATTTGCACTTTTTCATATGGTATTAGAAAACCATAAAGCAGCAAAGAAAACAACTATCTACCAATTTAGTGACTCCTTTTATAAAATAGGAACATTTTGGAATGATAATAGAACTGGAATAATTTTCTCTCTGTTGCAATTTCAATGCTGCTTTAAGGAAGCATCCTGCAGGATCATACCACACAAATTGGCCATATTCAGGTTTGTATTCAGAAGGCCCTTCTTTTGCATTTAAAAATTTCATCAAGAGAAATTTATCTCCCTTTGAATAAGGTGTTGGGGTTTTTTGTTCCCTATGTGAAAATATAATATCCAATTCACCCCCTTATTCAAATCACTTGACTTCTGCAGATGCTCTCATCAGACCTGATATAATGAAGATCTGCAAAAAGTGAATATTCTGGGTATTCAGTAGATGTTTCAGTCTGCCCTTATAGTGAAACTGAAAATGATCTAATATAACAATAAAACTTGAAAGAATTGTTTTCTATGGTTGTTTGAACCTTCTGACAGAGTTCTTGGGAGGAACAAAAGGACAATTTTGAAAAAGGAGTCATTACAAAATCTAAGCAGCTTGATCAATTTTCTATGTGGTAGAAAAATATCTTTAGTCTCAAGGTCAAACATATTTTTGCTAACCAGAATATATTTTGTCAGAGTAGAGATAAAAATAAGGCTTATCGGGGATCCAAAATCTCTCTTCAGAGATTTGTGAGTAAGGTAGTTTGTCTGTCTATTTGTTAAACTACACATGAACCTGTCATAAAATAAAAATATTAGGAAATGTTAGCTTAATGCATGGTATTTCTCTCTTTACATGCTGAAAAATGAAGGCAGATAGTTGTGGGCTTCTTTTAATGTTTACATTCAGACACTTTCAGAATAAATCTGGTGTGAATTATTGTAATAGTACTATTTGCTCTTATTCCCTCTTCCTCCAAGATTTCACGACGAGCAATGATGATTTCTTGGTTATTGTTATTGGAAAACTTGGTTATATGTCTTCCCGCTTCAAATTCTGTGTAACAGTAGCTGCTCAGCACTTATAGTTTGTCTGCCTAATAGAAATACCTAGTAAGATCTGCACAAATCATGACCTGAACATTTGGAATCCATATTTTTACTCCAAAAACTGTTTCATGTATAGCAAAACTCTAGGAATTATTGCAAAATAAATCCATAGCTCAGAATCAAATAACAATTAAAACTGAAATATATCCATGCTGAAATCAGAGAAATTAAATTATATAGAAACTACCTCACCCATTTACCAGAAGCTGTTGAAGTTACAACACAGAGATCAGCAAGGCAAAGGGCATTTATTTCTTATTTCAGATACTATATTAACCTTAATTCCAGGAAAGCTGATGGGAAAGGTAATCATTTCATTAGTGGAGTTGCTCTTGAATTACGTGTTCTAAATATACTAAATGCTATAAAGAAAAAGATTCTGAGTAGCTGGTCATTTAGTAAGCATCATCCACTCTGTGCTTGGAGCAGGACAGTTATCCTAAGGGAAAAAAATTAGTGCATGATCATGTAATTAAAACCTCTGTTACTATGCACACACAAGGTGGGCAATTAAAGTTTCTTGACTTTGCAGCACTGGATAATGCATTCCTACTAATAATTTTATGGTACCGTTTTTTAATGTTTGTGAAATAAGCTAAGTGTTGTCTAAATCATTTTAATTTTGAATTTGAAATTTTCAGGTCTATCTTTTAGTTCATGTAATTTTTCCAAGTAATTTAATGGGCATTTTTGCCCAACTGTTGCAACAATGAATTCTAAAGAAAAAAAAAAATCCTGAAACAGACAAAAAAAAAAAAGTCATACGAAATATATTACAGAGATTGTCTTTTGATTTTATGGAACACAGAACACAATGCTATTGATTTTGAAGACAAAGCAAATTGGTTTCCTGAGTACTATTACAACATAAAGAAATTAGCCAACTATTCAGCTTGATAATCTATTTCCTTTATTTGGCAACCAGGAAGGAATAATCGACACTGTTTTGCAGAACACACAGAATTGCTTTTGGCTTTTCACACTACACAGGTGCCTTAGAGTTATTTTCTAGAAAACGCTGCCTTTCATGCAAATTGTGTAGTGAAGCTGCCATCTCTACAGAAGCAAGTAGCTTGGAAAATATGTCACTATATGCTGATGGTCTGTCATGTGTAAGCTCCTGCCTTAGCTAACCACCATCAGAGATTTGTGATAGACTCCAAATAATCACTCTCACCTTTGCTTTGGACACAGGTCATCTAAAAGAAAACACAGGCAAGGATTTAAACAGGCCATGGTTTTATCAGCTTAATGTATCCAGCAATTTCTGTGGACCTGGTGTTAGGACACTAGAATTTTCCTTTATGCCTGATAGTGACTCAAACAGTGACTACAGGAGGAAGCACAGGGTCGTTTTCTTCTTTGCACTCAGGCCTCTGAGTCACAAACAGCCACAAACCATAATGATCTAAGGTGCTTCAAAGGCACTAGAATTCAAATTTACCTTCCTGTCCTTTAAAAACACTGCAACCCCAGGTTTCATGAAAGTGGGAAAATAGGCACTATTCTCTTATAGAGAAAATTTCCTTCTTTATTCCGCAAAAGGTGGTGATAAAGCAGACCTGCTGCCTTTGTGAACAACCTCCAAACCTTCCTTTTCATGAGGAAGATGAACTTGTCAGCTAGGGCAAGTCAATCCAAAAATCTTAAGAAAGGAAACAAGGACAGTGAGTGGTCATTCAGTGCTAGGTTCCCTTTATAAGGGTTTTGTAGAACCCTGTTTAAGCACTACTGGTGTAGGATGCATGTGAGAAGGGTAGGTTAACCTATAAACTCATCTTCCGCTTCTGGGACTCTGGGACCTATTTGCCTGTTTCGAAGTACAAACTAGAAAATACCCAGTCACATCACAAAACACAAGTAATCTTTTTTTCTTCTGCCACAGCAGAGCTTTCTTTGAGGTAGATGTCTAGAAACTTGGATGTTCTTGTCAACTGAATGTCAGCTTAGAGGCCAGTGATATCCAATAGTCATGGCTGAAACAATAAAGAAGTCTACCTATACAAAACCACGAAAGGAAAACTGTCTAGTACATTTTTCTCATAATATTTACTATCCTGACAAGAAAAAGACTGATGGCAGCTCTTTGAATATAAACCTAGTTTAAAGTTTCTGCTCTTTTTAAGATATTGAGCTATTCTATTTTCTCTCTGATAACATGACACTTTTACCTAACTTTGGTGGTTATAATTATTATTAAAAGGACTTTTAAAGCCTATGTTTCCGCCAGTGACACTATGCCCCAAATGTCTCAGTTCTACTTTAATTTAAAAGAAGTGCTGAGCAGTGAATTTAGACAGTTTATAATCAATAATCTGCTGCTGAATTACTGGAGAATTTTGCCAGCTTCTATTTGAATTCAGAATCCTTTTTGTTACAGAAAGTGTGTGTGGGGGAAACCACAAATAAAGGGGTTTGTGTGTCTTCATTACAGCTGCTTTTTAAAAAAAAACCAAATGATTTTTTTTACCTCTCATCAAAATTTAAAAGCGTCATATGTGACTTGGAAAATTATACAAGAAACCTTAAAAACCTGGAAATGTTGGACTTAGTATATGACTATGACTTTCCCCCTCAATAATGCAGCTATTTTCTTTTAAAATATAATTAAAAAAAAAAAATCGGTGATAAATCCAGTGAAAAATGTACACATTTATAGTGACTGAATCTTGGCAAGAAGACCATGCAAATGCTAGAGCAAAGCTTAACTGTAAGTTGATAAAATAATTAATTGCAATCAAGGATTTGCTAAAGACTTGTCTTGAAAATATTCATAAGGTTTCTAAAATAAAGTAAAATTATTTGAGTAAGTTTGAAGACTGGGTTCATTGAATTATTAAATTTATATCTAGTCTTTGAGGATTCAAAAATGCTTACTAAATGGTTAATTTAATATTTGTGTAGGAATTGGAAACCATTGTAAATTTGCACGTGTCCTTGTTTCCTCTGAAAGTTCAGTGCTGCAAAATCTTTCTCCAGTTAGGAAACATTTTGTTTTTGCTTAATGAGATTAAATGGAAATATTCCAAAGATGCAAAACATTTAAGTACGTCATTCTCTCAGCACCCTGATTTCATTCCAGAACTTAAATGCCAGATTCTAGGCTGCATTTTGTATTGTAAATCTTTTTGTGTTTGAGGGAGTCATCTCAGGAACACTTAAATCTTTATAGTAATATATCAACTGCATGCTTATGGGTAAGTGAATTTCTTAATCATGTGCAGTAGCATTGTATTTTGATATATTTAGATCAGTTTAGTTCTATGTTTCTAAACTAGAGTTTAGTTCTATGTTTCATTCTTTGATTTCTCATATGCCCTATGGTTGGATTAAACAGCAGAACACATTTAGTTATTACCTTTATTAACCTTACAGTTCAGGAGTGGCAAGAAGACAGAAAACAGTCCAACAGCTACTAAGGCTCCAACTCTGGTAAACAGGAGCTATCAATATTATTGACTGTAAGTCTGTTGCCAAAATACTGTATACTCAGCATATCTGTGGGTGAAAAGGACAGCTCATCAATTGCTGAATAAATGAAATTAGAAGAATTACCTGTTGTAATGAAAGATGATATCTGCTTTCCATATCATATTTGGGATATTTTATTTCACTTCTGTTGTAAATATATTTTTACAATTGCTTCTGTGCCATCCAGGTTGCAACATTTCTTCATCTGTCAACCACACTGAGAGTAAGAGATGTTGCTTTACTCTTTTTGTTTGTTTTTCTTCCTTTTTTTCCCCCCCAAGAGTCACTGCAGACAGCAGAAGGGTAATATATGATAACTCTGCAATAGCTCTCCTGATCTCTTTGGCCCTTTCAGAACTGTGCTAGGTCCTGTTAAAAGTGTAAGGAATTATGTTTCTTGCTGTATGCTTGTGCTGCAGAATGACACACTTATGCTTCTTTCTACGGTGTTTCGTGAGAGCATCGTACAATACATGTCTGCCTCTGTCTCTCTATAGGTGGAAAATACACCTACACACCCTAAATATCTGAAAGGCCCCACAATAAGATCAGCAAAAGAATATACCAGTGTGGGCATCCTCCCCGTGTCTGCAGTCTGCAAGGTGGGTATGGTACTGTTAAGGCCAACTCTCCCAATCTTTGCCAAGGGCACTTCACTGACCTCTCCCAACACCTCACTGCTGAAACTGGGAGCCCCTGAACTCTCTCCTGAAGCACAGCATTGCCAAGCACACTCTCAGTTGCCTTCTGTGGCATTCTTTTAAGGCCAGTTTCAGGGGGATTGGATGCCCTGACAGTGTGTCTTTGGTGGAGCTGTGCACACTTCAATCGGGTGTGCATTTTCACTCAGCATTGCTGGGTAGATGTAACGTCTAAAGTTGCATTCCAGGAGGACAGAATTGTATAGTCTTTACTCAGGTAAATGCAGTGAGGGTTCATTGTTTTGCCCTCTATCTATTTGCTAAGAGAGTTCTAACAATACAATGTAAATATGAGGAAAGACCTCAAGAAGAATTATTTATCGATAAATTTCCTCCTCACTCAAGGAGGATTAAGAGTTAACTCCTTCAAATTTGTTTTTCTAAACCATACTCTTTTTTTTTATTTTATTATTATTATTATTGCTAGGTTTGTATAGTTCTTAAATTCCTTATAATTTTGGTTTTCTGATTTTCTAGACGCTGTCCAAGATTCATCTACTTTCAAAATACCAAGAAGTAGCTTCTATGATGGTTTTCCTCATCTATTCTCTTTTTAAGGTGATCTTGCGAAGGTATATCTAATTGTGAGCAATACTTATTTACTGTTTATAAAATTTAATTTTTTAAAATTTACATTACAGTGTTTATATTTTTTTTGCACATGAATACATATAAAGTTTGTAGGTGAACAAAAGAAGCTGTAGAAAGAAGGGAAAAATACAGAGTCTTCAGGAAAATTGACAAAAAGACAGAATTTTTGGGGTAAAACAATTATAGGAATTATTAAGAGCATAAGAGCAGAACCAATGTGCCATTATCATGGAGTAGTAATTTCATGAAGATGGGGGCAGGGAAGTAAAAGAAACTTTAATTTAAAAACTGCAAGAGAAATATAAGCCAAAAAGAAAATGTCTCATTTTTACATATGTGGAACTTGCTTGTGATCCTTAATTCTTTTTCCTTTACATTATATTTCTTCAAAGAGACATTCTGTTCATAGTCAATTAAAATGGGAAGACTAATGAAAAGGAGTATTAAAAAAGTGACTCCTTCAGAACCCTGAATACAGAGAACCCATTTCAGGGTCAGTCCTCTGAGAGATTATTGAGTCCTTCCCAAGCTATGGAGAGACACTGGCACCTTTGGGAAATTATATGTCAAGTATGGTCACAGAGCACTCTGTGATTTCTGTCTTGTTTCTCCTGACAGAAATAATAATTGTTTTGTTAAAGTTTGATTTTCCATATAATATCAAGGTAAAAAGAAAGGACTGAGGGATGTGACATTTTTTTCAGCTAGAGTAAGATGTTTATGTCCTCCACTCACACATTCACAGAAATGGCAATGTCTATCATTTCCATAGCCTGTAATCATTATTGGGTTTTTTTTATAATATGAAAAAACCCCCAAACAAATAAGCTTACAATTTTAAATCTTTCTCTGAAGCTGGAAGACTTATTGATTTTCCTGACACTTTTTTTATACTCAAGGCTATCTCTTTTGTCCCTAGACACATATTCTGCCTTTAGGTTTTCAATATTAATTGCTGAACAAACATGGAGATCTAGATAAATCACATAAAACCTTCTTTTAACCTTTCAGTTGGTGTTTAAGATACCTAAAATATATGTTAGAAACTGTTCCATATCTTTCTGTTTAATTCTTGTTTTGTCTCTTGCCATGATTTCTGCCCATTACAATGTTTCTTATTTTACAAGTTTTGATCTGCCCTGACCTGCACGTTAATAAGTCCTCTCAGTAACCTGTTAAAATTATTAACTTCTGCCTATAAGAGATTTTCTAAGTAATTTTTTTAGCAACTTAACAGCCCTAGTTTTGTTTCTCTTCGGATTGTGAAAAGGAAACAAGCAATACAGTATATCTGAGCTGCTTCCTCCTGTACACTTCTGATGCAAATTGGTTGCTGTGATATGTAAATGCCTATTTGTTTTTATTCTGGTTTTGCCTTAGAAGGAAAATTGGACAAGTTGTTTTTTGTTGCTAAGTTGTGTATATTATCCAAACCTGCTTTCTAGAAGGCATTAGTATGCCTGTCAAATGCATCTTTTTCTAAAACTATTGAGAATAATGAGGTAGAATTATTACTCATACTGTGTATGCCTGCACTGAAGGCACTTTATTAAACTACAAACATGGATAACATTATGAGTTCATCAGTTTTCACACAAAGGTTTGCAAACATTATTGTCTAAATTTCAGATGAAAAGACATCATTTTGTATTGAATTGGTCAGGGTCAATAAAAGGTGTGTTTGGTTGTCAGGACAAAAGTATGTTTTAACATTATTTAAATAAAAACTTTCTGGATAAAAGTTTATGATATAAAACCAAAATTGCTGTCTCAAATTGCTACAATTCTGGAAGTTACTGACAAATACAGTGCAGTCATTGCTAGTCACAGCCAGTCGGGGTTTAGGATGGTAAAATCATGCTTGCCTACCTTCCTTTTATGACTAGGCCACCCATCTAGCTGGCCAAGGGAAGCTGGTAGATGTGGTGGTTTGGGATTTCAGCAAAGCTTTTGATGCTGCTGCTCACAGTATCCTTCTGGATGAAATGTCCAGCTCACGGATACACAAGTCCACAGTATGATGGGTCTGGTCCAAAGGGTTGTAGAAAAGGGTGTTACAGCAGGCTGGTGGCCACTTGTCAGTGGGGTTCCCCAGAGCTCAGTTTCAGGGCTGGTGCTCTTCAGTGTTTTTTTAAATGGTCTGGACACAGGAATTGAATATGCCTCAAGTAAGTTAGCAAATGATTTTAGATGAGGAGGAGCTGTGGAATCCATTGAGAGTAGAGAAGCCTTACAGAGAGATCTGGATATACCAGAGAGCTGGGCAATCACCATCTGTATGCCATTTAACAAGAGCAAGCACCAGATTCTCCACCCAGAATGGGGTAATTCTGCTTATAAATACAGATCGGGGGATAAGAGGCTGGAGAGCAGCCCCATTTAGTCTGCTTTGTGATGAGTCTGAAGCTGGATCCTTGTGGGTCCCTTCCAACTTGAGATATCCTATGATTTTGTGATTCTATAACTTTCACAATGTGACCAAAAAAATCTAATTTTCATAAGATTTTACTTTGGTGAAGAAACTGTAAAAGCTGTAAAGCTAAACTCCATGAGAGCAATATCTAATTATACTGTACAACATAATTCTAAGCAATATAAATAATACAGAACAATATATTATTTCTCTAATTATAGGTCTGATTTCATATCTGAACATATACTGCTCTTTCACAGACCAAATAAGCTAATTGTTAGTAGTTATAAGTTATTAACAAATAGGTTTCTCTGTCTTTTAGTTATTTGCTGTAGGCCTTAAAAGACATAAGATTAGGCTGTTTGGAAGAATATTGCCACAAGAGTTACCTTCTGTTAAATTTTATTTCATTTTCATGTATTCCAATTTAATTAGCTATTTATAGATTATACACTCTACAGAAACATTACAATTTCCTTCTTCAGTAAGCAGGACATTTTCTAGTCAGGCAAGGAAAGAACAAGGTCTCCCTTCTTCTGGCTGCAAATTTGAGGCTTAAATCTATAAATGTCTGGAATAAGAAGTCAATGGGGATTTGGCAACAGATTTGTTGTGCAAGAAAGAATGCTTCAACTTCTGATTTGCCCTTAGCATGTTTAAGAGCAAAGCACTTGTAATCTTACTATTGAAGATTCCTCCATACAGGTACCTAGAAATACATGTTTACTTGTTGTTCTAGAATGTTTTCTGCAGAGTTTTTTTTCTGATTGTGCATATTTAGAGAAATACAAATGGCATGCAAGATCTGAGAGAAGTGTTCATCTGATCCTGCATCTACTCTAATTTATGATTTGTTAATGAGCTAATGTGTTGATAGTACAAATACTGAATGGATGTAATTAGTGTTCCCTGAAAGAAGAATATCCATTCCTGGTCATTGTAGAAGTTGAACATGCATTACACTTCTAAAATCAGAGTATGATATATTCATTTTACTTTGGATAAGATTTTCTGTGTTAATAAAAGAAAGTCCAGTGTTCAAGGCTTTTTCAACATGATAGCTTTCATGTGTGCCTGAAGGTTACACTTAGATTTCTTCTTTAAGCATACTAAAATGTTTTGCTTTTGGGAGTTGTTATGCAAAACAGAATATCTGCTCTTTCTGTATTTTGTTCCCAGCTCAATTCTGTCACTATGTAATAATTACAGTTAATGAATAACTGAAATTTTCCTTTGTGTTTCACCACTCAAGACTTCTGTCTTACCCCAATTTTCAGCAGTGGGTAGATGTGTGTCATGACATTAGCAAACATATCCATCACCTTACCAGTACTGACACACTTTACACGAAAGTACCCAACCCTTTGAGACCAAAAGCAGATGTACATACGCTTAAACGTCCATCAAACAAAATTGTTTTCATAAACTCTTCACTGAGCACAATGGGTGGTATTCTTTTTGTTGCAATTCATGAACCACATTTTAAAACACAAAAAGTAATTTGCAAGCCAGTTGGCAGTAGGAAAACTAATAACAAAAAGCTGATTTTTACATACTGTTCTAATAACAATTAGGAGAACACCAATATTCTGAATAAGGAGAAAAATATGGTAAGCAGTGAGATCTTCTAATCTAGTAGTATAAATTAGAAATTGGTAAGAATAAAATCTGTTCAGACAACATTAAGAAGCATTGTGGTATAGTGCTGAGAAAAAAGTAATAATTAGAAGTGAATGATATAGGAACTCTCAGTCTTAGGGGTTGCCTAGAGACCAAACTCTATTAATTTTCATGGAGCAGAAAAATCTAAATGCTGAAATTGTGAAGCTAGCAGAAAAGCAATTATTCAGAACACAGGATATTTTAAGAAAACAGCAAAGCTGACAGTGCTTCAAGAAAACAAAAATTGAAGAATTACTTGGAATAGTATGTTGACAGTACTGTAGTTGCTGCCAGTCTCATCAGCAATCTGCATATTTATGTGGGGTTCATCACGTAGTGCATTTCTTTGTTTAGCAGCTATGATCCTGCCTCTCTTTAGGGATAAGTTGCATTTAAAAGCAATATTTTTCGTGGGTTACCTCAGCCAATAGTGACCTGCTGCCCACTCACTCCCCACCACCACCTGGGTGGAGGGGAGAATCAGAAGAGTAAAAGTGAGAAAAACCCATGTGTCAAGATAAAACCCGTTTAATAAATGAAAGAAAGAGAAAAACAAGCAAACAAGTGATGGAAAGGCAATCACTGACCGTCTCCCAACAGCAGACTGATGCTCAGTCTCTGAGCAATGGCTACAGGGGACCAACTTCTCCCCAGGTTTATTGATCAGAATGATGTTATAGGGTACAGAATTTCCCTTTGGTCAGTTGGCCTCAGCTGTCCCATCTCTGCTCCCTCCCAGGCTCTTTCTCACTCCTAGACTATTCCTGGGATGGTGGAGAGGGTGTGCTGAGTGAGAAACAGAGACAGCCTCTCTCACACGAAAAGGGGAGATTTCCTTGACCCTTAGTGTTTGATTTGTCTTTCAGTACCCCAGGAAAGCCGTGACCCTTGTGCTCAACCAGCCTGTCAGTGTCCTGTTATGGGGACACTTTGGGGACCAGTCCTGCTGGATCAGAGACTGCCCTTTTCAGGGAACTACTCCAACAGTGTAAGGGAGACCCCTCAGCAGGTCTTCCCACTTCATTTGAGTGTGTTACCTGCTGCTAGTGCCTGGGAAGGACCACCACTAACTATTTATGGAATGACACTCTTTATTAATATAAAATTGTGACACGTTAAGGTTCAAGGATTGCCAGTGATAGTATCTGACTGAAAAAAAATATTTAAAGCAAAACACAGACAAGCTCTTATCCCAGTAAAAGTATTCAGTGTATGGACTATGGCTCTTACACAATAGTCATCCCTTTGGGAGAGAAGATGAATTTAGCTCTTCAACTGATCCCAGCAGTTACAATGGAGTCTTCCCTGACTTTTCCCTCATTCTTATTTTTATACTATATGTTTAGTTATGTTTACTGAAATCACTGAGTGATTTTAGTAATAAATATCTTTGCTGCTGATTGGTATAAAATTGTCACACTTCACTTTTAAAGATACAGCCAGAGGAATGCAGGGGGCATGCCCAATGGGGAGTGGTCATACCTTGGAGGTAGGTGACTTTGGGATGGAGGATTGTGTTAATATTATGATTAGGCTTTAATAAAGCAAGTTCACCTGAGGAGAACGATTTTGCCCAATGTTGCCATCGTTATCTCAGCAGCAAGACATGTTCTCCTATCTTGGTTTATCAGTTGCAAAGTACCATCTATTTTTCCCCCTGCAGGGATTTCTATGAAGCCTGGCTCTGGTATCTCCACTTTGCTGCACTGTCCATTCCATTCCCCTTAGCAGGTGCTTACTATTGTGTGGGGAATCATCATGGAGCCGCCCACTGTGTTCCATCCAGGGAGTAGCAGCTGCATTTTAGCCTATAATTTCCACGGCATTATAAGTTCTGTTAGCATGTAACTATGACTTCTCGGTTTCCTCTAATTTTTACCCCCAGCCATCTTCCCAGAGCCTTGATGCTCTGTAGGCACTGCTGTGTTACACCTTAGTGTTTTATTGAGATTGTTTCAGAGGTCTGAAACATAGCACCGTATGGGCTGCTGTGAAGAAAGCCCACTCTGTCTCTGCCAGATCCATGCTTGTACATACTTGTATCCAGAAACAGAAAGACTCCAATTTTAGTGAATCATGTCTGTGCTGAGATCACATTGGAGTGAATGACTGCTGTGCAGAGGTTTTAGGCAGAGAGATGAGGACTACTGACTGTGTGGCATCCAGATGAGGTGTCCAAGTCACTACAGTTTTTACAAGATGAATGACAGTAAGAATACAAACAATCTTACTTTAGTTTTCATGACACTTTTACTTAAACATAAACAAAACGGTTTGGTACAGAGGCATAGAAATTTAGTGGCATTTCAGATACCTTCCAGTAAACCAAAATTCCTTCAAGTTGCTGCTCCAAAAGGAAAGGACCTTTCAAATGTCCTGTGTGGAAAGTCTAACCCTCATGCTTGTGCGTCTGCTCTCTGATAAATAAAGCATTAAAATACCTGTCTTTCAGCCACTACATTACAGCTAGTATGTCTTTAGTAGGTCACAAAAGGGAATGGAGAGGGACTGTGTGGTGGGGAAAGAGCATGAAACCTGGGAAAACCTTTCTCAAGAAATTTGGGAGTGACACTACTAAAGAACCTTAAAATAAAATGTGTATTTTCCACCGCTGAAAGCCTTGAAAACCATTTGCAACGTGTTGTCCCATGATTCTGGCCATGAACAATAAAAAGAGTGTTCAATTTTAGTGCACTTTTAGGATTAGAAGACCTACAGGAAACAGCCTATGTTACATATGCATAAGTATATGCACTTACACACATATACACGCGTACCTACATATAGATACATGTGTGCAAATACACATATGCAAACACACAGTGACAAAAACCCTTCCTCCACAAAGCATATGAGAAAATCACATTGTTTAATTTATATTATCTGGTTGTTACAATTTATTTTCCAGTTTACCTACTTATAATTTTGGAAAGGTCTCCTCACAGAGCAGAGTTTTACCTATTAGCATTTTGGAAGCTGCACTGTGATAAGTGAAGATAGCCTGATATAAATGTCAAATACGCTTCCCATATTATGCAGAAATTCTTCCTCTAGGAATTGGTTTGGGATGTTGTCTTCCAGCTTAATACAGTCACTGAGGAGAAGCATGGTTCATGACAAACATATTTGCACGCGACTCAAGTAGAGGTACAATTCATTGGAGACACAGTCGAAAATATTCATGTTTCCTATTTAGCTTAGTTTTTGTACTGCTGTGCATTTCTTCCCCATTTGCTATGGAAAAAGTATCTGCTAATTTTCGTTACGGCACTGTGTTCATTGATTTACTGTAGAATTCATGGACTTCAGAGAATAACAATCTTTTGCCCCAGGCGATGAAGTGATAGTACAGATGTTATACAGTTTCTGCAAAAAACCTCTTAATTAAAAAAGTTAGTAACACAAAGCTGCAGTTTTAGAAAAGCTGAGTTACCACAACAGTGATCTCTAAATATTTATTTGGGAGTGATGCCAGCAGTCTTAAAATGTATGAAAATGGCACTTTGTGCCATGGTCTAGTAACCACAGCAGGGTTGGATGAAGGGTCTTGATGATCTCAGAGGTCCCTTCCAACCTGGCTGATTCTGTGGTTCTATGATTAAATGAAAAAAAACTCAAACAAAAGAACAAAACCAAGGAGGTAGTTTGGTTCCTTTGGAGGTAAAAAAATACCTAAACAAAACCTTTAGAAACTTGGAATTTTTTATAGGAAAACTGCTGAGTTACATTTTTTTTCCCCTAAGTATAGAATTAGAACTATAATAGAAAAAAGTTGATTTGTCAAGTTAATTAGGCCCTTTCCAAGTCAATTCACAGTTCACCTATATTTATTCAACCTCAGTTTGTTATATTGCCATTTTACCTGTGGGTCAAGATATCCCACTTTCCGCTTTACAGTGGATGCTGACCCTGTCACCACAACTCCTGCTGGCAGAGGGCAAGGGTAGTGTGAACTATAGATGCTGCTGACAATCAAATACCTCTGAAAGCCACACCATAGTGGGTGTTAGTACAGTGTCAGGTCAAGACAGAACCTCATAAACAAAACAAAAAAAAAAGTGTGCTGTGCTGAAATTAAAGATTTTTAAAGTGATTTTATAACGTTTTTCAATATAAATATCTGTTTACCAGGCACATTTCTTTACATGTATATGTGTATATGCTCTTGGTCATACGTGCTACACACATGTTACAAAGCTGGATAGCTTGAGAGGAATGTTGTCTTGAAGAGGAAATAAATCTCAAGGTAATGTTTCTGGAAGGGTATAATGTATGGAAAAATTCTCTTTAATTCAGTCTGGGTTTTAAATAAAACAGATACAGAAGGCACATATACTCATGCTCAAGATATGAGTCCATTTCCAAAATTATCAGAATGGGTACCAATACATGAATAAAATTTTTTGATATGCCTATGAGCCGCTGATCTTTGGAATGCCTAGTGCACATGGAGAAGATACTGCACTGAATTTGAATATGACTTAGCTGTGCTGAGGATTCAGTCTCAGCATTATTGAGGAGTGTAATCGGAATTGCAGTGGAATCTGTAATAGAAGGAGAAAAAATAGTGTGACTGCCTGCAGATAGGTCAATATTGCAGAATATAACATTAAAATATCTCTAAATATGTGGGTTTTTTTTTTCTCTTTTAAGAGATAAATTTGATATATTTATTCGGATGAATCTTTTCCCTTGAAACACGAAGTCTGTGTTCCATTTTTAAAGACTGTCATTTCTTTTTTACTCTATTTTATGGTTTTCTACCGTGCAAACAATTTTTAACCCTTCTCATAGGACTGAATTGAGAATTAAGACTTGCACCTTTCATTTTCAGTGCCATATATGGCAAAAATTACTTAAGGTTAATGACACCCTTTTGAACACCATAGGTAAAGAAACAGACCATGGATTTAAACTGTTCACTCTCTGTACTTAATTGCAGTGTTGAAGTCCAGAGTCAAGTTGACTTTTGCCTTCTTAATAATCAGTAGAGAAAAATAGATAGGGTAGTTTCGGTTGGATGGATGAACCAGCTGGCATAAAGCAGGCATGCCAGGAATGCATGTGTTAGATACCCTCTTTTGCTTGATCTAAATTTTCGCCTTTGGCTCTGCAATTTCCCACTAGTACCATGTATGTTTATGAGACATTTGTCACTTGTGTTTTCATGAAATGCGTAAATCTGCTCTTCCAGAGTTTGAATTTTTTCATCCTTACAATCTCCCTCTTTTTTTTTTTTTAATTTCAAGCTAAAATCAAACACACATTTATGATAAATTTTAACAATTATTAGTCTGTTCATTAAAGGTTTAAAAATTACAGTCCTGTTGTATGCTACTTTTGATTACAGAAATATTTTGATACAAAACTACTCGTAATATGAGTAATGTTATCCAAATGCTGTCATTTTGCAAGATCAGCTGTGCAAGTCCCAGTCTGTAGGCACACTTTACTCTCGTGTCTAGACATGATACCCATGCACACTTGGCTCATTTGTGCTGTATTAGAGTGACAATAAGGCTGTGAGGTGTTCAGAAAAAAATCCATTTCGTAAATTCAAGGTTCAAGCCCCATGAAATGGATAACGTGAAGTAACAGATACCATTATTTCTAAGAAAGTTACCTTTTTTGTTTTCATACAGAAAAAGAATGCAAATTTTCTTTAACAAAGTATTATCTATAATTTCCTCCTTTAAATTTACATTTTCACTATAAGTAAATGCCATATGGGGAATTAAGTGCTTTCAGTGAAGACTCACAGATTTCTATATCTTTATCTGTAAGGAATATTACCTTCCAAAAATCTGTAATGTTTTTACTTTGACTTTTCTTTCTCTTTAAAATCTACATTGTATTCATAGGTATATTTGTATTGAATTCACACACGATTTTGTTCCTGATAACACCCCAGATAATGAAAGTGTGTGGAACTGAAGGATCTTCACTTCCCAAAGCAAGTGTTTACATCAATTTAATACAGTTTAAGAAAGACGCATTAAAAAACATCTTCCTTTGGAAATCCCCATGGAAAGCAAACTCTAGATAGGACAGATATTTTCCAGTGCAAGCTAGTACTTCAGATGTCTGATGGTTTAAAGTGATCCTTTGAGTTTTTTGTTTTACAATCCATTCTCTTGTATTTGTCATCTCACAAAATGATTAAAACATTTAAAACATTTAAAAATGCAATAAAACAAGAAAAAATATAAATAATGAAAAACTAATAAGGAAGAATTAATATTTTCCTCTCTCATGAATAATGTTATTACTATAAAGTAGAGCTACTGCCAAATATTTGTCCTAATACAAAACCCCAAAGATTCTTTGTATGATTAGATGGTGATTTATTTCTCAAAATATAGGGATATCTAGACATCCTCACAATTACACGAAAAAAGTGGAATTTGTTAGTACTCTAACATTTATCTTTATCAGTAATTGAAATAACTATTTTCTATTCATGTTGTTCTTGAACAATGCCTTAGCTGAAGAAACAATACTGCTGTAATATAAAGATAATATCAAGCTGAAGTGTTTTATAGTAAATTGGAAAAATGAGAAGTACAAAATGAACAGAAGATTATACCCATGAACTGTGAACAACTGAAAGCAAGAAAAATGCAACCTGCTGAAGCTCTTGGCTTGTGGATTTTTTTGTGTAGTTCTTTTGGAAGACAAAAGGTAAGAGTTTCTTCTATTTTAAAATAAGGTAAGAAAAATATTTAGCTTTTTAACACTATGTCATGTATTCTATTTTTTTCTTTTCCTTTATTTTTTTTTTTCCTATCCTCAGCAGAAAACCTGAATTTGCTAGTAGATTGAGTTGCATTAAATGCAGGCAGACTATGTAAATGTTAGTCTCAAAACGGGGACCTTCACAGACCTCATGAAAAACCTAAAAACTTACCTTAATTTCACAGCTGTGCACCACTTCACTTAGAAGGATGAGTGCTGACCTGTACCACCCACGGATGAGCATCAGCTCATGTCAGCCACAGACAAAGACACCAACTCCACTTTTGCCTCACCTGAAGATGAATCTGAAGTAAGGATGTTGTCATACATGTGTCACCTCCATGGGAACATAAAGGAAACTGCTCTGCAGGGAGTCAAACTACACAGGCCTGACCAGCTCTAAGGGTTTTTTGCCTAAGACACGGAGAGGGGAAAGTTGTTCTGCTCCCTTTTTTTCAGAACAGATTGCTCCTGCTCAGAGCGAGGCATCCCTTGATCTCCCAGAGAATGCAGTGAGGAACTCAGGCACTGGCTGATCCTTCACGTGGATGGGGGCATGGGCACTCAGACCATAGGGGTTGGGATCCCATGGCCTGGAAAAAATTGAGTCATCTGGCTGTCATGTTGCCCAGCCCATGTTGTCATGTTTTCTGGACTGGAAAACTAGAGTCACGAAATCCAAAATGTGCTAAAAGACCCAGTTTCTACTTTCCAGTCCATTTAAATGGTCCTACAGAATATGAAGGCTTTCTTTCAGTCCTCTTGTTCCAGAGCTAGAAAAGGAAATCATCAGGTTGTGGCATGTTTCACATCTGTGCAGAGCCATAGGCACAGTATGTCTCTTGGCCAATGATTTGATCTTGAAATAATTCTTGTTATATTTAGTCTCACTAAAGAGGTTGAATGGCAGCAATGAGCTCCGTTTGTCATGGTCATGTTCATGCCTCCAACACAGAGCAATTACATCACATATTTCAGCATCAATGGCAGGTAAAGGATCAGAAGACTCAATATGAAGGTTTACCTTTGTCATGGGTTCACTTGTCCTAAAATACTAAACAGGGAATTTTCCCTTCCCCTGCCCCACTGTATGGGGGGGATGTTTGAATGGGCAGGCTGGGTTTGCCTTGGGTATTTGACCGACACAAAAGAACTGGCCAGCAGATTGACATTCCAGGCTGATGGCCTGGGGAGGGGCCAGGAGACTCTTTCCTTTGTTTTTTTTTTCCCTCTCCTGGAGGAGGGGAACGAGGCACAGTTGGTGGTTGTGGGAACTGAGGGAAGGTGTGCATTGGAAAAGCTGGGAGGCTGCTTTGTTCTCGGCCTGACTGGTTTGTTTCCTTCTTTTCTTTTTTTGGCCCCAGCTTGCTGGCACCCTGTTTCGCCTGCTTTCCCCCCCTTCCCACGCGGGTAGACCTGCTTGGACTTCATGGGAGAGGAATTATTTGGGAAGAGAGAGAGCCACCTTTATTTTCCCTCCCCCACTCCCGTGTTTTTGGCAGCGGTTTTTGTGCACCTCAGGGAAGAAAGGGGAAGTCCCAGGGCCAGCAGCAGACACCGTGAGTCCCTTTGGGAAGAACCCTTCTTTCTTCTTTTTCCCTGGAGAGGGGGAGGGAAGGGCTCCATTTGGGCCCCCCCAGCACACCCGGGGCACCCACGTGGTGACCGCCAGAGCCCAACAGCGCCCCCTGTCGGCCACCCCCGAGCACTGCAGGCCCTGCCCCTCCAGCGATCCCACAGCGCCCCCTGCTGACTGTGGTTGGAATTGCACCAAAAAGCACAAACTGAACTGTTCACTTTTCATTGAAAGGGATTTTGGGGTATAGGGTTATTGTTCCATTGGGGTTTTGTTTTGTGTTCTTTTGTTGCTCTGCCAATACACATGTCCTTTAATAAAGGGCTGTTATTTTTCCTTTCTCCACACTTTCTCAGTTGGAGCCTCTAATTTCGGATTTACAATTGCTTAGAGGGAGGAGTTTTGGTCTTCCTTATAACTCATCCTCCTTAGCAAAACACTTCTATCTCATTAAACTGAGACAACCTTCAGCTGGTTTATCTTCATCACTGTCCGAGTCCTTTTCAGCTATTTTTACTCCATTTCTAGCATGCAAAAGATCCCTTGCTCTCTGATTACTCCTGAGAAGGTGACATCAGCCTCAGTGTTTCTTTTCCCTTCACTTGTTATCTTTCATCATGAACTATGACAGTACTACTTCTGGAAACTTGTCTGGAGAAAGATGAAAAGTCACTGACTCCTTCACCTTGGACATTTCCCCAGGTCTGGAACCTTGGAGGAGCTCCAGGGACAGTGAGTGGAGGAAGATAAGGAAGAAGTGGTTCTTGAGACCCCCAACTCAAATCTGGGAAGGCATGCCAAGGGCAGATTTGGAAGGATTAGGGGGTGGACAGTTCTCAATTTGGATGGATTAGTAATATAAAATTGTAGAACTCCTGGACACTCATGTGTGCCTCTGTACTGCACCTGAAGGCTTTCATTAAAGGTCTGTTCTCTGTCTTGTCTATACCAATATTGCTTGGAGAATTTCTTCTTCCATTTTAGTCATCAAAACTAAAATAAATGTTTACAGATAGAGAATCTGCCCGTGTACAAGAAAATAGGCATGTTAGGGAACCCAGTGAGGTAACAACAAAAAACGAAGGACCCCTTAACTTACTGTATGATCCTTTGAAAAACTTTCTAAGGCAGTTGGATTGTAAATATGGCAGAGAAATTTTGTACTTTAAATAGAATGGGAAAGAGATAACACTATACTGAAGACTGGTGACTGCCAATATTACTGATAAAGATGAAAGAAACAGTTTTATTAACATATCCGACTGTTAGGCATTTAATTTGATAGTTGTTGTAGTAACATTTATTCTTCAACAAGAACTACAGCTTTAACTTGTGAAGAACTTCACTTTCCTAACTATTGATCATTCTTGTGTAGATGGTGTCATCTCAGAAACAGAGACGAAAACTAGTTTACAGAAGCCTTTTAAGTATGTTCAGCTCAGAATTTCAAATAAGTTTGCACTGTCATCTAAATTTGGGGGGGAGGTTGTTTGAGTGCTGTTTTATGAAACAGACATTAGCAGTCTCATGGAATGCAGTCCATAAAGGAAGTCAGTGTAACAACATTTGTGTTGGTTTTTGTTCCAACAGAAACAGAGAACTCCAGATGCGGTTCAGAATAACTGAACTGGACAATGTGTAGAAATATCTGCGCTAGCTTGGCCTACTAGAAGTAAAATGGACATGCTGGTACAGAAATCCACGTGGGATTAATCAGTTACGAAAACTGAGGATGAGTTATGCCACAGAGACATGCCCTTAGTGTGACTATTTTTGAACCACATACACTCGGTGTCCTCACCCAGATTACTGATAAAGATATTAAACAGGACTGGCCCGAGCTCTGAGCCCTGGGAAACACCACTAGTGACCAGATGCCAGCTGGATGCAGCACCATTCACCACAACTCTCAGGCCATCCACTCAGTTTTTAACTAAGGGAAGAGTACACCTATTCAAGCTTCTCCAAGAGAATGGCATGGGTCACCTGGTCACTGACTGTACACTGAGTAAATTAGCAGGTGACACCGAGCTGGGCAGGAATGTTGATCTGCTGGAGGGTAGGAAGGCTCTGCAGAGGGATCTGGACAGGCTGGATCGATGGGCCAAGACCAGTGACATGATGTTCAGTGAGGAAAATTGCTGGGTTCTGCCCTTGGGTCACAGCAACCTCATGCTGCAGCCTTGGGGCAGAGTGTCTGGAAAGCTGTCTAGTGGAAAAAGACCTGGAGGTGCTGGTCAATGACCAACTAACCATGAGCCAGTGTATGCCCAGGTGGTCAAGAAGGCCAAAGCAATCCTGGCTTGCATCAGCAATAGTGTGGCCAGCAGGACCAGGGAAGGGATTGTCCCCTTGTACTTGGGACTGGCGAGGCCACACCTCAAATCCTGTGTTCAGTTCTGGGCTCCTTATGACAAGAAAGTTATTGAGATGCTGGAGGGAGTCCAGAGAAGGACAATGGAGCTGGGGAAGGGTCTGGAGCACAAGCCCTATGAGGAGCAATTGAGGGAGCTGGGCCTGGAGAAAAGGAGGATGAAGGGTGACGTTATCACTCCCTACAACCACCTCAGAGAAGGGTGTAGCAAGATGGGGGTTGGTCACTTCTCCTGGGCAACCAGTGACAAAATGAGTGGACATAGCCTCTAGTTGTGCTAAAGGAAATTCAGGCAGACATCAGCAGGAATTTCTTCACAGAATGGGTTGTTAAACCTTGAATGGACTGCCCTGAGAGGAGGTAGAGTCACCGTTCCTGAAGGTGTACAAGAAATAACTGGACATGGCACTTAGTGCTGTGGTCTAGTTGACAAGGTGGTGATCATTCAGAGGCTGGACTAGATCTCAGAGGTGTTTTCCAACCCAAATGATTCTGTGATTCTTTCAAGAAAGAATGATGTGAAATGAAAAGAACAAAAGTCCTTGTTTGAGAATGAGTAAGTGGCCAGAGAAATTGTAGTTACTTGGAAATAAATCTTGATAATTAGCTAGGAAACCTGCTGTGAAATGCATACCAACAGCTTATGATGAAGGAGATAGAGGAAAAACAGTGAATAATACCTGCCAAAAGAAAGACAACCTTAAAAACCTCTGAGCTTGGAAAAAATAGCTATTGTAAGGCTTTTTTTGTGCTGGTGCTTACTCGTAGAAGATCAATATGTCTGTACCACAACTTTATGTTCTCTGATTCTGACAAGTGCAATTTTGGTTTTTTTTTAATTTTTTTTCTTTTTACTGAATTTTAAAAAAGACTGTGGACGACAGGTATAAATTGACTGGTATAATTTATTTGGTCATTCATAAGCAATCATCAACAAATCTGTTTCAGAATCTGAAAGTCTACACTATTCCATTCTCTCCACTTTAACAACCTTTACATATTGCACATTTGAGGATCTGATTGCAGTCATCCAAATGAAAAACAAAAAATGTGAGAGAAAACCCTATATAGCACATACTCTATACTTATCAGGATTCCTATTGCAGGGGTAGAACTGTCTTTGACAAGAGATGATTTGGTTTGTGTGGTGTGAGTGTTTCTGATCAAACACTCTCATTCATGCAATGAAAATATATTACAAGTACTATGATTAGTGAAAAAAAGATTCTAGTGAACAGTTTTGCCACTTTTATTTGGAACTGTTTTATACTTTTTGAGGTATATAGGACAAAAAATAATTAGCTAAGTAACGATTAAGATACAGATGTTTTATGGCTGTCTCGGAATACACTTGCAAGCAAATCATGATTCAAAACTTATAGAAACACTAAGAACCAGGAAAACCCATTCAAAAAGGAAATCGACTTGTCAGTACAAGGTAGTGGTAGAACTGGAAAAGGATTCACACCTCGTTCCTTGCCCAGTGTTCATCTCACCACTCACAAACTAACAGCAGAAATAACCATAAGACTCTGAATATTAAATGCTGCAGAGTCCTTCATTTGCCTAAAAAGTCAGTTTTCATTCTTGGAACCAAGTTGGCATTTCAGCTTCCTTTTAGTCAAAAAACAGCTCTGTGCTTTGAATATAGAATTGTTCTACAGATAAGATGAATCATTGCTAGGATATACAGCTATCCTTTAAAATGTTAGAGAAACTTGTAGTTTTCTGCAGTGTAACAAACTATTGTGCAACTGAATTAGTCCAGCTTTATCTTTTACTTACTGCTATGATGTATTTAAGGAGGCACTGAAGCAAAGCAAGGCTTTAAAAGGGTTAACCAAAGTATCTTGCTCTAAGAAAGCTAACCCCCACTCATATCTACCCTGCTCAAAGGAAATTTTGTTCTGTTCAGTTCAGTAGACCTAGACCCACAGAAGAACACCAGGAGCATTACACAAAGGGCTTAGGGGTAATAAATTAAGGCAAAGTAAGCTAGTATAGACATCTGAATAAGTAAAGTAGGCCTGAAGCCAAGGCTTTCTCCAAGCTTCAGTGACTGGGGCAAAGACAATGGAAAGTTAGAGAGATCAAAGTGAGGAAGACTTCAGGGACCCCAGACTCAGTGATGAAGTAACAGGATGTACCACCAAATTATTCCCCAAAATGAAGACCACGCCCCGGACTCCACCCTAGCTCCACCTGCTATGAATATTGTAATCTAATAATGTAATAGTATGAATATGTATGTAAAGATGTTGTAATCACCTTCAAAAACTGTATAAATTACCTGCCCTTACATTGACCACTTCGAAGCTCTTTGTCCAGCACGAGCTGGGGGCTTCCCGCGATCGCTTGTTTAAGGACATAAAACTCTGTCTCTAAGCAGTTTTTATCGGCCTTTTTGGGCTTCAGCACAGAGTCTACATGCATTTTACAGATTTATGTGCTTTCCTGTCTCTGTGCTCCAACAAAGCTAGAAAATGTTTAAATCTAGCAACTGAAGTCACAGATGTGTGATCCCATGGATATTTATTCTACAGTGTAAGTCAGTAATGGAAGATTTATAGACATTAAGTGAGAATACAAGAAGACTTAGGTGCAAAGTAATGAACCAAGGGGGAAAAAAAAATCAGTAAGCCATTAACTATGCAATCGTATTCATGTTAGTACATTATAATTGTGAGGAATTTTCTAGGAATTCAATTATCATTTAATACAGTAGCCTGTAATAATTTAATTAGATACCACTCAACCTACAGACACCCACTCCTAAAAATTCTGACCTTAATAATTCTATCTTGCTAATGTTCATTAGATCCACACATAAGCTGGTGAATCACTGAGATGTTACCCCACACATCAGGACTGCCTCAATCAGGAAGAAAACAGGGGTGGCTGTCATCAGTGATTCCCTTCTGAGAAGGGCAAATATGCCAACAGGGCTCAACCTGTGGGGAAGTTTGCAGCCTCCCCGGGACTTGGGTAAGAGACATTACCAAGAAACTCTCTAGCCTGGTACCCCACTCTGGTTATAACTCGCCAGTGGTTTTTCAGGTTTGGTGAAGTCTAAACAAGAAGTCTGAAGACAATCAAGAGGGACCTCAGGGAGATGGGGTGACTGGTTGAGGGATCTGGAACACAAGTAATGATCTCCATCCTGCCAGTTGAAGAGAATGATGGGAGTAAAAAGAGGAAAATCATACATGTGAGTGTACAGCTATATACAGAAGTCATACAGCCTCTCTGAGCCTGGTGGCACCAGCAGAATTTTGAGGGTTTTTGATCATGAGTCTCTTTGTACATCAAGGAGGAACACGTGAGGTGCAACTGCCTCAAAGGGGAAAAAGGATCCTTGCACAGCAGTTAGCAGATCTCACTGAGAGAACTTTAAGCTGAACTTGAAGGGGGGAAGGGATAAAATCAGGATCACTGGAGCTAAGTCTGAATGTTAGGGACTGTTTCAACTGTCTGGAGCTTAATAATGTTGACTATAGGATCGAGTGTCTATGGGTAAGAACCAGGGGGAAGTCCAACAGGACAGATATCCTAGTGGGAGTCTGTTATAGACCTCCCAACCAGGATGTAGAGGCAGAAGTAATATTCTATAACCAGCTGGGTGAAGTCTTGTTATTGCTAGCCCTTTTTCTCAGAGGGGACTTCAACTTACTGAATGTCTGCTGAAAATGCAACACAGGAGAGAGGAATGAGTCTAGGAGGTTGCTGGGGAGTGTGGAACATAAGTTCCTGACACAGCTGGTGATTGAGTCAAACAGGGAAGGTCCCTGCTGGAGCTGCTGTTTAACAGAGAAATTTGTAACAAAAAANTTAAAAAAAAAATTTAAAAAAAAAAAAAAAAAAAAAAAAAAAGAAAAAAAAAGAAAAAAAAAAGAAAAAAAAAGAAAAAAAAAGAATTGGTTATTTGAGTGATTTCACGAGCTGTACATTCTGTCAAATCTCTTGTATTTCTGCTTGAATGTATGTAATTTTATTGTTCATTTGTTTGTATGATGTGAGGCATTGATATAAACTTAGTTGCGGATTTTAGTATCTTCCTTAAACTGAAGTACATACTAATAGTACACTACAATGGCATTCATATAAGTATTTAAAATAAAATAAAATAAAAAAACCCCCAAACAACCCCAAAACAAGCACAACAAACTAAAAGCCTAAAAATGCACTTCAGAAAACTCCCAAGGATATTCATTAAACTCTGGTTATCACGAAAGAACTTGTCTACACTATGCTGAGAATCTCTTACATTATACTAGATGCTTTAAATTGTATTTGCTTCCTTAAGATGAAAACATTTGATGTCACTTGTGATGTATTCAACAACTGTTATGGTGTAAAACAAAGAACGGGAGAAATAAAATATACTTTCCATCATGCAACAAGTCAGCTCTGGAAGTTTTCTAACCTCAGGATGGCTTCATTTTGTGGTGTTTAATCTTTTTAGATTGATTAAGCCCCACATCTTGAAGTAACTCACTTTACCCAAGCTATGTAAACTGTGTTTATGTATTCACCATTGAGGTTGTAACTGAACTGCTGACTGGTCATCTGCACTGAAAGAGGAATATTTAAAAAAAAAAGTTTAATAAATAG
>VXAY01004364.1:9355-24606 GCA_013399855.1 Oxyruncus cristatus | reverse complement strand
TTTCCACAGGTGGCAGGGGTTTAGTTTTAAAGTCTTTTCCCCTGCTGGAGGGAGAGAGGCGAGGGAAGGACTCCCCCATACCTCTGCACTTTTGCCACCGACCTTGGCAGCTGCATTGTTATCTCTTGCTTTCTGCCGCTCCTCTCGGGGCTGGAACTTCTTCTGTCTCAGTTGAGCAGTTTTTCTTTGGAGTTTCTTCTCCACTCTGCTACCTGCTTCAGCCGGAGGCTTCGGTGCCATGCCTGCCCCTGGCCCAAGGCCAGGGGCGGAGGGCTCTGGCCCCCCACTCGGGGAGGCCTCGCCGCCTCACTTACATCATGGCTCCGAGTTCCTTCTGCCCCACACACAACTACAACAACGACAACAACTCTTCTTTTCCGGTTTGAGTTAAATTATGTAATTCGTAGAGACGTCACAGAAGTCTCTAATTGGCTACTTAGCCGGAATTTCACCTGGAACTAACCATTTTTTACCCTAAAACTGAGGGGGATGGGCTAAACTATGACACAGATGTTTTTAGGATTGTTTCAGTTACTCTTGAAACCAGTAGTAGGAGAACATAACTACGAGAGTATAAAGAAATGAAAACATTGTTTACTCCATCTATAGTGTATGATAGACTATAACAGAATAGGTGTTTTCCATAAAGATAAGTTAAGCTTCAGTGGTTTTAATAAACCCTACTTAAAGATGATTCTAACATTTCTATTTGTGATTGATAACTTCATATAGTATCACAGATTCTTCAAATTTGCAAAGTCAGGCCACAAATAATCTAACTTCTTGTTTCCCATTTATATGCAGCTGGTATTTTAAGTGTTTCTCAACACAACAGCCTCGAATTTGCTTTAGTAAAGAAATTTCAAAGAAGAATTATTCTACAGGTTCTCTAGAAGCTTTTGAAAATTTGTATTTAATCCTCTCCTCTGCCTTGTCTCTTTTATGTCTTTGCATTTTGACACTCATAATAATTTTTGAAAACATATTTGATATACTCTGACAGAAATCTAATTTAGCAACACTGATTTTACAGAGATCAAATAGTTTCAAATGGTCATTATTATTCTACTAGAACAATTAATGTACTGAATATATTACATTTTTAAAGTTTACTTCCTTCGATAAAACATACTAGCTCAATTTATTT
This sequence comes from Oxyruncus cristatus, assembly GCA_013399855.1. Classification (NCBI taxonomy): domain Eukaryota; kingdom Metazoa; phylum Chordata; class Aves; order Passeriformes; family Cotingidae; genus Oxyruncus; species Oxyruncus cristatus. The sequence goes on along the minus strand of VXAY01004364.1, from coordinate 23,459 downwards.
AATTGCAGTTTTAATTAAGAGTTTGCGAGAACTTGGCCTGGGGAAAAAATCAAAAGTTTGACCTACAAAGTTTTTAATGAGTGAAATGTAGGGGCTTTACAAAATCCCTTGGCAGCAAGCAAGCAGAAATAATTCAGACTCCTTACCTTAGATAAAGTTAAAATTGGTGAATAGAGAAGAAAGTCAGGAAATGAAACTACATGAATTATAGGCTGGGGGATAAACAGATCAAGAGCAGCCCTACTGAGAAGGACTTGGGGGTGGAGGAGAGGATGGACATGAGCTGGCAATGTGCACTTGCAGCCCCAGAGAACTGGGATTGCTCAGCTTGCAGAAGAGAGGGCTTTGGGGTGACCTAGGCACAACCTGTCAGTACCTGAGGGGACCTACAAGAGAGATGGAGAGAGACTTTTCAAAAGAGCAAATAGCAAGAGGACAAGAGGGAACGGCTTAAAACTGAGAGTAGGTTTAGGATAGATATTAGGAAGAAATTCTTCCCTGTGAGGGTGGTGAGGCCCTGGCACAGGTTGCCCAGAGAAACTGTGGCTGCCCCAATCCTGGAAGTGCTCAAGGTCAAAAGTACATGGGGCTCTGAGTAACCTGATCTAGTTAAAGGTGTCCTTATCCACGAAAGGGAGCTTGGAAATTGATGACCCTAAGGTTCCTTCCAACCCTTCTATGATTTAATTCCTTCTTCAAAAATGTCACAACATTATTCTGTCCTTTTCTCCCTTGGAAATGGAAAAGGAGGCACGGGCTGGGGTGGAGTGTCAGGTGTAGAGTAAGGCATCTTCTTCTCATCTACTTCATATACATGTTTTATATACATGTTTCATTGAATGAAGTATGAAGTTCATCTTCACGTTTACAGAGAGCAAAGAAGGGCCTTTCATGATCTTTGACTGCAATTTGCTTCCTCTTTTCTGCCTAGATGCAAAGTCTTATCACTCAGATAATGCAGCCACGGAAAAAAAAAAAAAAATAGGGAAAACTTCCATGAGGGATTCATCATTAGTTGATATAATTGCTGTACTAGATTCTATTAGAGAAGTAATTTTTGACCTTTTGGAGACCAGAGTCGGAACTAAAATCTGATTTGAATTGATGCTTATTTCAGCAGGTTTTGGTTAGTATTTTGTCTGACACACTGTGCATGGAACAGCTCTTCCCTTTCTGGTATACCTATTATGAAAGAATAACTAGCTTTTGGGTGCAAAGATGATTAAAAGAGAAGGCACATTTTTCCTTATATAGTGGAATTTCAGGGAGAATGATAAGAAAATAACTGGAAGTTCTAACCAAAGCATTAAAATAAGTGCTTTTTTGCTGATCTTAGTTGACCCAGGCTAACATTTACTGTTAGCCAAAGTACATTTGCCACGTCTATTTACTTGAAGCAGCATTAACAGACTGGAGACTTGCAGAAAATAAATAAATACATACATACATAAATATCAACCACCTGTGCAGTTTAGTGCATGACCTTTTTGTATTAATCTTTGAATGTCTGGTATTGACTACTTACAGGAATAGTGAAGAATACCATACATTTTCAAATGAAAATTAATGTATTTGCATAAACTGTCCTGCAAGAAAGTATTTCACCCTGTGTGAAAATAAAATTTTTAAAAAATTTGCTCTGAATACTGCAAGCATAAAGGACAGAGGGGAACCAGGACAATAACTTGTTTTGTCTCCTTTCATAATACAGAACTGCACTGAATAATCCAAAATGGAAGTATGTTTGCAGCTGAATACTCAGAAGATTAAGGCCATCATTCTTCATGAAGAAAGTTGATTTGTGTTCCTTATGTTGAACAAAATAGCATCTGAAAAGATGGAGGAACTGCATTTTTAACCAAAACAGTACTTGTGCTCTAACTAGATTAATCACCCTGAAGGATGTCTGTTTTATTTCCTACAAATCAAAGTTTTGCAGTTGCCATAGAGAAAGCAATGAAGAAATGGGACCTTTGGGTCATTGCCACAGACAACAGGTTATGAAGCACCCTGAAGTATAAGACCTCTGATTCTAAACCTATTATGCATACTTAACTTTTGTGACCTTGATAAATTATCTCATAATTTCCAACTTCCTTATGTGCAAAGCTTCTGTGAGAATGCTGATTTGTGTTGCTGCTGTGTGTCACCTGATGGAACCATTCCAGGTTATACTTGTGTTACAAGGGGTAAATATTTGTAAAGAGGAAAGAATTCTTGCATCTTAGACAAAATTTATTATATTTGGGGCAGGATTCTCATAAGAAAACTGCCCTGTCTGACCACTCAGCAGCCACTCTGGCAGTCACACTCCCACCACTTTTGTATGTGTAGCTAAAGTTTTTTCACATTTAGCTGAATGGGCTGCATGATCTTCAGAGGTCAATTTTTGCATTTCTACAAGCATTGTGAAATTTATTTACTTTATCATAAAAATATTTATATTTTCTGCATATGAATGTAACTCCCATTGTAATGTTTTGAAACTGACAATAAGAAAAAAAGAACTATGTGGATATCTGTCAACACATAATGATTTGTTAAAGATTATATGACGTGCATATAAGGACATAAATCTAATACTGACTAAAATTTAGATACTTAACATTGCATGATGAAAAAAGGAATTACTAGAATACTGGCACTTGTTTGAATATTTATGGTTATCTTATTCTACAAGCTTATACCACTTTCCAAGGTCTAGAAGCCTTTGGACTTACCAGAAAAGCCTCCCTCGCTACTGCATTTTTCATGGCCAGAAGGAATGGAACCAAAACAATATTTGAACTGGTATTTTGAAGGGGGGTAAGAGACCTACTGATAACACCTTTCCTGACACAAACTACTTCCCCCTCTTCACTGCAGTGGCAACCTGACATATTAGGATCAAGTTTCCGCATAGTCTGTTGACCTGTACAAGAGGCGAGATTTAACAATTGGTTCCATTGTAAACCAGCAACACAAGCCTGATAAAAACACAGAAACTAGTTTGAAGAAAAACAAAATCTGAAGTAAAATGTAATTAATACAATTAGTGTCATTAGACTGGATTAATACCCTCAAGTTTACACTTTTTCTTTCAACAATGTCTATTCTTTAATAATGTTTTATGATTAATGAACTTCAACATTTTTATTGGTTTTAATCATCTCTCCTTATTTTTCCTCAGTGATCCAAGGATTGATTTGGCAAAATCAATCAAGAGTTTTCCTACCCCAATTACTCTCTTGCTTTGTGCCTGTTACACTGCTGTATTGGATTTCTTTGCAGTCAACTGCAGTTCCTCAAGCAATGAAATCCAGTGGTGACTGGATGACTTACATGACTGCAAGACATGTATTGATACCTGATCTAGTTTTAACCTCATTAGTTTGTTTAATGATAGGAATGAAATCACAGGGTGTGCATTCAATAGTGGATGTCCTTGCAACAGCAGTTCCCCTTCTATGAGTAATTAGATAGATTACAGCTGTATTGAGTATAATCTACCTGTGCTGCAATCACAACAGCAGGGGTATGTCAATAGTTTATATAGACATAACTCAACAAATAGACAATTCATAAGGTGTAAAAAACTAACTTCTGAAATATTTTTTAGTCTGCATTGATGTTTAAGGGGTAGGATTTCTATATATGGAGACAAACTCAGGTCAGCAGTGCTATTCATTGTTTTTATTGCAAAGTGAAGGTCATACTGAAACAGAACAAGGCCCTGAAGAGTTAACTTAGGATACAGGCCTTGCTTTTAGCTGAGGAAATTAGAATCCAAGGAGTAGCTGGAGATGGTACTGTGCACCAAAGGAATGCTTACACACCTACATAAAGACATATTTTATAGAGCACAGAAAGATAAGGGGCGAAATAGGGGCTTGAGTCCAAGGGTCTTGCAAAATTCATCATGGAGTCAGCAGAATCAAGAGAAAGTTGAGAGTTCACTGAGGATGAGGAGAGAAAAATGACCCCTACTGAGGTTGAAGAAACAGGATCTCCCACCACAGATCACCCCAAAAAGAAGACTCCGCCCAGACTCCGCCCCAACTCCGCCCAGACTCTGCCCTGACTCTGCCTGTTATGAATATTATAACTAGATGTTGCAATTATATGAATATGTATGTAAAAATGTTGCAATCTCTCACAGAAACTGTATATATTCCCTGATTCGTACTAAGTACTTTGGAGCTCTTTTGTCCAGCGCAAGCTGGGGGTTCCCCAACGTTGCAATAAATACCTTTACTGCTTAAAGGCTAAAAACTCTGTCTCTAAACAGTTTTACTGCGCCTTTTTGGGCTTCAATACATCCAAACAACACAAGCAAACATTGTTTAAGGTACTCTAATCAGCATGTGTGTGTGTATGTATTTACATATTACAGGAAAAGTTACTGCCTCAGGAAGATTTTGCTAGACTTCTGAATAGACTGAAGTCATACAAATTGGGAAAAAAATCTGCAGCTATACAAAAGTAAAGTGCAGGGACTCTTTTAAGCAATCTGTTGATCAGATTGTCCCTTTTCTACACTGAAATTTGTAGTACAGTTTAGTATTTTCCTCATTGAATCACTGATTGTGTATTGCCCAATTTTTCTGTAAACAGTCATTCACTAAAATAAATAAAATGTGATAGGAATTCCTGTGTGCTCTGGAACCGGAATGCACACTATGTATATTCCTTTAATTTTTAAAATTAGCTTGATTAAATCTACAAATACAAATTGTTATTGTTTTGATAGAAGGAATATAAATATATAGCTGTCCTATGTTTCTTTCACCCTTCTTTGAGAAGATCTTGAAGCTTCCTTCTGAAGTGCATGACAATTCCCAGGACTTATAGCCAAGAAATTGTTTCTACAGCAGCTTTAACACTTATTTTTATGACTATCTCTACTGAGTATTAAAATATGCCTCATGAAAATGCTTCTGCACATCTGCTGAAATATATACATCCTGGAAAGTTCCCTATATAATTACCGGAGAGAATCCTTTTACAAGTCAAAATTTTCTTTATCTTCATAAAACACAGACCTTCAAAACCTGCTCCTTTGTTACACACATTAATGATCTTTAGATAGGTATGATGTCATTTGTTTACTACACATGGAAAGTAGGTTTTTTTAAATTTTTAACCTAAAAGTTACAAGTTGAATTTTCGACTCAAAGTGCGATCAAGTAAGAAGGCACTTCTGATTTTATCCAAAATCTTGAGGGATTCTACTGTATATTAAAACTCTCTACAATCTTTGTATATTTTTAATCGTGCAAATGTAGATTCAAAAAGACACCACTAATATCTTTGCATTGATTTTTGTGGTGTTCTGCACAATTATTTACATGGTTGGTTCTCCAAACATTTAACAAGTGTAGGTTTCAGAGATTTCAAGGTTAGTAACAACCTCAATAAAGCACGAAGAAATGGAACAGCTTTTCTTAGATGCCACTGATACGTATTTCTCAAATTGTTTGTAATTCAAAATTTACAGTGTGAATAGTTTCTTAGAGTTTCTAAGAGTTTCTTAGCTGCTTTACTAAGAAAACATATTTAAATATTTCTGTTTGCAGATATTTTCTGTTTTCTACATGCAACACTAATTAAGGTGACATGACAATGGTGTGAGAAAATGGTAGGAAGTATTTTTGAGTTCTTTTGGAAAAAGCATTTAACAATATACAAATGAACTGAGAGAACATTCAATGTATCCAGTATAATGCATGAGATTTAAAACCGTCTTTATATATAAAAAGTGGGAGTAATGTTAGAATGATATAGATGTAGGTGAAAAGCTCTTTAAAGTTTTGTATTTGGAACTAGGTTGTCTTATGTGCCGAGCTGGAAATGGGTACCTTTAGTCAGAAACTGTAGAGGAGCTTCTTTAGGTCTTCATTCTACATAGCTGATCTATTTTATATTTTCAAGTTACGACCATAGGGATTTAGGCATTTAAAGCATGATTTCAAGAAGCTAAAGAGTATTAAAAATTTTCAGCCTGAAAAGTAGTGCAGGCAGCAGAGTATTAAAGATTCAGTAGAAATTGTGTTGAGACCAGCACCAAGGAATGTACTGTTTAGTAGATGCATCTAACTCTTCTACAATACTCGTCTGAAAAAAGATTAGCAAAATCAATGAACTCTCTGTCCACAAAATTTAAGAAGTGCTTACTGTAACATTCATTCATATCTTTCTAAAACTACTAATTATTCGTAATTAATTTCCAGTGGTCATTATTTCCAGTTTTATTTAAATTCTAGGGGTAAAAAACGCCTTTGTGCCTCTGGTTCCTATATGTCTGCTATAGAACATAGCCTCTACTAAAGCAGATGTGATGTTAATGGTGGGCCCTTGTTCAACTTAAAAAAGTTTTAGGTTTTAAGTGGAGGGAGAAAAATTCTGGTTTTGTTCTCAGATCTGAAGACTTGCCTGGCTCATTTCCTCAGTAAGAACATTTTGCACTTCAATATTATGGGCACTCAGACTGTTTAAGAGTGATTTTTTACAGGAACAGAATCAGAAGAGGCCCTGCAATGCAGAGATGCAGCAAGGAGAGCCACAACAGCGAAGGAAGACACTAACTATAAAAAAGAACTTGTTTAACTGTGTCCCTGGTAAATGAATCTGCACCCAGGTGTACTGGACTTGAAGTGTGGCAGTCATCTGGATAATCGTTCAGTAGTGCCTTATTACTGAAGTGGAGATTCAATTAAAATACTCAGTAAAGTTTTTATTTTTCTAGGTTTGTTTGGATGTATATAATTACTCTCTGCACTGTTAGAGCTCTGATGAATTTTGCACCACATGTATCTGAGATTTATAACTATCTGTCAGCCTACAGTTAGTGCCTCATCTAATCATAGTGAGTTTTCTCGAAGAGTTTTTCCATTGATATTGCTGATTTGAGATTCATTCAACAGTACTTGTCTTCAGTAATTCAAAGAGACAGTGGTAGTTACATCATTGCTTACAAAGGGAGACAACAACTCAGAGAAACCAAGACTGAGAAACTCAGAAGCATATTTAATCAAGAGTTCTATTTTCTGCTAACATAGTTCCTTAAGCACAAAACAAAACATCCCATTGATACTGAACTGAAATATTAGACCACACACACTAACCATAAGCATTATCAATAATCCTTCTCAACCACTCCAAAAGAGGTGCTAAACATTCTCTTTTATTAACGATTAATCAAAACAGGAAGATGGTGAGTGAGGCTGGATTAAGATACGTCTTTTTTAGGTGTTATATTGTGATTTTTTTTTTTCCTTTCACAAATCTCAAATTATCTGCTTCAGGTAAACTAGAAAACATCAATGACAATTTCTTTGTTTTGAGACTGCAGCAGTATTTAATAATGTGTTAGTATTGGAAAATGAATTATAAACTTACTGTAATAACACATTGTAATACAGAGAGATTAGTGACACAGTATTTAAAGAGTGATAATTACTACTTTCCAAGAGCTGACATGGATGATCAGATGATCTCTGTGCAATTCCCGTGTAGTTGCTGGTAGGCTTTAGAAGGAAAGGCCTGTAATGCCCTGTCCCACTCAATGAGTTTAGGGGAAGGTTGTTGGATTCAGTCAGGACAGTGCACAGAGGAAACAACAGTTCTCAGGAGGCTCAATAAAAACCAGCTTTCACTTGCAAATTTTAGAGCATCCAGACAGAACAAGGCACTTGGAAAACTTTCACTTTGCAAAGTTCTGAATATTCTGACAGAATAAGGCTCTTAGCAAGACATTAACTGGATTTTTTGGTCCGGACAGAATTTTGAAGGGGCAAGAACACAAATAATTTTGAAGTATTTTTATATAGTGGAAATCTAACTGTTTAGATTACCTTTTAAAGTATCAGCAAAGGGCTAAAAGAATTAGTAACTCATCCATTTGTTGCTCTGGCATATTTGCTTGCTGGGCAGCGTTCGACTAACACTGTAACATGAAGGACAAAACACAAAACATAGTCATGCCAAGATGATGAAACTACAAGTGCAGCAATTGTTTAAGTGTGAAGAGAGCATTTGAGTTCTCTCAGGCAGAGAGGAGCACCTGGTATATCTGTATTACATCAGAAGTAGGCAAGTACAGGATATGCCGTACTAAGCTCACATGTGAGACCTAAATATCCCATCTCTGCCCCTGACTATAAACTCGCACTATTCTGATTTAAGGTACCAACCAGCTCTTTAGAGCTGAGAAAGTGTTGCCATAAACACAGCCCAGGACATCCAATCCACCAACTGAACATCTATAATAAAATAAATAGAAATAAATTAATTTAATCTGCTGAACCTAAGGCCTGATGACAAAATTAAAAGACAGATACTTGGAAGATTTTTTGTTTTGTGCATATGGTAGAAAAGCAGAGCAAGAGACTGTGGTATTGAGTTTGACCACAGATCTGACAAGTCTGAGCCACAAAAGAATAACTTTCATTTATAAATTAAATTTCCCTTATAGAATCATAGATAAACTAGATATCCCAGGTACTTATAAAAGTTATTCACTACCCCTTTCAAGTTCTTTTCTTTAGTGTTCTGGTTTCCATACTCACTTAAATTTTCAAAGAATACAGAAACAACCTCTAATGAATTAAAGAAACCGTATTTTATTTCAAACTTTTTGCTTTTGTTCTGGCCACATAGGTGAAGAATTCTTTATGAATGTAATTAGTAATAATGCATGTCATTTCTTTGTATAACCAAGCCCACGAACTAAAATAAATGCACACATTTAGCCAGTTGAATGCAAGGTGTTTGCTAGGTCAGCATGTGTTGGTATTGTTACTGCTTTTCCATAGAAGAAAAGAGTCTTTACTAAATATGTTGTTATGCAAAAATCTAACATCCAGCTGTGGATGCATCAAGATGAGTTTTACTCAAACACACATTTCTTGCTGTTCTATGGATGCACACACACGGACGGATAAGGGCTCTGAATGTGCAAAGTGATTTTTGCACACACTGCTAAGCTTTTTACCCCAAGAAAGTATGAATTTAAAATAGTGACTGTGAATATTAAATTTAAAGATGTCTTTTTTTACCTGAAAGATTTCCTGGGAATAATATCTTATTCAGAGAGCTTGAATTTTGATATTGTTGTATGTGTAATCAACTACTGGCAATGTAAGTTGGCAAATAAATTTGTGTTGGATCTTGAGTTTAGTAGTTTATAAAGATTTTTAAATTGGCCTTGGTGTCACCATGTTTTCACATCTACTCTTAGCTGTATGCATGAAAATTAAAAAAAAGAAAAAGTTGTACTACAAATTTCTGTGACTGAGTGTATAATTCCATGTAACTCAATATATGTTTATTTGAATTAAACATTCAGAAGAAAATACCAAAAAGGCAAATACAGTTCTGCAAGACACATTATTTTAACAGTGGCACTACGCACATGGGAGCACGGCAAAATGAAATAGAAGTTAGCTGAGGATTTGTTGTTAAATTTTTTTAAAGTTTCTGAGGTAAAGTAAAAAGACAAAGTACGGCCCAGAAGTGTTAGTCATCCTGGATTATTTTTGTAAAATATATGGCTTTGTAACAGAGGTGTTGCTGTCCCCTTAAGACAAGGAATAAGATTTGTCTTTGCTGTGATGAAGCATTTTCCAATATTCTTTTTCATAGAACTTATTTAGATGACTTTATAACGTACAATAACAGAAAGATAGGAAACCTAATAAAAAAATTGAGAGCAAGAATTATAACAGCTCATCTCTGCCTCAACTGTCTAGTTTATTTTCTCCTGTGCCTATTATCGTAATTCTTAAAGCCAGTAAGGCTGCAGTGTTGTGCACTAGTTTACAGCTACATCCTGGAGAGATTGCAGAATTTGAAGAGAAAAGAAAGATAGAAGAGCTACAGTAAAGAATTTAACATTTTTTTCTGTGTCAGTCCCTGTACTGCATTATTTTTTATTATTCACATCATATCACTATTGTTATGTCATGTGGGTGGCAGCCCCCCTTTCTTTGCTCCTTTTAAGATATTGCTGCTGCACTTGGGTTTCTTAAGCCTTGTCCCAGACATGTGCCACAACCAAAGTCTGGCTTTCTAAAGAAAACAGAAAAGATTTCTGGGTAAGCAAGAACAAAATTTCATATCAAGGTTTAATTTTTTTAAGAGATTTCTGAGTGGTTGCATAAGTAATGAAACTGAGAAGACAAACTCATATATGAAGCGGGTTTAACAGACATAGATGGTCTGGAATGTTTGAAAAAAATTTCTTACTGAAACAGTGAAAGGTGCTTGAGTCCTGACAAATGAAGTTTTTGCCTACCATTTTTGCTTTCTATGGGACAGAAGAATTAAATTCACTTCATTGAGACGTTCTAAATGGAGAAATACGATGTACCAATTCATAACTCATTAATTATTTTCTTAATTACTTGACTAGATTCTACATGATAATGTCAATATCATAATAACATCAATAATCCAGTAATTATTGAGTAGCAATAAGCTCAACCACTCAACTGATTTATCTCTGGCATTTGGTGGTGGACCAGAGTTCAGTCCCAGCACTAATTAGTGAAGTTTTTACTCTCAGTGCCCCACATTCAAAAACTGTAGCAAGAGGAAGTCAGCATTCTGTTGTCTATAGAACGACTGTCACTCATATGGATTTAGGATATATATATAGTCAGTCTTGAATTAGGTATTTGTAGTAATAGGAGTCAAGTTCAAATCCATGCTTATTTTGAAGTGCTCTTTCTGGATAGTTTCCCAAATTAGGTGGGGGGGACTTTTTATTTTTTTTTTATTCTATTATATAGGCACCCTTGACAAATGGAATTCCGAATTTCACTTTATATCCAAGAGGATTTTATGAGGAATACTGCAAGGCCTAAAAGCCTCTGCATCAGTTTGCTGAGAGGAACATTCATCTGAAGCTCCACCAAAGTGCAATTTAATTATTTCCTTTATATATTTATTTATTTATAACCTCAAATAGAGTTCAAGAGATTCAAAAATTGCCATGTGCTGAAGGCTTACTGAACACATTCTAGAAGGAGAAAGTGGAAAAATTAACTACTTTGACTTTCGGAAAGAGAGGTCACCTAGCTTTGTATGTCCTGCTCATTTAATTCCCCAGCTGAAAAAATGTCCTCAAGTTTGAAATATTGACAGAGGCTGAAAGCTAACTAACTCATTTTCAACAATTTATGTTGTATATTCCTAAGGTGTCCAGTTTTATTGCGCCTAAAATTTATGCTACACTTTAAAAAACACTAATAATATTTCAAGTAGATGCAGAAATGACAGCCGTTGGTTTTTACAGACTTTTTTTTTGCTTCGCTTGCTTTCCTATATATTGTGCAAGTTTGGTAGGCCACCTGAAGCTTTACTGTGAAATACACAAAAGCTTACAGAAAGGAATGATAGCGTACAAATTTGACAAAGTATAGCTCTGAGTAAATACAATGTGAAATAAAGAGGTCGGAGGTCATTAATAAAGACTTTATTTTGTCATTATGACACTGATGCTGAAGTAGTAGAATTAACGTTTGACTTCTATTAATGCAACAGGATGATGAATAAAGGCATTTTATGTTACACTATTCTAGTGGGTTTTAGTTTTTATACTCTGTAGTAAATAATTCTGATTAAGATCTTTGTTCATTTGTCATAATTAATAATTTATTTTATGTAACGATAAACCTCCGGGACAAAGTGGTTCAATCACACCCCCTCTAATTCCTTAAATTTGAATTGTTGACAAACTCTGAGACTATGATTGGATCCAGCTGCACCAAAGTCTTCTCTCTTGAAGGAGTTCAGAAAGCAAGGGGAGTTCTCTTCTGGACCTCATAGCTCAATGAGAGGGCTTCTTTAATAAACTTTGATAAACATTAATAAACTTCCCCTCATGACACTTCAGAAAAAAAAAAAGGTAGAGGAAGTGTTCTTGCCTTAATCCTTGCAAAGTATTCAGTTAATCACTGTTCAAAGGTTTCATGGAGGTGGTCTCCCAAACAGTATTATTTCCCTGTTGCTTTGTAGAATTAATAAAACCAAAAGAAAGAATTACTTAAACATAAAAAAGTCTTTATTAGAAACACACACACAAAAAATATTTATAAACTACCTGGACAGATTAAGCCAACTTCATACATAAAAGCTTTTTAAAAATGATAATACTACACAACTGAATTCAGCTGAGGCTTTAAATAAAAGAGCAAGCAAAAAATAAAGAGATAAATGTGTTTAGAAAATATAAAAGGACTTGCATGGTCATATCTTCTGCAATGTGAATGGTGGAAGCTTTAATAAGCCCGAGAAGAGTCTTGATTTTCAGTGTTCCATCAAACAAGGATTTCCGACACGTGCCTGCAAATGTTACAGGTACACTCCACAATTACACACACTTTTCAATAATTAATTATCCTTTTTGTGTTTGCATATTAATTTCTTCCTAGAAATTTCTTTCCAGATACACATAAGGTATAATTTAGTCTGAAAGATCTGACAAGAAGTCACGAAGTGTCCATATTGGTGGTTCTTATGGTGAATACTTAAGGATATTTTTCTTCTATTTATTTACTTAGTGTTAAAACTATATGAACACTTTTTGTCCTCATTTTTTATATATTTTTAAAGATTTTATTAGTATCTTTTTTATTCAGTGTCCCGATATGACATGTAAAGTCTATATAACATATACAAACATATAAAGACATTTAAAGACTATATAACATACACATAAAGGCTATATAACATATACAACATATATAGTATGTAAAGACTAAATATTTGACTTAAGATATGGTCATTCAGTGTGATATTGACATTAGGAATAACATCCATCAAATTTCATTTAAATTTTGAGGTGAAAGTTCAATAATTTTTACATATCTGTTCTCGCTATTGTCCTCTCAGTTGTAGTTTATGTCCTTCAATAAAGTGAAATCTTTCTATACAGCATGGATATGTGAAGAAAATGCTGTCAAAAAAGGGTGTGCCAGGGGGCTGGAGGAAGAAATCCTGCACAAGCAGAAGCCTGACCTTGGTTCATCTCAAACAACTTGAGTTGTGGACACCAGCAAGTCTATTTATGAATGGTATCCCTAATTACTAAATAATCACTGCAGTGATACCTCAATGGTCAAAACTGGGACCACTGTGAATCTTCTGTGGAAATGAGTACAATAGGTTGGAATCCAACACATGTTCTTTCCTCAGAGAACTACAAAAATAATTTTTAAACAAAACACGTAAAACTATATGTTAAATGTACATATTTTTCTCTCTTTTTTTGTATAGTGGAAAACAAGTCAGTGTAAACTACACACAGACGTTTAAATTCTTCTTTAAGTGCTCTTTTAAACATTGTTTTTCTGCATGCATACATACAATGTCTAAGCATTCAACTGAAGAAGCTCTTATCAGCAAAGAATTTTTTAAACTGGTTCATCTTCTTTGAATTACATGGTGCTTATACAATACTTTTGTTCAATAGAACAGGAAGACAGAAGTGTTTCCAAGCACAAGCACATTCCCAAAGAAGGGTATAAGGTCAGCAAGCTGACCCTTACTCAAGCTGTATTTTGGCAATATGCCTTGCCTACTCATCTGCAGAGCTCTTCACTCAGAGGAAAACTCCTCTTTGAAAGGTGACTGATGTGTAGGTTACTAAAATTAAACGTATTGTTTGTATTGCTCTGTCACTAACTTGCGCTGGCTGCCTTTCTTCGCTGTTCAATGTTCTCCCACCAAAAGCACAGTGGAAGATATCCACCTCTTAAATACATGATGGGTGTTCCATAAACATGTTAGCATGGATGAATCGATATCTGTTAGGCAAAAAAGTGAGACGAACATTTATTTCATACACCAGACAGTTGTCAAGAAATAGTAATATCCTTTAGTCAATAGAAGGGTGAAAAACAGCTGCTGAAAGGACTATCATAAACAGATGGCAAGAGCAACAGCGTCAAGCTGATATTGACTTAACCCCCTTTATACTACTTCCCAAAGTTGAATCCCTTGGGAAGGACTTGCACTGGGAAATAAGAAAGTTCGAAAAAAAATATGCTTTATCTCTTTATCTGGTTTGGTGGGGTTTTTTTTGTGTGGTGTTTTTTTTTTTTTTTTTTTTTTTTTGTTGTTG
>VXAY01004363.1:0-17925 GCA_013399855.1 Oxyruncus cristatus | reverse complement strand
TTCTATGATTCTATGATTGAAAATAACCCTAGTTTTATCAAAACTTTACAGGAATTAAAAAAAAAAAAAAATCCCCAGGCAAAAGGATACATTTAATCTATAGTCTTTTTCATCTACCTTCATGTCCTCAAATGGTAATAGTTCTGATTTTTAAAACTGATCAAGAATTTAACTCTGGAAATGTTATTCTTATATAGAACACCAGGCTTTTGGTGGAACTACTCATTGGTTATATTGCAATTGATATGTACAAAAAAGTCAAAGAGGGTGAATTTAGAAATCATATCTGGGGAGATACTGAAGATCCAGTGCAGTTTTCACTGACACAGGTGTCAGTTGTATAAAGGAGTTACTGTCTTTTCAGCTCTCTCACTAGGTTCACATGTTTTGTTTCAAATGTGCTTTGAGAATGCATAAGGCTGGTAATTTTTAGTTCTTATTGTGGTTTAACCCTCTCTGATAACTACACACCACAGAGCCACTCATTCACCCTGCCCTGCTCCCATGATGGGGTGCAGGAAGAACTGGAAAGGTAAAAGTAAGAAACTCATAGGTTGAAACAGCAACAGCTTAATAATTAAAAAGAACAAAAATTTAAAATAATGAAAAATAAAATTTCAAAAACCTTAAAATTCTAAAGATCAAAAATAAAGAGAGATGAAAATAAAACCCTGATGAGAGCATTTGCCACACTCTATGAATCAATATACAGATAAAATACTATTTTCCTCTTTCAGTAATGTCTAGAGTCAGCTTTCACCTCTGCACACTTAGTAGGTTCACTCTGTCCTTCAGCAGCTTCTTCACCATGTCTTGTGGGACGCCACAAAGCCTTTCCACTTTCGATATTTTCACGTAACACAACAGGATCCATCTGTGAACAAGGCACATTGATTTTTATTTTCTGGTAATTTATTGCACAGTGTGGCCTCTTCAGCATGAGTCACCTCCTCTGGCAATCCAAAATTTCAGCCCTCTGAAAAGTCCATGATCAGTTCCAGGATTTCTGGGCAGTCAGATTTTCCCATGTGAGCCTGTTCCACTCTCAGTGTGATCCGCTTACTCCATGTAGCATCAGTTGCATGATGTGTAGAGTGGAACCTCCCATTTGCATGTCCAGGCCAGCAGAGACAACCAAGATGCCAAAAGAAGCTGTGCTTTAGTATAAATTAATTCTGAAGAAGCTTGAATATCTTCATACCCTGCTAATATTTCTTTTCCAGTTGGTGTGTAGCAGGCTTCAGATGCTCTGTATTCTAAAAACTTAAAGACTGACTTTGAGTCTCTTCAGGCACTTTCTGCCAGAAGTTCTGTGGAAGGACATTATCCGTGGTTGAGGTATAATGCAAATTTTTCACACTTTGTCGTGTCTGGACTGGCCCAAGTGCTACAGCACAAACTACCTTCCACTTAATTTGTTCAAAGTCTTACTGCAG
This sequence comes from Oxyruncus cristatus, assembly GCA_013399855.1. NCBI lineage: Eukaryota > Metazoa > Chordata > Aves > Passeriformes > Cotingidae > Oxyruncus > Oxyruncus cristatus. The sequence continues at coordinate 16,489 of VXAY01004363.1, read as the reverse complement.
CTCAGAGTTCAAAGTTGTTCTCCTTCCAGGACACTCAATAGAGAGGCCTCATAATCAGAATGTAACTTGGAATATGCATTCTTCAAAAGCCCACAACACTTAAGAAAGTTTGGTTTCCTTTTGTTAGTTGTTGAAGATATAGTTGTTATTGTATTGATCACATCCGTGGAGATATCATAATGCCCATCCTGCTATTTTATTCCTAAAAATTGAATCTCCCGTGCAGGTCCTTTGACCTTACTCTGCTTTATGGAGAAACCAGTTTTCCTAAGAATCTTGATTATTTTTCTCCCCTTCTAAAACACTTCCTCTGCTGTGTTGCCCCACAATAGTCTCATCAATATACTGCAGATGCTCAGGAGCTTCACCTTGTTCCAGTTAACCTGTATCAATTCACAACAAATCATAAGACTTGTTTCCTCCTGTGTGCCAGTAAAATCCACATGGAATCAAGCTGTCATCTGCACTGTACTGACAAAGAGATAGAGAAAAATGAGTTACTAATATCAGTTGCTGCATATCATTTGGTAGCCTTTGACTCCAGTTCATACTGGAGCTCTAGCATGTGTGGTATGGCAGCATTCAGTGATGGTGTGACTCAGTAGTTACAACATTTCACTGTAAGTCTCCACTCCGTTAGACTTTTGCAGTGGCCATATGGGAATAAAAAAAGGGTGAATGTGCCTTACTGGTCACTCCTTGCCTCTCCAGTCACCAGAATAGCTTGTGGCTGGGAGCCAGGGAGTCTTGATTAATGTGATATTGTCGCCTGTGCAATGTCATGGTAGCAATTGGAAACTGCTGTTCTTTAGCCTGCAGCCAACCCTCAACAGAATGATCCTCTGGGACACCAGGCAAGTTAGACAGCTGTTTAATCTTATCCATGCTCAAGACAGCTGTACCATCCTGAAGCATACCTTAGTTCCCTTAAGTAACTGTCTCCTGAGGTAGTGTATACCAAGGATATATGGAGCCTCCAGGCCAGTCCCATGCTTTTACCACTCATTCCCAAATAGGTATACCTCAGCCTCCAACACAGACAGCTGTTGCGAGCCTCCCATCACTCTAGAAATAAAGATGATTTTTTCCCTATAGCAATCTTATGCTATTAGGGTGCACTCCCCACTAGCACTTTATATTCCTGTAGGGCTGATATATCAGGCCATGTCGGGCCACTGTGGCAGATCCAGGTCCATGTAAAACAGATGAGCTTTGACAGAGGCTCTCCTGGATGTTGTGAATCCTTTGTGCTGCTGTTACAATCCGGGTGAGGGGGTTAGGATGTTTAGTCCAATTCAGTTCTATGCTTTTCAGAGTCACAGTGGTCCAGTTTTGCAGGTGTGACAGCCCTACAAGAAAAGCCCTACAAGACTTGCAGGAATTTTGCAGTTTAGTTACCCTGCCATATGTTAAGAAGTAAGAGGTCTCTGACTGTACACTTTCCTGCCATCAAGTCTGTGTGAGTAGCGAGTTAACTGTATGATCAGGCTTTCACTGGGATGCCCTTTTTTACCTGGGTATTGCAGCTTTTCTCTAGTGATGTGTAAGGTCTCGAGCTGTGCAGATTCATGCCCAGTTGGCACATATCAGAAGTAACCTTTAACTTAAATGTCTCTAATCAGGCTCCCTTGTGAATACCCTAAACTTTGTGGATCATATTTTACTGTCTTTTAAGTTGAAGTGAGGATTTTTTTTCCTCCATATGTGATATTTTCTGCTGTTCTGTGCAGCTCTGTGAAAGTGCCTCATTTCTTAAGGGCCTCAGCTTCTCTGTCAGTTTTCTGGAGTTTGTTAAGCACTGGCCTGTGGCTAACATTTATCTGGAGTCCCCTTCCTTTCTTCCTTGCTGCATCTATCCTGAAGCTGAAGTTTTACATGCCTCCACCACTCATGTTACTTTCAAACTGTAAATGGATCATATACAATGATATACAATGAGGGATAGTAACTGCTGAAAAACAGTTGTTTGAGCAAACTGGTTGAGGGATTGTTCCCTGAGTCATTTTCTTTTTTACTTCAGATTTACCATTTTGATGCTGATGTTACAATAAGGATTCTTCCTCTACTCTGAGCAATTTTTTGAGGGGAAGAGGAGCATGAAATCAGGAAAGTCCATTTAAAAGTATCTTTTTAGAACTTATTCTATTCTAATTTTGAAGAAAGATTTTAGCTGAGAAATTCAGGATTGAAGTTCGCACAGAATTATTGTAAGAATGTCTCTATATTTTTCTTGCTATTTTGCCTCTGTGGCTCTTCTTTATGAATGCCATTTACCTAGTAGAGCATATACCTTTGTAATAACCTGTCTTCTTTTAGCCTAATTCATTCTGAATTCATCAGTTCCATGCCCTTTGATAATAACTGGCCTCTAACAGTGCACAAGGTAGCCACTTACAAATCACTAGCCTTATTAAAATCCCTTCATAAAGTGAATTGCAGGAGTCATATAAATAAATTTGTTGCTGTACCAGACTCTATGTCCTCAGTTCAGGAAAAAAAGGTCTAATTATAAGATTAGAGAGGAATAAAATGTTAGGAGTATTTATACCTTCAGATATAAGGAAAACATTCTGGTATCTTGTATATTCCAGTGGTAGATGAATTCCGCATCTTGATTTTCTCAAATCAAAATCTGAATCTGAAAATTAATGTCTCCTATCCCAATATCAACCATAGTCAGCAGTGTGACAGCTACTTGTGAATTTGTCTGAGATTAAAATATAAATGGCAACACAGCATGGTTAAAACCTTTGACAATCTTTTCTGCTCCGCACAGTACAAATGACAATAAAAATAAAGACAAGAGGTCTGAACTAGTTTTGGGTATGTACTGAAACTGTGTTAACCCATGTCCAATGTGACAACTGGATTGTACAGTCCTGATATGCCTACTTGAGTATAGTCAGCACTCATCTGCTATGAAGTCTGACTTTGCAAATGATCAATCATTTTCTTAGAACTAGGAAACTGCAAAATGTGGTTCAGTTAGCTGAAAAATTCAGTGTTATATTTAAAAAAAATCCCCCGTATTATAAAATATTATAATTCTAAACTGCCTAATAAAAAAATCCACAATAAAAGAATATCTTGATTTTTTTTTTCTTTTAGAGGTGTCTGCATTAAAGGGCAGAGAATCAAAGAATATCCTTTTGTATGAAAGCAAATGTAATTCAGTGGAACACTGAATGCAACATATATTTATTTAATTTTTTGATGTAGATGTGCTTGTCTATTGTCAAATAGATTCTGGTTTCATAATAGGAAATCATACAGGTCTCTGGATCTGAAAAATATTGACAGACACTATGGCTAAAACAGAGACCCACCCTTCAACTGTATCAGTTGTCTCTATCATTAAAAAGAAACAGTGGAAGTGAAGTCAACTCATTTAGTAAGGGATGAAGAATCTTCTTTTAAGAGGAGCAGTAGAGAGAAACAGAAGAAACAGTCTGTTCTGCAGCAGAGGAATCACAAGAACGGGAGGAGGAAGGAACTGAAATCATAAGTGAGAAACCATCCAATCTCTATTCCTAAGTGAGCTTTGAGACATACAAAAAGATTTCAGACATCAACCAGGCAAGCTGTTTACTCCAGTTTTGGGATATTTGGTCAATAGTCAGGAATCAGAGGATAAGAAAGCCTGATAGATGGGATCCCTTGCTGATGATAAGGCCATTGACAAAGTGATTGGAACAGGACAGGTATCCCTTCAAGGAAGATCTTGTAAATTCCCAAAATAAGTGAACCATCCTTCTGGAAGGTATCCAGCATTTGAGGTAATCACTTGAGGTGGTAGTGCTATATATTATCCTGGATGACCACCAGGTATTCTAAGGCCTGAAAGAAATCTCAGTCATGCTGTCCATGTGGCAAAAGTTTATAAGAAGCTCAGTGATGTCATGTGCCAACACCGTAGCAGTAGTGAGTTGGATGGACACAGTGGCACCAGCTATGAATAGATTGGCCAAACAACTCTGAGAATATGAGGACAATTTAAATTCCTTCCTGTGAGCCAGCATCTTGACTGTACAGAAGCTGACCCAAATGTTGTCTGAGCAATTCAAGAAGGATTGGTTGTCTTCGTGCGTACTTGCCAAGGTCTCAGCTGTTAGAAGTCAACCTTTCTCCACTCAAGGAAAAGGGTATTAATGAAACAACACACTGTGTGTAACCCTTTGATTCTTCCTGTGGGACTGGGGGAGGGCATGAGGAAGTGGAATTGTGAACCTAGCTGAACCTTGCCTTTTGCCAGGAGGAGGGAAGTGAGAACTGGATTTACTGGAAAATGCAATAATCATGCAAACACCTATCAAAGATACAAAATACCTCATACAAAACCCATTGTACAACATGGTCTGTCTAAAATAGACCATGTTGCAAGCTTTTCACCCTCAGATTCTGTATAATGAAAACACATAAGCAGAGAGTTGTAGAGCTTCGTAAGTAGACCCAACTATGCAACAAATTTTAAAGGATGCTATTCCCTTACCAACAAAGGAGCCATCCTGTTTCTTTCTGATCACAAGGTAGACCCTTCAAGGTAATAAAAGACTCAACCAACAGAGGAGTAAGGCCAAGAGCCTGCATTATAAGTAAATCTTGCTGATCACAAAAAAAGATAAAAGAGGCTGCAATGCATGAAGGACATACATTCGAGGAACAGTCCACTTAGCTTCTCATATTCTTTTATGGACAGATTCACTTCCTTCTGCTGTGTATCTTCCTAAATCGGAGAGATACGCATTTGGTGGGTGGATGAGGGATTGATCAGATGGTTGCATCCAGAGCTTGTGGCTCAGTGGCTCAACATATAGAAGTGGTTCAGTGATAAGTGCTGTCCCTCTTGAAAGGAGTATTATTTAATATTTTCATCAATGACATAGATGAAAGGATTGAGTACAACCTTATCAAGTTTGCAGAAGACACCAAGCTGAGTGGTGTGGTTGAGAAGTTTTATGGATGAACTCCAGAGACCTGGACAAACTCCAGAAGTGAATCCATGGGAACTTTATGAGGTTCAACAAAGCCAAGTGTAAGGTGCTGCACATCAGTCAGGGCAACCCCCATATCAATATAGGCTGCAGGATGAACAGATTAAGAGCAGCCCTGCCAAGAAGGACTTTGGGGTTCTGGTGGATGAAAGCCTGGACATGAGCTGACAATGTGCATTTGTGGCCAAGAGAGTCAATTATATCCTGGCCTGCATCAAAAAAGTGTGACCAGAAGGTTAAGGAAAGTGATTCTGTCCTTCTACTCTGCTCTTGTGAGAGCCCACCTGGAGTACTAAGTCCATGCCTGCAGAGCTCAGCACAAGAAGTACTGGTTGAAGCCCTTGGAAGATGATCAGAGGGCTGGAGCACCTGTCCTCTGAAGACAGGCTAGGAGAGCTGGGGTTATTCAATCTTGAGAAGAGAAAGATCCTGGGAGATTGTGGATAACCCAGAAAGCAATGGGGTGTCCCTTTCCTAAATTATTACGTGACACCAGTGAATTTTACACCTTTGGAAATTTTCATTATTGTGTTGAATTCCTGCACCCTGACCATTAAAGACTTTTTTATTATTATTATTTTACTGATTTTCCTCTACACTGAACCCTTTCTTTTGCATTACCTGAAATTGTTTTCCAAGATGACCTAATTTATTTTCAGAAACACCTTGCCTGGTTACAAATGGTCTGTTCTCCAATAAATAAAATAACATTTGGTATTTTTGTCCGCTGAGAAATTGCACTCAGTAATTAGATGGGATCGGGGTGGCAAATGGTTTTTTGGCTTAGATGTGGTGAGTTGAACTCTGCAGTTTTTATCCTGTTAGGCTTTTTACTGTTCCTTACGTAACTCTTTTATCTCATGCAGAACTGAATTGGAACATGGCTCAACACATACATTTATTTACCTAGCAGGAGTTCAGATGGAAAGGAATTCTGTGTGTGTAGTACTGCACAAAGGTTGATGAAAGAATTCAAGTAGAAAAACATAAATTTTGAAACAAAATTATCACGTGTGCATTCCAGTATCAACATTCATTACACCTATATTTTTTCTCTGTTCAAATATCATGACACAAAAATGTGTATTCCATTTCTGTGTAAATGTAAATAAACGGGCAGACTGAATACAGTGACAAAATGATGCAGACCCTGAAATATTTAGACAATGTGCAATCTGGTTTTAGTTGTGTTTAGTCTGTCTTTACTTGTCATTAGTTGTCAAGTGAAATTATCATGAGGATGAACAAAAACTCTGTGTCACACACATAAGATGCTGGTTTGTTTCCAAATTTCTGTACATTTGACAGATAAAAGTATGGTAATATCTAGAGGGAAAGGAGTTAACTCTTTACCAGAAGACAGAAATTAAATATAAAAAAAGTTATGAGAAAGAAGTGTTTCTGTATCTGTGAAAGACTTAACAAGCCCCTCCTTTTTTTTATGGCTATGCAGTCCATTAGAACAACCCTCCTCTTCGTCTGCTCTATCACTTGGATCAGGAAGTTGTGATCAGTTCTCTCCAGAAGCTTCCTGGGCTGCTTATGCTCTGTTCTGCTGTCCATCCAGCAGATATTGAGCTGGTTCAAGTACCTGATGAGGGTCAGGGCCTGTAAATGTGAGGCTGCTTCCAACTATCTGAAGAAGTTCTCATTTACTTTTCTTCCTGACGAAGCAGTCTATAGCAGACACCCACTATAATGTTCCTCATATTGTTCAACTCCCTTATACTTACCCAAAAGGTCTCAACTCATCGCCCATCCCCCAGCAGAGCTGCATGCACTCCAGTTGCTCTCGCACATGAAAGAAAACTGCCCATCCTTGTGTTCCAACTAAGTTCTTTCTAAAAACCCTATATCCATCCATTACAGCACTCCAGTCATGTGTGTAATCTCATCACATTTCTGCAATCCCAGCCATAGCCCCGCAACTCCACACAGATTTCTAATTCCTTGTGTTCATTATCTATGCTGCAATCAGGTACAGGCACTTCAGAGAGGCACCTCATCATGATGATTTCCAGACAGGATCTGTGTTTTTTTCCTGTAGTGATGTCATTGTGTCACTTCATTGCTTGCATATAAATGTTTGAGAAGATTCTTCTTCAACCTTGTTTTGCTGATTGTTTATTCCCTTTTTTTTCACATGAGCCCAGGCCCTTTGCTTGCTGACCTTGTTCATCGCTCCCTCACATGGCTCCTACTCTTTTCCTTTCTTGTGATTTAAATCTCTTCCTGTCCAGTCAGACAACTTGACTACTCTGCTCGGGTACAGAACAGCAGCAGGATCCTGCCAGTGGTGGCCCCTCCAGCAGAGGTGACCCTCTTTCTGCACTGCCTGAAATTGTTGTCACCAGCACCCTGTCCCTGCAGCTGTTGAGGACACATAGGAGTTGCCAGTATTCAAGCTAACGCCTGGCGTAAGAGTTGCCAGTACAAAAGTGAGTGAAGATAAGAAAGAAACAATTACCAGACCTGAGTTTTAGCATGCATTCAGAGTCTACATGTCACCCTTTGCTTTCCATGGGGACTGGAACGCAGGGGGAACATTTGTTTTGCTTTTATTTCCATCTTTGGTCATCTAAGAGTGGAAACAAAGAGGTCTGGCATTTCAGATACCACATAGAGGGGACTGTGTGCTTTAGCTAGGTGAAAATCAAATATCCTTATGTAACAAAGAGGAAGGTCTTCAGAGGTATATATAAGGAAAAGAAGACAGGAAAAATAGGTATGGCCAGTAGTTTCTGATATTTGCAGCATTAGTGTCTTCTGCTGTTTCAAGAAGGTTCTGGAAGTCATGACAGTCACTGCTGCTGCGTCTAGAGGCAATCCATAACTTCCTGAAATCATACTTTAGACTTATATTCTTAAGTCTAAAAGCTGCGAGAGAATAAAGGAGAACTATTTAAAGACAATACCAAGTTACTCTTCGGTGAAGTGTGTGTCAAAAGTGTTGACTGACAGACCTCCTACTTCTCATCCTCACAAGTACACTGATACGGAAACCACACTGCTTTGCTCAGCTTTTCTGTGCAGTAGCCATTGTCTGAAAGCCGTGGTTTGCTATGGAGTAACCACAGAGCTACATTGCCTTGACCCTGCAAGTTTTAGTTGTATTGGTAATACGTGAACTGCAAAATCTGGAGACCTTATCACATGTGGCTGTCTTCTTCAGATATCTGCTGTGGATAAAAGCCCCAAGATGGGGGAGGACATCCTCATTGCTCCATTCTTCCAATGAGTACTCCTTACTAAATGGGGAATGACTAATCTATACAAAGTACCTTCAATACAACTTGTAGAACTGGGACTTGCAAGTCTGTAAATGGTTTGAAAGACTACTGCAACATGGAGGTAGCTCAGTAAATAGTTTGTTAATACACGTATTTTTCCACTCTTTAATTCTACTCCAGAAGATGACTTGGACAGAAGTGCCTCACTTCTTCTCATTCCCAAGCATTGATTTGCACATCACCAGAATTCAGAGATGAGCATAAGTGCCTAGTCATTTTTATTCTGTTTATAAAATGAAAAGGAATTACCAACAAAGAAAGTTTAATGATCATATTTGAAGATTACCTCTTTTACATTCTTTCAATCTATAGATGCCAGAAAACAAGGTAGCAATTCAAACCGCAAATCTCTTGTGAACTTGCAAAGCCATAAGGAGCTTAGTCTCTCTTGTAGACTTCTTTGCATACAATGCGTCCTCACTTAAAAGAAAAAAGGAGTATTGTTAGCAATAAAAAAAAAATAAAAAAGCAATATCCATACTAATAAACAAGAAAAACAACATACAAAGCACCCAAATTTTAAGCACTGTTTGAGACACTCAAAGAGTATTTGTAATATATGGTCCTAGGAAAATACAGTAATTGCAATAAAGAGTTAGAGAAGAAGACTGCCTTCCTTCATTCATTCCTTTCTTTCTTTTGTTCTCCCTTCCTTCCTTCCTCCCTTCTTCCCTTCCTGTAGTCTATCAGCTCCCACAGCCAACAAATCCTGTGTGCAAACTCATGCTTGATGAGAAGATCAATGAGTGATTAATTTCTGTGAATGAGCAGCACAGAAAAAAGAAGGACTTCAAAAAGCACACCCAACATTACACTCATTGGCACCAGCCCAAATAAAAGAACCTTTTAAAAGGCAGCAAAACTTCTGAAAAAAAAAGCAGTCGAATAACATTTTGCATTATTTCCCAACACCTATCAGCAACTATTTCACCTATGCCCTTACACTTAAGGGCACATAGCTATACATATAGTCAAAGACTTTGCTTATGTTTTAATTTGTCAACATTTAACCTAAAAAATTCAAATACTTTTAGGTTAGATTTTATTTGTTACAAACTGTTTCTACATATGAACAGCCTAAAGGTTGTTTGGGTTTTTTTAATCATAGATTTCCATTAAAAATAACAATACTTTAAAAAAATTATGTTTCTATTGAAGCCTGCATTTAGTAACAGTATAAGACAAGCTATTTTCATTCTATAAAATTATTTATAAAAATTAGTAAAAAAATTTTTTATGTGTAAGTAAGAGAAAAATTTTAAGATTTCTGGTGTCATTGTAGAGCAAGAATGAAGGCTAATCAGATCTATTTTTAATATTCTTTAAAAATTGCTCTTATTTTCCATTATGGAGTATCTTTATTGTGTAAAACTTTATAATTTATTCAATTACAGTAGTAGAAAAGTAGAACTTGCCTTTAGCTGATGATCCCCATATGATAAGAGATAAACACTATGTCCTTTATTCACATAGCAACTCATGATATAATTTCAGAGACTGATTCTGTATTAGCGTCACTTGATCAGTCACTCAGCAAAACTTGGTTTCTAATGTAATCATCAGAGACTGATGATCTGCCTTCTCCTGCTGATGTACTTTCTTAAATCCATTCATTGATTATTGTTAGTATTCTTTTGCTCCTTCTCCTTGCCTTGCCTTGCCTTACCTTGCCTTGCCTTACCTTGCCTTGCCTTGCCTTGCCTTGCCTTGCCTTGCCTCCCCTTGCCTTGCCTCCCCTCCTGCTACACTGACCTTGGAGGCTACATTGCTATTTCTTGTTCTCCTCTGTGCCTCTCAGGGCTGGAATTTTTTCTGTGCAACGTCTCAGCCGAGCAGCTTTTCTCTGGAGTTTCCTCTCCACTCTGCTACATGCCTTGGCCAGAGGCTTCAGTGCCATGCCTGCCCCCGGCCCAAGACCAGGAGAGGGGGGAGCATGGCCCCCACCTGGGGGGAGGCCCTGCTGCCTCCCTCACTCCATGTCTCCATATTTCTTCTGTACTGCACACACACACACACACACCCCTTCTTTTCCGGTTTGTGTTAAATATGTAATTCGTAGAGACGTCACAAAAGTCTCCAATTGGCTACCTAGCCGGAATTTCACCTGGAATCAACCATCTTCTACTCTAATACTGTGGGGGATAGGCTAAACCATGATACCAGGTGAACTGTAAGCTCCCTGATATCTGCTGGCAATGTAGTGCAGTAAGCTCCAAGAACTCGTGACTTCCAGAATGTGTTGGACTGACATGCAGCTGGATCTGGTGTTCGATAACAAGGGAGATGAGGTGGTGGATGTGATAATCAGTGACTGGCTTCCCTGTAGAGAGCAAGATATCAGAATGGTTATGAAACATAATCTAAACTAATTTAATCTTCCAGAAAACCAAGGCAGTGGCAGAACAAATAGCGCAAAGGTATGTGTAATTCTGTAAAGGGAGATGACTTTTTTACTGTGAAAAATTGCCAAGTGATCACATAATTAGGATGATGTTCTCAGATCGTGCTTCAGCTAGCCCATGCTGAAACTGGTGGTTACATGGAGGAAGCCATACCCCCTGTGGGAGATCCAAGATCGAGCAGTCCTGCAGGAGGCTTGTGGCCAGTGGAGAAAGAAGCCCACACTGAAGCAAGTTGTCTCGGGTAGGACTTGTGGCCCGGTGGCGGAGCGACCCACGCTGGAGAGGTCCATCAAGGAGTGTCTCCCAAGGGGAGGGACCTCACAGAAACAGGGGAAGGACTCAGAACCATGACCCCCCCTGTAGCTGTGGTGAGGACCATGGNCACACTGAAGCAAGTTGTCTCGGGTAGGACTTGTGGCCCGGTGGCGGAGCGACCCACGCTGGAGAGGTCCATCAAGGAGTGTCTCCCAAGGGGAGGGACCTCACAGAAACAGGGGAAGGACTCAGAACCATGACCCCCCCTGTAGCTGTGGTGAGGACCATGGTGAAGCAGGCTGTCCCCCTGCAGCCCATGGAAGGACCATCAGAGTGCAGAGAGACCTCCCTGCACCCGATGGAGGAGTTACCTTCAAAACAGCAGATTGAGAAGAGCTGCTATCCAAGAGATGGACTCATTTTAACAGCAGCAGAAACAACAACTGGCTGTGACTCCCCCTTTCCTGTCTCCCTGCTGGGGAGAGGAGGGAGAACGCGGAGGAACTAGCCGGGGGGGAGAAGGTGTTGTGTTTTTAAGACTGTTTTATTCCTTTACTCTTCAGTTCTTATTCTGTTAGCAATGAACTAGCTTTTAGTTTGTTAAGCAATAAATTTAAGTTCTACCCCCACATGAGTTTCCCAGTCCTTATCTCTACTCAGCGTTTTTTTTCTCCTCTGCCAAGCCGCAGAGGGAGGGTGATTCCAGAGCTGTAGGAGTTTTTAGTGAGTATTTGAAATCCAACTAGGGTCAAAACTGCTACACCACCCCATCTTCCATATTCTTCAACTTAAATTCCAGGGGGAACTGTTCCATGATCTCAGTGGGATCAGAGGTGAAGCTGACTGTCCGATATTTCTCAAGGTCCTCCTTTTTATCTTTTTTATAAAAATGGGTATGAAGTTTCCCTTCTTTTCCAGTTACTGGGACTTAGCCTGACTGTCATAACTTTTCCAAATGTGTTGGAGACTAGCTTGGCGATCACATCAGCCAGTTTCCTCAATATCCTGGTTTACACCTTGTTGGGTGTTGCAGACTTCTGTAGTGTTCCTCAGGTGATCTTGAATCTGATCTTCTCTTCTAATGGATAAGTCTTCCTTTCCCCAGTCCCTGTCTTAAGGTCCAGGGCCTTGGACATGTGAGAAGAGTGATTGCCACTGAAAACTGAGGCAAAGAAATTGTTGAATACCTCAGTTATCTTCATGTCATTTTCATTTGTTTATAAATAAGAAGACTATCTGTAAATAAGAAGACTACTTTCATTAGTAAACTCTAAATATTTACTCATGTTTACATCCAAACAGAACTTTAGGATAGAATTTAAATTGTTCGACACAATGTTATTCTCCATATTCTCTTAGAGAGTATATTTGCCTTCTCTGGGTTGACACAGCTGTAGGTGCAGGGAAGGTTTGAGTAGGAAGCTGCTACATAAATACAAAATAGGGTATGTTTGTTGATAAGACAACTACAGCTGTTTAGAAAATTCCTAACTGTTCAACGAATTCAACTGAATGAGCTCAAGAATGCAAAATTATGGTTTTGTAAGTGTCTTTATTGGAAAAAGAATAAAATCCATGCAGTATTTCACAACATCTATAACTTTTAACGGTAATTATATTCTAATTTTATTTTTTTCCCATCTGATTTGGAAGATGTATTTCAGTTATATCAGTTTAAAAAATACTGAGAGACATTTGGTTCTGATTCTCCATGTTTATAATCACATAAGTATTCCTTGTTGATACAAGAAATGTATGGAATTAATTATCATGCAAGAATTGATGATTTGCATAAACATTTCAGTCTTAGTCTCTTCTGATGTCTTTTTGTTTTGGGCATCATCAAACTTCTTTTGTCTTTCTGTTTCACAGATAGATTTCCCATAAGAAATTAAATGCACTTTTCCCTTTTGGTATTCTTGACAAGAAATCCCTTTGCTTGCTTTTATGAGAGATGATGTCCTTGAATGGAATGAGCACAGTTCATCATTCTGTTCCCCACTGAACTCATGATCTTGAAGTATATTTGGTCACAATGACAAATCCCACATGGTAAGATTAGAAGACAATATATTAATAGCAATCCATTGTAAGTACTCAGTTTTGATGAAGACTAGTCTAATTACACTTCCACAGAAAAATAAACTTTTTATTATTGTTTTTCTTGGTTTTATTATTATTAGAATTATTATAATATTCCATGCTCTTTTACAGGATTATTACTACACTGGAAACAACAATGAAATAATTCTTAATTTTTTTTTTTTACTTTTTTGAACAGAGTGTGTTTGAAATCTCTCCATTCATATATTTGACATCTTCTAAGGCTAATATGTGAGTTCTGAATACATTGTAAAAATAGCCCCAAGCATTCTCATTTCACACAGAAGTAGGATCCGACTGGTTTTACTTAACAGTTGGTTTCATACAGTACTTTGATTCTTGCCTAAAATATGCACAATTCCATTGTCTGTAATATATTTTATTATACATTGCAGCTTTAACTAAATGTTGCTTCAGAGTGACAGTACAAAAACAAGCTATTAACTGAAAAAAGTTTCAGGTTTGAATGCTCAGTATCTCTAAAAATCAGGCCTTCGGTGTTGTTCAGGGAAGAGAGTAGAACAACTTACAGACTGAAATTAAAGTAGACATAGATAAAAAGCAACCTGTAATCATAGTTTGGCCAGGCTCAGCTCTATCACTCAGAAAATAGTGCGCAGTTTCTATTCTTGAGATGACCTCAGCATAGATGATGTTACTACAGAGACCACTTCTGTGGAAAATAAGTCAGATCTTATCACAGGCATAAAACATGGACCTTTGTTACAAATGCGCTTTCATAAAAATTTAAAAAAAAATGCAATGCTTAACTTAGTTTGCAATGAAAAACTCTATTTTACATGTTTCCTTTTGGTGTTTTGCCATAAACCTTTTCCATGAGATAAACTCATGACTGGTGTCAATGCCTGCCCATATCTGTCTTAATACCTGCAAGAATTCCAATCTCCTACTCCAGCCATCACATGACCCAAAAAAACCTCTAAATGTTTAATATCTACACTGAACATGTGTAATTTCTGCCAGTGTTCAGGAGTGTAAGACCTAATGTAACGTTTTCAAAAAATACTGGAATAAAAAAAAAAAAAGCAGTGAAGCAATCAGCTGTTGTAAGACTCCTTTAAATATTTCATGAGATAAAATGAGACAGTTTTAAACAGTTGTATAAAGCTCCAATAGCTTTTCTCCAAACAAATATGTTCTAAAAGCTTTAAACCAAGATGATGTATATTTACCAGAAATTTTATCTTGCATCCCGTTCTGCTGCACTTTAGCTCAGCCTGAGTCAATTTATATAGAATCTCTACATGTTGGAGATTGTTTTTTTCTGCTCTACTTTAGATCAGGGAATACATCTACTTCATTTCAAACTGAATTCTGCTACTGTTAGGTGCAAGTAATCACACAATTTATTTTACCTTTTATATTCTTAATGTCTGCAATGTAATACTGGGGTATTTTAATATTTATAAGTTCCAGTTGTTTGTCTAAATAAGTGTCTGTTTTTTAGGTCTCATCTCTGGGAAGTGGGAGTGCCTGGAAGAAAATACCACATGCACAGTGGATGGGAAACCTCAATCCAGGGAAGCCTGTGCTGCTGACAGGTACTAAGTTGACACCATGGTAATAACAAACATGCCAGAGTTTTTGTTTACACTTGGTTTTTAGAATAAATATAGTTTTGTTGTCTTCTTTCTTAGTTTTCTGAGTATTTGCATCAAAAATCTGTTTTTGAAAGAGGATTTGCACACATTAATTTATTATTCAGATTTCTGTTACAGTTACACAGTCTTTGAGGAACAAACTTGCTGATGAAAACAAAGCAGGACATTATATAGGGTACTGAATACAAATAGTTATTTTTCTCTTCTTGGTTGTGCTTGAAACTGCAGACGACCAGCTTGGTCTCTCACTCAAATTAGATTTGCCTTGGGGATCTCAAACTGCACCACCATTAACCTCTCAGTCTTGACTTTATTGCAATGCTTGAATAAAGTACCTATTACTCAACTATGTGCTTCATTTTAATGTTCTTACAAGACTTCGCTATCTTAACAGAATTTTTTTTCATTTCCACGTATAATTCGCACCTATTGTCATTCCTATTTTCAAAGAATATAAATATTCTGCCTACTCTTTGAGTTTATATTCCATTTCTTCATTTTAATCTTTCCACTGTTGCAACATGGTTTAGGTGAAAATCAGATAATTATACATATTTCATTTCTTTGGGATGCATAGTCATAATTCCTGTCACTTAATCATTAAGAATAAGGTAGATTTTCAAAAATAATAATGAATTACATTGGTAAAAGAAATCTTTGCTGGAGTTATTTGTTAAGTTATGATTAATTTGATCAAAATATATATTAATCTAATCTTATTAGGTCTAGAATAAAATGGAAATAAATTTCCTAGAATTTTACAGCTGTGTAAAATATGAATTTGTAATATCAAAGTAACTCAGGCCTGCTGAAAAGAACAGTCTGAGGAATTCTTTAATGATTTAAGTCCAATCAATGACACTGCTTTTTGCCTAGTCATTACTTTTATACTGTGATTAGAATATGATGAAAGGGCTCTTTACGTCAAAAGTGTGGGAAAAAGTCCACAGTAGTCACTCTTTCCTTTTAATTCAAACATTGCTAGTTTTCAATATGTTTCAAGTGACTTTGAATAAAACTGATAAATGTTCAGAGGATTTCCTTCAGACTAGAACTATGTATATGATAGTGTTTTAAGTAAGACAACTCTATCTCAACTTGATCAGCCTTTAAATGTTTGTCAACATTTCTAAGCCAATACAGAAATTTGTTATAGAAAATTGTGTCTCTTCCCCAACAAGGAAGCCCCTTGCAGTTTGACCATTCCCAGATAAAAATTTGGCCCGTTACCACTTGAGAGACATACACAGAAGAGAGTAGCCCCTAATGTACTAGCTGAGCAACGATAATAGTGAAGAGTCATCCTAGAAAGCTGACACAGGCCTGCTTTTTGAAAATTCTAGTACCACTTTCTCAATGAGTAACACCTGCAGGTTGGGCAGGGAAGTGATTGAGAAAAGCCCTGTGGAGAAGGATTTGTGTTTCAGGGTTGACAAAACACTCAACAAAAGTCAGCAACATGTTCTCGCAGCCCAGAAAGCCAACTGTGTCCTGGGCTGCATCCAAAAGAGGCCAGCAGGCTGAGGGAAGTGATTTTACCCCTCTACTCTGCTCTTCTGAGACCTCACTTGGAATACTGTGTACAGTTTTCTTTTAAATTGTGGTTATTATCTGGCATTATCACAACAATAAATAAGAAAGAAAAATTAAACTGTTGTCATTAATTGATATTATTCATTATTGCATTCTTCAAATAACATTTTCTCAGAAACCTTTAAGGCATATTTTACAGATTCTCAAAATGACTGATATTGGAAAGTAATCTACAGTCTCTGGTCCTCCAAACCGTCTGCTCGAGTACAGTCACCGAATCACAGAATATGCCA
>VXAY01004362.1:647380-708882 GCA_013399855.1 Oxyruncus cristatus | reverse complement strand
TTTTTAAACTACTCTAATGAAGTTCACATTATGTATTAGATGTTCAGTGATTCAAGCAGGACGTGTGATACCCCTTGAATGATAGCAAATAGAAAGTAGATAGCAAATAAAGATACTTGGTTTTTACTTTTTCTGATCATCTAATTATTAACAGGAAGACTGATATTTCCTTTGAAGATAAATTCTTTCTGAAAGAAATCATCTTTTACCTTCTACCATCATAGTTTTTCTGTGGCTGGGTCCATTGCCTTTCAATTCACTTTAGACTGAATAATTTATTTACCAGTAGAAATGTGTCTTATCCCATTTATGCAATGATCTGTGAAGCCCTCATATGTTTTAAACACGTATAAAAACACACATAAAAAATCATACAGCATTTACTATTATTGGGATTTAAAAAAAACAAACAACAAACCAACATACAATAATATGTATTTTTACAATAATTACATTAAATCTTTATAATAACTTATAGAAACCTATTAAGTTGGGGGGCAGGGGGTTATAGATTTTTCTCCATGAAGATAGCAGTGTGATAAAATATTTTGTTGAAAAAGTGCAATACAAGTACTAAGAGAGTAGTGCAGCTTCTGTCTCCCTGCCTGTGATAGTCAAATAAGTGGTATTGTTTTCACTTATCAAATACATCCTTGTAATACTGAGATTAGTAGTGAATTTACAAATGCTGTGTAGCATCATGTATAATACTGTGAATTTTGAAACAAATCAGATGGCATCATGATCCCATCACACATCACAGGTACAAACTGGTGGCCGCATTCAGAGGTTCACTTTCTCCTTCACAAGGGGGAAGTTTTTTAATCTGTCTTGAGCTTAAACTGGTGGTACTATCCTTTGCAGTTTACCCTTACCATTCTTCTGTTGCTTATATGTCTTGGGCTGAACTTATATCTTTTACTCTTTGGGAATCTATTTATTATACTGATTATTCTATTGCTGGTTCCTTGGCTACTTGCTCTTGTGCTTTTCTTAATCCATTTCTTATTTTTTAACGTGTCTCACTTTTAGTGACTGTAACACTCTGAACAGTAGTAGTTCTCTTTAATCTTCTTTAATTCTCTCTTTTTTTGTTTGTTTACAGATAAACCTGAAGTAATTCTCCACATCTCTCTGAACTCACCTAACCAATTGCTCCTAAATTAATTTTTTGATTCTATTTAGTCTTTGTGACTCCATTGCTTGTTTTTAGTTTAATAACATCATTCTTGTTCAGCTGCACTGATGCACAATGCATTTTAAATGTAATATGGTGGTGATAACCAAGTCATCATCTGCCATTTGCAAAACACAATTAAAATAATGAATAAATAATAGAGAGGTTTCCACCTGGAAGTGTATGGGGTCACTGAGCAAATTCATGCTGTCATGAAGTTAGCACATGTAGAAGAATTTTTATGTCCTACTGTGAGAAGAAATCAAAATAGCAATGCAGACCTAATTCTTTACAGAATGTGTGTGCATAGCCTTATTTAACTTAGCATAATGACTAAGGGACCCTTTGTTGAGACTTAATAGAGCTTTTATTTCTTAATACTGTGCTGTAACAAAATCAAATTGAAGTGTGGTACTTTTGGTACTTTTTCGGTCTGTGGGTTGGCACTGGAAGGCATTTTTAAGTCAAAAATGTAACTTATTCCCTTAGATGACAGGAGAGATGCTATCATCTGTCTTGAATCCAGCTGTACACATATGATTGCAGTAGTAGTTAATGGTAATAGAATTACTTTTTAACTGGAAAAATTTAACTAATATTTTTCTTCTACTTTCAGTGGCCTGAACTATTAATTCTGGTGTCCAAACACAGGGAATTTAATGACTTTTCTTCATACTATTCCTACAGCACTTTAAAGGTCAACAGGGTTCACACTGAGAATTTAGCAGAGATGATTCTAACTTTATACATGATATCACTAAAAACATACAAAATCAAGCAGTATTTCTCAAAAAGTTTTGAAGAGTTTGCTAGATAAAAGTATTTTTTTTTCAGTTAACTTGGCAACCACTTGTGTTGGTGGAGTTTATTTGACCAAGACTCTTTGTCAAAATACTTTTAAACCAAGATCATTAAATTTTAGTTTTAATTGCATAGTGTGAGTTTAAATATTGCTAATATTTTAGCTAGGTAATGCATTCCGTGGAATGCTTTCTGCTTTCTTATTTTATCAGCCATATATATCCTTTAACCAGAATGGGTGGAGCATTTTTGTGTAAAGTGAAAAAATAACACTTCTGTTATTAAAAATGGAGTTCATTTCTATATATAGGTAGGATGCACTACTTGTTAAAGTACAGCTCTGTCTTTTTTTGTGAACTGGTTTTTTTTCAGGTTGTTGCAAAGTTATCCTGTAATCCCAAACTCCCTTGTCTTCCTCCCACATGCACGTGATGTTGCCTTATTGTTGTATGAGGTTGAATGAGCACAGCTGTGGGAGAGAGGAGTTTGCAGACAGGGAGGGCAATGTGCTGAGTGCTAGCATAATAAATTCTACAGGAAGACCACAGAACAGCACCTTACACAGACACAGTTTTTGTTATACTTTTGTATTAGTGAAAGGATGTAGCTATCTTTTTCATGAAGACAGGGCAGCAAGGAAGGGTTGAAAATATTATGACCACCACTGTGAGCATTGAATATTGTTATATTCTTGGTTGCTAGTAAAGAAGTAGGTATACATGCCTACATCACTTCCTCTCTTGTTGAGTAGGAAGGTAGCAATGACTGTGCAGCTTCTTTCTTTTACCACACACATCATGTGCTGTGAGAAAATTGGTTCTCCTGCACATGGACTTTAATGTGGCCTTGGAGCTGATACTAGGTCAGATAAAAATATGCAGTCATTACCACGATACAGAAGAGAACAACAGTACTTATTGAGGAAAACACTTCTGAGAATGTTTAAGAGCAGGTTCTGTTGCTACTTTAGCACACTCCTCAGATCCTGTCTTGAGATGTAGTTAGTTGATGTTAACATACAACCTGTACTTGTGTTTTGAAATAGTATTCATTCGGATAGTCAAAGGCTGCAATACTGGTCTTTACTATTTTCTGGATTTTTTTTTTTATGTGTACTTAATTTGGAGGTGGAAGAGAACTGAGGAATGAATTCTGTTGGATAAGTACAGATACTTCAAACTACCTTTGAATGTCAAAGCAAGATAGAAGTGTTACAAAAGTATGGCAGCTAAAATATTGGAAGATGATTGGAATTAGATTTTTAGTGCTTGATGTTGCTGATATACACAGAAATTACAACAGTTTTTGCCACTTCTTACTGTAAAATACAATGTTTTCCTCTAAATTCATGTACTAATAGACTATACAAAATACTTCTAGGGTAGCAGTTTGGAAGAAAAGAGTGCAATGATGCAACAGTGGCTAGTATAATTGTTTTTTGGAACAGTGAAGATCATGGTTCAGCTCAGCACACACTTTTCTGGGTGATTTTACAGAATATTTTGTGACAAAGTCTGGGTTCAAGAATTGCTCTTCGGAGTAAATGGGAAATAATAGTAGTCAGAAATGAAGGTTTTTTAAATTTTTCATTTAAATTATTTAAATAACATATAAATGCATTAATTTCACTTTGTATAGGTGGGAGCCATCAATTCTGTATAAATTTTATCAAGATTTTATGTGCCTTTATGTTGCAAATTTTATATTTCAAAACATCGCGTGTACATGATACTGATAGATGATGACTTTTGCAGTAAGGAAGTACATAACTCAAAGAGCTGTAAGCGGAATTTAATTCTTATGCAGACAGCAGAGTAAAGGTTCATTAGATTTTCTCTGTCTTCTGTGTCTTCTTCCGCAGTTCCTGTAGATGTAAATATCTCTGGAGACAGAGACATCTCAGATTCTGCATGTGAGGCATGCAAGAAGAATGTAAGCCAAGTGCAGAGGCACTTTTCCCATTCAGGCAGTTCAGGAAAAGACAGAGGCTAAGATGAAAGTCAGACGCGTCTGTTTATATCAGTTATACTGTTTACAGCTAGCAACATTATCCAATTTATGCAGAAGCAACTTTTCTAGTGCTCCAAATTGTGGGGTGTACACATCAGTGTAAGAGACTGAGCACTCCTATAGGCCAGATAAAGCCCTACGTGATATTTCAATCAATTTCATTAGCGAACACAAGGTAAAATAGCTTGAAAAATTATGTAAAATTTAATCTAGTCATGAAGCGGTTTTGGGATGGAATGTACAAGAAAAGTGAGCTGGTGTTTTTAAATGAGGGGAGGCAGGCCTTTTTTGCCATTTGGCACTGTGGTGTGGTGAAATATGGAGAAGCATGATGTAATCTAGTTTCTCTACAGAAAGAGCAAACTTACTCTGTCTTTGCAGTCTGTGAGTGATTTGGCTACTCTTTGGCTGAAAGAATCAATACAGGTACAGACCTTTATTAATCCTAAAGTTCTGCTTTTCTGCAGGGCAGACTGTGCTGCAAAATTCCAGCACTACTTGTAGTCCAGTGCTCTGGAGAGTAGTCTCATACTCTTTTGCAAATCTTCAAAAAATAGATGAGAGTATTTACTTTCTTTCTTTTAATGCCAGTCAGGCATGTATCCACTTAGCTGATTTTAAAAATCGTAACTTTATTTATGTCTGTCTTCTTCCTCTCTGCTAATTGTGAGTGAGAGTGACAGCGAGACTTCAGTTAAAATAGCAGCTTCAAGCAGACATTTAGGAGAATTTTTCTTTGCAGTGCTTTGAGTGTGAGAATTCTTTGGGATGCATGTGGATCACTAGAATCACTACAAAATATTCACTAATCTCAAGAAGTAAATTTTCAGTATTTTTGTTGCCTGTTAGCAAGAGAAGTAGTATTAATTAAAATTCCATTGGTTGTGCAGTTCTGAACATTTAAAAAGCTGTCCAGTGTATGTACTGAACTGATTAGAATGTAATATTTTATATCAAATAGATGCAGCTTCGCTTTCATCTTTCATTGTAGAATGTACTTCTGTGAAGGATATCATGGAAAAATTCAGAAAAGATTTCCTACACATAATATATATGAATTTTTTGTAGCCTCTTGCAAGAGTTTTTGCTTACAAACATGCTGAAAATAACTTACTATTTTATTGCTCTCTTTTTTATTTTCAATAACCTCAAAATTCAGTATGGGGATAAACCACGACAATGACCACCCATCCTGTGCAGAT
Source organism: Oxyruncus cristatus (assembly GCA_013399855.1). NCBI lineage: Eukaryota > Metazoa > Chordata > Aves > Passeriformes > Cotingidae > Oxyruncus > Oxyruncus cristatus. The sequence goes on along the minus strand of VXAY01004362.1, from coordinate 703,692 downwards.
GGTGTCCATATCATGTCTGGGGAGTGGATTAAAGGACAGAACCTTGGGGATGTTTCATGGTCTCAGTGCAGCAGGGAAGATCTGGAAAGATTTCTCAGGTATGTAATTCAAGAAAAAGAACTCTTACTGTATGTCATTTACAAATAGTTGCAATAAATATCCTGAAATAATAAGTTTTCGATATTTTTACTTCTGCAGGAGATTTGTCATTGCATAATCCGTAAAAATATTCAAAATCATCGTAATCTAATATTTGACAGATTTATTAAAATAAATTTTCAGCAATTATACTTATTTTTATATTTCCGTGTGTTAATGGACATGATTATACTTTTATATACTTGTATACACATTTTATATATGTAAATGTTTAAAATGTATTAATATGTTGTGTACTGAAGTGTTGGACAGTGAATGACATAAGAACACTGCACATTCTCTGATCGATGTTGTGCCATTCAATATAAAACCTTACAGTATAATTACATTTTGTTAATTTTTAAATAGAAATTTGCTACAAGATACTTAATAGAGAATAGTATACCCAGAAGACAAAACATTTAGTTTTACTCTGAGTTTCTGAAATTGTATCTGTTCCCTAGAGTTCTGTTCCTTTATAAAGTTCATAGATAGATATTTTGAGAATTTACTTGTAACAGTCAAGAAGGTCTGCTCTAGGATCCTAGAATAGTTAGTGTAACTTAAATAAGTCAGTCTGATACATTTGTACTGAATCTAGACAGAAATCAGAATCATGACTTGGTGCTCTAATAGGTTTAATTTTCAAATATTTTTTTTTCTTCAATGTTTGAGAAAAATTAAATTTTTGGCTACCAGCTTAGAAACATATGTATTTTTAAACATATATATATATATATATGTATATATAATCTGAACTGATTAATTTGAGGTCTGGCTGGATGTGAAAACTAAGCTGCATGATTTTTTTCTATGCATTATAATTTTTCTACTTTTTTATTATTGTTTAAATCACCATAAAAATCTTAATCCGTCAAGTAAATTTTAAACTAAAATGTTGACCAGCGCTTTCCTGAGAACAGCCTTTAATAGCTCATGAATTATGTTGTCTTTCTGCATATGTGCAACAACAGCACATACCATTAACTCAGAACAAGTAAGCCATGTTAATTTATATGTGATGTTGATGAATAAAAAGCCCCTAAGAGTCCACGTACTCCTTATGTTGTACACAAGTTTAAGTCGGTGTGACAATCAGATTCTTTAGGATTGCTCAGCCTATGAATCTCTGCATATTGCCAGGTCAAAGGCCAGTAACTGTCTGGTACAGACGAATCCTCAGAGCCTCAATTCTGTGATTATTCCCTCCAAGCTCCCAGGAATGACGTACACTGCAGATGAACAGTGTCAGATTCTTTTTGGACCAACTGCTTCCTTTTGCCAAGAAATGCAGGTAAGACTGTGTGTGTACTGCAGGAAGTACACCTACCAGCTAATTTTTTTGTGTGAGAGATACTTTTGTACATGTGTTGGTAGAAATAGAGCATATAGCATCTTTGACGTAAGAAATTTACACTCGCTTTCCAAAGCTAATATGCACATTTTCATTGGTTTATCTTGTAAGGCTTGCTTTGGGTCTCCAAATATGCTGAAACATGTTTTATCATGTTGTACCATTGATACCTGCTTTGTACTTTAGAAATAGAAGCTGTCATGGTGTTAGGACATCTTGTTGGAGCAAATGGAATATTTGCAATTTGTTCCACTGGGACACCAGATTTTGTGCGTAGGTTCCATTTTATTGTGTTTTGGGTCCTGAACCTCCATGTCTGACCTGCAGAAGAATAGTCGTGTTAGCTGGGCTTCCCACACTGCTGAATGTACCCTGCCTCCCAGCAGTCTCCTGTGAGCCCAGGCAGAGCTGTACTGTGCCATGACAATAGGAATTCCAAAAATTGACTCTCCTGACATTACTTCATGCCATTGTGTGAAGCAGTGTCACTATATGCTAATTTTAAAAAGACCAATTAGCAAAATTGAAGAGGTCTTCATAATGAAACAGAAATTAATATTTATTAATAAAAATTAAAACATCTGATTGAAGAAGCATTTTAAGAATGTTTTTTAACAGAGAAATATCAACCTTCTTTAAATCAACAGGACAGACTAAATGTTGGATGCCCTTGAGATGATAACTAAGACAAGATGGGGAGATGATATTACAAATGTATGAAGAACATGGAGCATAGGCTGATAGAGCAGGGACTAGGAGGAACTGTGAAATAAAATTTCATCAGAATCAGAGGGCTGATAGCCTGGAAAGGTTAGGAGTATTTAGTATGAAAGCATAATTCCTTTCTCCTTTAGTTCTTTAGTTCTCTTCATCTTTTCAGCTTGGACATTTCTTTAGAGACTTTCACTGAGTCTAATTTTTATCTAAAAGTTCTTAAAGGAAATGTTGCAATACATGTATGACTAATGCGTGCTGAGAGTGGTATAGCTGAGATGAAAAGGAAAAAAGACCCGTAGGTTACTGGATTCTATTTTAGCTGTCTGATTGTTTGTGGAAACATTTTCACTCCAGACATGAGAAGTAGAACCCAATGTCAGTTGAATTTAGTGAATACTAACTAGGTGGTGTTCAACTATTTGCACAGTCTCTTGATACTGGTAGCTAATTGTCCATTGCTAGTCATCCTCAGTCGTGTTCCCCTCTTTTGGCATTTTGTACGTAAGAGGACACCTTTCAGCTAAATCGCTTATTTTCATCTAAATAAATCTTCCTGCTTTTTCCCACTGACTGGATAATTACTTTACTTTTATATTTAATATTTATATTTATATTAAAATGGGCAGTTTAGGAACAATCATATTAAATATTAGTATTAACGTAGCATTCTAATTAAAATCCAAAGATACTGTGGCTTTGCTGTGAAGAAATAACATAGTAATGATGCAAGACAATACAAAAGGCCAGTAGTCTTTTCCACTATTCTTTTTTCCTGAGAAACTGCAAAGTAGTTTTAGTTCTCTTCATAAAACCAAGTGTGTTGCTTGATACCCTTATGATCTTAACAGAAAAAGAGAGCCCAATAACAATTTCTGCAAAGAGGACAAGGGGAAAGAACCTTCTGCAGTTTCCCCAAAATCCTCTGCAAAACTGGCAACCCTGAACTGGAAACCATATAATCAAATACTGAAGCAAAAAATCGTTGTAATGAACTTTTAAGAGCTATGGATCCATTAGAAATGACATACAGATGAATAAATGACACTAAGGACAGAATTGAGAAAACATGGAGAGGGCACTGAGGTAGAAGTTTTCCAAAGCTTCCCTGCCAAAACCTGTAAAGTCACCTTGTTGGTTTTCTCCTGCTTTCTTTTCTGTGGAAGCTAAATTTTCATTCTCACCTTCCTCCCCCACAAAAACACCCGAGAGACTTGATCCTCAGTTTGTAGACCTGAAGAGCTAGTTACAGCAAGCTTAGACGCTACATTCAGATCTCCTCCTTGTGCTCCCTGCTGTGGGTCTTCAGTTTATCTCTTCCCTTAGGGAAGTTTACTGTATGCTAGTCAGATTAACTGACTGTGAAGTGCTGTTACTCAGTAGCTAATTTTATCATTTGCTTCAGAAATGCAAGGATTTTAGATGCAAATAATGAATATGTTGAATTTAACCTTCCAAATAAAAGCATTTTACTTACTATGAGGGTGATTCAAAGTTCTCTGTGTTAATTGTGCAGATTGTTGTGGCTGCCATTGGAGAAGTCAACATTTAGAAGACCTTTTTAAATTGAATACAGTATTTCATTAGTTAATGTATTAATTTACTAAAATAATTATTTAATTATGCATAGATGACCACTGAATATTCCGTGATATCCAGAATATCCTTTAGTCTCTATATACTCTCTCCTACTCTGCCAGTAACTGGCAGTTTATTATGGTTATACGTATTGTCCACAAGCCAGGAAATGAGAGAAACATACTCCTTGAAGGTTCATTTAAACATCAGTAAATCCAACAATTTATAGCCCAGAATTTCTTGGACACACTCTACTTGCTGAACAGTTCATGCACTTCAGTATAACTGTGTAAAAGATAAATTATGAGCTGTGTCATGGTCTTACATTTTTTGTGACTGGAAGATAACTTGATGAGCAGAGTTCCACCCAATATTCTACATTAAGCAACTATTTTTAATATATAACATCTATTCAACTAAGAAATCAAATGAGTAATGATGGAACACAACTTTCTAATTCTACAAATATCAATGTTACAATCAATAGTGCATTTCCTCTGAGATAAAGATTTTACAAGTGCTGTTACTGAGCAGCACTTAAGGATAATTAAGTCACGTTACATGGCAACCTGTGAGGTGTAAATGATTTTCCCTTGCTATCAAGAATTCCTCTTTATAATGGAATGACTGAAGCAAAGGATTGAAGGAGGTCCTACTTGAGGTCCTTGAGGTCCTACTCCCATATTTTCCTAGGTGAGCACTTCCCATCCTCTTCCATGAATGGTATCCAGACTTTATTTTTAACTTTCCATCTTTATTTCAAAGATTTTTTTTTCGTATTCCAAGCAAAATTTATGGAACTTGGGAGAAGTGTGAGTGGATCTCCAAGTTCAAGATTTATACCGTGTCTCTGTGCTTATCTTGTAAGGGAGCCAAGTTTGCTTTTATGCCCATGATGTCTCACACAAAAATCAATTAGTTCCTAACATTGTTTCACATAACAGATAGTGAGATCATGGCCCAAAAGTAGTTCTTAATGTTTAAATGTGATTGTAGAACTTGAGAATTTAATGTAATTGTTGAACTACTAAATGTTGGCTTTTAAGATTAAAGTCCAGGATACGAATGCTATCTAGTCAGTTCCACTAAAACAATTCTTGTCATAACACAGCTGTGATCTTTGCAAAGAAGTAGGAGACTGGTTATATTTCCTGGTGATTTTTAAGGCATTTCAGGGAATGATCACAATGAAAAGAACAAAAGTCATGGAAATATTATAGCCCTGGTGAAATATCTGACCTCATCTCTACCACCACATTTTAAACAATCTTGACGTTGCACAAATAGTGTTCTAAAATGCCCTTTTTGTCTCTGGTCTTTCCTCTCAACTGGATCTTATTTCCATACGCTTATATGAGTGGAAATGCACCCTGCTGATGCTCACAGACCTGCCTCTCTATTTTCATTCAAAAAAACCCCAAACAAAACAAAACCCAAAAGCTGTAGTGACCTCTGCTATTTCTCTAGTACACTGTGACTTTCATGTTGTATTATTTTACAAGGTTTTGCTGTAAAAAACTCATCATTAACACATTCTTTCAGGGAAGAAAAAGTCCTTTTTGTATGCTTGGCAGTATTTTGTTTTCCAGTGTACAAACTGGAGAGAGAAATAATTTGAAGATTGTGAATAGTCTGACATCATGTGTATAAGTTTTTAATCTGCACTAACTGTAACTTCCTTTGACTAGTCTAAAAAGCTGTAATGGCTGTTCAACTGTGCTTATCATAGAAAACTAGTAAACCTTTGTGAATATAAGCTTAGCTATCCTGATTTTGACTGAATGAAACTTTCTCCCCAGAGGAGTAAATTTCTTGTTCAGAAATCAGTGCTCTGATTATGGAGTGACTTTAATATTGACACTGGCCTCCAGATTTCTGTTTGTTTTCAAATCAGTCCTGGTCTGCATCATTGCAGGTTGCTGATGAAAATAAAACAAGTTGCACATCATGGTCTTTCCCCAGTCTTATACAGAAATCCTCAAATGTCAGAAGTTAAATGGTGACAGTCATCTCCAAATCTCATGCTTCTGCCATAGGAGTACAATCTGAACAGTAGTTTAAGAGTCTGTTTGTGATTTGACTGAAATGGAAGGCCCACAAAAAACTTACAAGCCATCCACCAATTTTAGCAATTCCATATATCCTTTTTCTTGTGTTTGGGGAATATCAAAGTCTACAGTGAAATATTATATTGATATGGAATTTGTACTTTAACAATTGGTGACGTGAATGCTTTTAGAATGCAGTTCACTTAAGGCTCAAAGTAGTTTCTAATCTGGGGAAGTAAGGCTCATGGTTTATAGGGAGGTGCTATACAAGTATCTGTAGAAACATGCAGATGTATACAATGCATATTTGCAAGTGAAGTGTCTTGATTTGATTTACTTAATTTAGTTCACATAGCTCGAGTACACCTGTGTGTTCAGGTACCCATATCCTTGTAAATCTGACTTAATGCCTCAATATTTAGAATTGTTTCTGGATTTGTCAGGAACTATAGGTTTGTTGTAGGCCATTCTGCAATCACATGCGAGTGAAATTAAGCATACGATTACAGTGTTTAGGAAAAAAAAGAGGGATAATATACTTAAAAATACAACGACTTGAAGGAAAATTTGACTCTACTTTTTGAAAACTTGGAGAAGTTTGGATGGCTTTTCCTCCATTGTAGTAATAGGTAAATGAAGATTTAAAAATAAGAAAAAATATATTAATTAGGAATATTAAACTAACATATATTTTTACAGAGTAGTTCCAACAGTATGTCTCTCACTTCATAGGTGATATGGAAGCACTTTGTCATGAACATTGATGCTCTGTCTCATCTACAAATGTGTTCATCTACATTGTTTGAAAAACAATGAGAAAGAACAGAAATTACAGTTTGATATTTGAAAAAAATGCTTATTAAAATTGTCCAGGTACAGGATAGGACTTCTGTAGCTGTTTTTTTAGGACATGCATGAGCTAACTGTTGTCTTGATAGTTCACCTTCAGCACAAAACTGTTACACGATGAATCAGGAGTGAGTCTGACTTCTGCCATCCTTGTCTCTTGTTTCTGAGCAGTGTTTCAGACCTCTACAATCTTTGGCTTTCCTTGATCACTGATGTAACAGGCATTTTTATGTACAAGTCTCCCACTGGAGCCGTCCTGCTCCTTCGTTCAGACACAATCTTTTGCTGAATGATGTTTCCTGTGCCATAAGTCTTTTTTCAAGGTAGCGTAGGATTTATCACAAACTATTCAGGCATAGTATAAAAGGCACAGAGACTCTTACTGGGCGTACCAATATAGCAAACCGTTTCCTTCATTAAAAAAAAACATGTCTTTTGGAAACCCTGGTTTAAAAAAAACACCAGCTGTTCTTTGTCTTTTATCCTCTCTGCATCCCATTCCTCCCTCCTGATCCTTCTTGCCCCTCTCTGGGCAATACACATATTGAGGGGGAATCACTGTGCATACACAGTAATATTCAGGACACAACTGAGCCCCACGTGTCCTCTGTTCGCTCCCACATGGTTTAATTCTTAAGGGGGGAACAGACAGCAAGGAGAATGAAGTCATGACTGAAAACCATGGGAGAAGGGGAACTTTTTAGAGAAAAATGGGGAAAGCTGCAAGGGAAATTTGGGGAAACAGGAGCCAGCATTCCACAAGGCTGTACTTTCTCCTAAATAAGGTAAAAATTGCTTTGTTCTAGTGCTTCAGAGGGACAAAATCAGCAGCTATTCTTTCCCGCTCTAAAATTCACTACAGGCTAGCCCCCCATCATCTCCCTTCTCTTCTTTCCAGCAAGACCATTTCATCCTCATTTGTCTGATTACTTTGTGTCTCCTTTATGGATATCAGGTTTGATGCCTTTTGAGATTTCTTTTTTCCTAGAGGAATAGCTGAATTCTAGAGGAATTAGGAATCAGTGGAAAAGAGTAAGCCAGCAGTCATTGGGATGTCATGAACAGCAGGGATCTGGAAAACCTAGAGAAGCATGATTAGTAGGAGACTGAGCAGATTGTGTGCACTTTGTTTTTTGTACCTTTTTAACCTGTCTTTAAACATACTTTAGTGCCATCAAACTGGTAACTTCGTGACAACACCAGTGGGCTGCATGCATAAGGGTAGAATTTGTGCTTACTTCTATGTTTGGTTTTCAGCATGTCATTTGCACTGGGTTGTGGTGTAAGGTGGAAAGTGAGAAGGAATGCAAAACTAAGCTGGATCCACCAATGGATGGAACAGACTGTGACACTGGAAAGGTATGCTTCTGGTGTAAAAGCAACATCAATTACACCGAACATGTAACAGTTAAGGAAACAAGCTGAATCGGTCTTTGCATTTGTTTTCAGTTCCTGCTTACCTCAATTATTGTTAAAATAAGCTGTGCATAGTTGACTGTGTGTGTTATACGTTACATAATATAGATATGAAAAAGAACATTTTCCAAAAAAAGTTAGCTAAAACTGCAGATGTTTTAATGTTTACACTGTTTTATTTCAAATCCTTTCTCATTTTGTATCCTATCTATGAATGGAGTGCCATTGTTGCCCTTCTAACTGTAAACAGCAACATAAGCTTTCACAGACACAGAGTTCAACTATGATTTGAGGTTTAGAAATAGTCTCCTTGAAGGAATGGATACAGAGTCGTATGAAAACTTTCAGGATAAGTTTTATAGAGAAAGATTTTATATCTTTCAAATGAGATTGTCACTGAATATCAGGGACAATGCAGTCCCTGATGGGAGCTATAATGCTGAAAGAAACAAGTCCTGAGAACAGCCCTGGACACTGTGCTGTGATCTGTACAGTTCAGCTGGATGATCCCTGCAATAGGTTTAGGCTGGACCCAAAAACGCTCTCCTAGGCAACACCCAGTCTGGAACGAATAGGACAGCAAAGTCTGGGGACCATTTCTAGGAGGCATACTTTATTGGGAATTAACCTGTGTTCGAGGCTGTGGACGGGAGTTGCACCTGCTCCTTGGCCACTGAACCAGAGAAAGGTTCCTGGCTTTTGCATTTGCTAGGACAGAAAAAAACAAAAAAAGTTTGGGGAACAACAGGCAAAAATATATCTGCCTCATATGAAAAAAAAAGCTATGTATTGTACCAAATGTTTATGCTTTGCTTCCCATGTGCTGTGGACGAGTGGATTGTTTTTCTTATGCCTTGATTTATTTACCTAAGAGCTGAATTTTCACCTAGTGGTGTAAGGCTGGAGAGTGTATCAATCGGACCTCTTTTGCGGAGCGCACGGAGGGGGAGTGGAGCGCGTGGAGCGCTTGCAGCCGGACTTGCAACACTGGAATCAGCAGTCGACAGCGCAAATGCCCTGGGTAAAAACAAGTTCAGGTTTCCCCTGCTGTTCATCAGAATTCCTGAGCAAAGTTTATTCGAGTACAGAAACCCACTGAGCAGTTCGTCTTTCATGAGTACTGAAAAGCACTTAGGAGAATAGGTATTTCGGGGGGTTTTTTTCTGTTGCATGGCGACACTCTTTTCATCTTTTCTGCTTTTGTCCAAAGCTTAGATAATATTAATTGGAGAATAAATTCTCTTTTTAAGCTTCACCTGAAGAAGAAACAGAAACTTAAATTCATACTTTCTGACTTGCAGAGTGTCGGTGTAATTCTACTCTTTCAGTATTTTTACTGGAGAAAGCCGATTTCTGTCTCCTCTGGAGAGCCAAGGAATTGCAACTATTACATAGAGATCTCTCTACCAGTATCACAGATGTTTAGATAGGCTATCTGTAAACAGTATTTAGATTCCATGTCTTGTGGAAGTGCAAACCTTCTGCCATTGGAGATAAAAGGACTTTAGGCTTGACTGAGATTTGTTTTACTATATCTCAGTGAAAGGTACTCTCCTTTTAATTACTCTCTTTTTGTGGATCATTTATACACCAAGTGAAAGAGAATAAACAGGCATAGGAGTGGGAACAGAATAAAGCTGAGTAATGAAGACAAGTATAGAGGAGACTGAACCAGAGTGGAATAGAGTCAAGTTGATGGTTTAGGAAAATAAAAGAAAAAAGGGGGGGAATGAAGGAAGATGGAAGACAATATAGCTGATCAGGGGGAAAATATGATGATAAGAAAGATGGGAATTTCAGAAGATAAATTTACATAAAGAATTGTGAGGAGAAGTTGGGTATGGCAATACAAAAGCATGGTAGTTTAACAGACAACTTAGATATGCAGAATGCTTTCATATTTCATGCCATGTAAACACCCCTTTCAGCTGTATAACTAAAAGCTATGCCTAGAATTTACAGATGTTTTAATTTCACTCTCGTTAATCCATTTTTCCAGGCAAGTTTCCAAATAATTAGCTACAGTTGATGCATTTCACTCTTCTTTTGCGCTTTTTCGTTAGGACCTGCAAGCACAGAGGGAGTGACCAAAAGGAAACAAAACATTTTTCTGAACTTTGTAACACCCCACTTTTAAAAAAGGAGAGGTAGAAAATCTGCAGGTGTTACTTCCTTTCAGTAGCATGTTTGGCTCAGTCCAGGTAGAGAAAAATCATCTCAACTACAGTAACACTGCAGTTGAGGTTCTCAGAACTGAACACTCCTACTAGTCCTCGTGCTTCTTTGTGTCCAACTGTAAATCATAGTTTAGCACCTATCACACTTCAAATGTAATGTGACCAGTACAAAGAGAAGGCAAACATGTTTTGTTCTGTGACTTTAATTTTTTAATGGGTGATTTTTTTTGATGTTATGTGCCAACAAAAAATCCGCTATTTAAGTTTAATTTGTGTCTAGCATAAGCAAACTGTGCTGTGAGTTGAAAGAAACATTACCAGCAGTAAAGGGTTATATTTATGCCATCTTTTCTAGTTCAGGCCTTGAAGGAGAGTGCCACGGACCCACAATGCAGTACAGGGTATGTGAAAATCCCTCTTGTCCTGCTGGTGTGCCTGCCTTCAGGGACTGGCAGTGCCAAGCTTTCAGTGTCAGATCTTCGTATCAGAAGCATGTGCACCAGTGGCAAGCCATCATCGACGATGGTAAGTACAAACCACCCCCCAGGATCTCATCATCTCCATATACACCTTTGTATCTCGGTGATGTTGTTGATTAGGAAAGGTATGGTAAAAACTAAAGCAAACGAACAAAACCAAGGCCCATATTTCTGGTGAATAATTTGAATTTCATAGGTGAAGTCTAGTGGTATTTTCATATGCCCTGGGATTCTTTGTTGTTTATTCCTATTAAATTTGTTCTTCCTAATAGGTAAGGACTACGTCTGAAAGAAAATTCAGTGTCAGTTTTGTTTTATTTAATCAGAAATGCAGTATGAAGTGACTCAGAAGTTCAGATTTCTGGACTAATGTTACATCATTAAACATGCATGTATCAGTTATATTTTTATATACAAAGCCAAAAATACAATGCAGATATTGTGAGCTTCTGTTTCTGAGGAAGGAGAGAGCACTTCTAGCTTAACATTGTGAGTATTTCACATACCAGTGTTTGATTTTGGCACAAAATCCATATGTAATATGTACTGCAAACTTAGATAAGATTTCTATAAATCCTAGCAGCAAAGTCCTGGCATACTGTATGCATGCTTCCATGCAAAAAACTTGCTTAGATACCATATTATTATGAGGATGCTCAAGCGAAAGTATAGTAAAGTCAAATTTACAGTATCTGCAACGATAATGTTGGTGTAAAACATCAGTGGCTAGAGGACAAATTCCTTCCTGCTAGAAATGTGAATAGTAGTTCCCATTGCACTGAATTTTCTGTAAAATTTTGTGTTGAAATTAATTTGATTTAAAAACAAACAAGCAAAAAACCCACTACGAAAGTACATCGGTTATTAAAACAGTTAATAAGATAAATTAACAAAATAATAGCAACTCTTAATGAAGTCAACCCTGGAACAACACAGGACTACTATAAGTATGTGTTAAAAAGTCTTAAGTAGTTCGTTATTGTCATTTATTTTTAACTTTTGAAACAAATTATCAGGAACCATTAGAAAGCATAGATTTTAGGAAAACTGTGTTGTTCTAAGCATACTTTAATATATGCCTAGATGAACAAAGGATTTTTTTTTCCTCTAAGCCTTTTCTCTAGGTGCCAAAGTGAAAACCTGTGATATTATTGTATGTTAGCTCATTTCATAGTAAGAAGAATTCTCTCCAACTGTTACATTGAGTCAATTCATTTTGGTTTGTGTTACTGAATTTCATTTTAGCACAGGAACACATGATTTATATCCTAGGGGGTCTAAAGGTCTAAGTCTGACTTTGAATAATTTGATTTTATTTGGATGAAAAATCTTGGCACTCTCCTGCCCCATGTTAAGGAGTGTGGATGGTGGCTTTCATCTAACTTTGTTCTGAATGATCCTATTGTCTTGAGGTGTCCCTTAGGAGAAACATAAGTGGATACCAGCCAAAGAGTTCCAGTATTTAAGTATATGTTGTTCCCAAATCCTTAATTGTTTGCTCTCTTAGCCTTTAGTGGACACAGACTGTGTCCACTATATATGTCCAGAATAGTTGCTGTATTTGAATGAGGGCTCCTATAGTCTGTTGAAGTTGTCCAGTGTTGTTGAGTTGCTGTCTCTTTGAGCTCAGCGTCTTTAAAATAATGTTTAATTAATCTTGTATTCCTTTAAAAATTCTGATACATGCTTGAGGCCCCCAGGGAACTTTGAGGTTACCATTTAAAGAGTATAAAAAGAATGTGGAGGGCACAAATACAGGCAACTTCTTAGCTGGAGATGCTTGTGTCTGACTAGCTTCACATGTTGGCAGAAGTGATCACATCTGTTTGCACTGGTCCTCTAGTGATACCCAGAGGCTTTTCAATTTCAGTAAATTGACTGTGCCCAGACCACTCTCTGATGTGTAAGTCAGCTGGCACTGACTTTGTCTGTCTGTACTTTTCTACTCTTTCGCATGCTAAAATTGCTTTTCTGAAAACAGTCCTTTGCAGATGGCAATTTCCAGTCTAGACTGAGCTAGTGCTAGTTAGCACATGCAAAAAAATGTGGCGTAGACTGTTTTACAGTTCAGCTGTATAGACAGTAGGATTCCAGTGCCCATGAATGTTTCCTGGAACTGTTTAATTTACTAATAAAAACGCACTCCAGGAATCTAGAAGTCAGTATGAAGTCAGAGTGGCACAGATTGTGTCCAAGTGAAATCGGTTTCAGGTTCAGGATTGACTTTATCCTTTCAAAAATCTGCAACAGATTTGGGAAGAAGTTCTGAGTCAGTATATTTGTGAACAAAGATATGAAAACATCATGTTATTTTGTGCTCAGTTAACCACTGAGAAGAGACTTTAATTTATTTTATTTGCTGTCACTGTCACAAGGGTGAAACAATCTTCATTATTTATGAATTATGACCATGGATATGAGGACGTTACTAGGTTTTTATTCTCTTTCAAAATTAGAAATTATTTGCAGAATGTTTTAGAAATTTAGTAGAAAGTTCCTTGAACTTGGTAAAGATGTTAGAAAGAATGTTTCCAGGGTTTTTGTGGTTTCTTGGGTTTTTAATGTGGACTTTGTAAATTCATATATTTTTTTCCCAGGATAACTCAGTTACTTCGGTTTTTTTTCTCTTTGACCTGCACAGTTAGGAAATCTGGAAAGTGTTAGGTTTCTTTTTAAACCAATATTTATGTTGTGCCAAAAATATAGGAGAATGAAAGTATAGATTAGGACCAAAATATTCCAACAGCTGTAATGTGTATACTCTTAATTGCAACAGTGAACATGACATGAGTACTACGTAGTCCAAGTTTGTAGCAACAGCATGCTCTAGGAAGAATAAAACCTTGAGTTTTTCAGGCAGCTGAGAAATAGATCAAAATCTTTTTGTTTTCACTGTATCTAAGATAACTGCCTATGCCAATGTAAATTCATGCTACATAGATAAACAAATATCAGTTTTAATAATAATGTTGATGATAATTTTGTATTTCTGAAGTGACCTTTTTACTGATCTTGTGGGTTTTTCCATCATTGCTACTACAGAAAAACCTTGTGCCTTATTCTGTTCACCGGCTGGAAAGGATCAGCCCATTCTTCTAACAGAAAAGGTGATGGATGGGACTTCTTGTGGCCAGCACGGGCTGGAAATCTGTGCCGATGGTAGATGCCAGGTATGAATTACTTGTTTCAGACCTAGATACACGGACACAGGTATGCAAGAGCATACATTTGTTACACATGCGTGTTATTTCTCTGATAGCATGTTGCAGTTTGCATGACCAAGAGTGAACGGCTGGTTTTTTTTGTATCATAATGAAACATTTTAAGCTAATTTCACTCAGTGCGGCACAGCATGTGAAGCAGCAGAAGGTTTGGTTTGGGGAATGTGTGTCTATGACGGTAAGGATGCTTATAACACACTGCTGCAGAGCTGATAACTACTGGAACCAATTTCGTTTTCTAAGGGAAGAGCTTTCAACAGGTTGGGAAGTTTTGCCATCAGGTCCCTATAAATTGTTCTGCCTTTTTCAACTGTACACAGTTTTACACCTAAATAAACCAAGAGCAAATGTGCAGGATAACAGATAGTTACAGATGAGTGCTTATGCTCTTCCTGATCTTAAGAATTCATTGGTTCATAGAAGTTTCATGTCACTTTTATAGTGCCCTATGTGGAAACTCTTCTATATAAAAAATATCCCGTTAATAAAGTAACAATCTTAATGTACTTGGAAATGAACGGCTGCTTAATAAACCATGATTTCTATTCTTAAAAACCCCTTTATTTTCCCTTAAACTTAGTATTCATCTCCATTAAAAATCAAATAGTCTTGAAGTATAATTGGTTTTATCAAATGAGTTTATACAGGGCAAAGATTACCCTGTGATGACTTTGCTAGACTAAAAAAGGCTTTTATTTCATGTCAGGCCAGCATATGATTTTAGCTTTATTGCTTTTGTCACGTTACCACGGACAACAATTCATAGAAATGTGTTTAACATAGTAACGTGGAGATGCTTGGGTAAACTTAATTGTTTTTAGACTGAATGGTTTTTAGCAAGACACAAATACCATTTATATTTACATATTCTGGATGTGTTTATGCCCTAATCAGCATTTTATCACCGTGTGTGTGGCAAAGGACCTCCCATATTTTGAGTAAAAAGCGGTAGAGACATGTTGCAGCCCCTTAGCAGGGGGACCTGTGTGGTGTGTGTCGCACAGTGGCTCTGACGCGGCACAGGTCTCACCAGGAGAGGGGAATGCAGTTATGTTTCTCTTGGAGAGCAGCTGGTGGAGTTAGCTGACCATATAGGAACAGGGAGCGCCACAACCTACGTAAAATCACGGAAAATCGACTCTGGGAGGAGTATCTGCACGTGAGCTAGTGCAGCCCCCATTGTGAGCAGGGCTGGATCATGTTGGTTAGGCATCTTGCAGAAGGGTGAGATGCCTGCTGCTAAAGGCACCTTTATGAAAAGCATGGCCTCTGTCTCAATAGCTGTATTTTCTTCTCCTGCAGAAGTTTGGCTGTGATGGCATATTAGGATCTCTGGCTCGTGAGGATCATTGTGGTGTTTGCAACGGTAACGGAAAGTCTTGCAAAGTTATTAAAGGTGATTTTAACCATACCAGAGGAGCGGGTAAGCCTGTTTGTTTATTTGTTGATTACTTTGAGCACTGGGAAATTTAAAAAGCAGTATTTCGTAAAATTATGCTGTTCCTCACAAGAACTTCAGATCAGGCTTTTTTTTAAGACGATAAGACATTTAAGATAAGAATGCGTGAGTATTTTCAAATTTGTTGTGAAATATTGTGCAGTAATTCAATCATGAAATTAAGGGAATATCTTCCGTTAAGACACATGCTATTTCATAGAAGAGCCTGATTTTTAAGAAATATGAGAAATAAAATTTATAATTTTAGCAAATAAGTGAACTGTAAATTTTTGTAGTGTTTAGATTAATTTAGTAGTCTTCAAAATAAATCTCCAAATTATGATCCATTACCTAGAGTTACCGTTATTAAACCAAGACAGGCAGTGAGAGATAGTAAAGCCAAATGTGAGGAAAAAATCTGATGTCTCTTCATCATTCATTGGTTTATACTAACAATAACGTATTATAAAAATCAAATAGATTTTCTGATGCATAATAACATGAGATTACCAAATAGTGGTGTGGTCTATAATTTAAACGAGAATAAAGCAAGGATCACAAACCCCAGATGAGTCTGGAGGCCTGCAAGAAAAAAGACTGCAAAGAAGGTGCCTGTTAGGAAAATCACATTATGTCAGCTCTCTTCTATTGCTATATCCACACATTTTCAAGTTTTTTCAGTGTTTTGTGTCAATCCTCAGTATTGTGGTATTGCCATCTTAACTGCCTGAGTTATTATCCTTCTCAAGAAGCCATGAGAAATACTTAGAAAGTGTTATTAACTCCTAAGGAAATGAAAGATGTTGCTTTGCAAAAACTTAGTTTTCATGTTTCAGGTCTATTGAAAAGGTGTTGTAAAAGCTCAGTATTTTGTTGTAGGACACCACATAGCTACACATAATAAAAGTTTGGTATATTGTTCCTTTTATGATGTTCACCTGGATAATCTAAAATACCTTTTTAATGATTTGTAACATTCCTGCTTGCACAGTATTTTCTACTTCCATCGCCTTTCCACCCCATTTTACTTAAAGCAAATTGCTCGACATCCTGTCTTAGTCCCACGTTATCAGGAAGCAATCTTAATTTGAAGCAAGCAATTAATAACTAGATTTCAAACCAAAACCCAATCATAACAGGGTTTGAATATGTTAAAGCAAGAAGGAAATGGAGCATAAAATATGTGACACAAAAAAACCCCAAAAACAAAACAGGGAGGATGCTTGGATTTTAATGCCATATCATTTGTCTTTGAACAAATGATATGGCAAAAATGAATGCTGACTGAAGCTGGAATTGTTTTATGGTCATTTGGTGGTGATGATGGCACTGAACTACTTAAACACAGATAAATTCCTCTGCTCCAGCCCCAATCTGCCCAGTCTCAGTGGTTCTTGTTATGTTTTACTCTGCTATACTCTTTTAATTGTGTATGATTGTGTATGTATTACACATAATGCACAGTTTCTTAACTTGTTTCAGTATTTTTCAAGAATCCTCAAAATAGTGCTATATATATAAATTATTACTCGTTATACTTAAAAAGCAAAATAGGGGAGAAGAAATGAATAAACACACAAGATGGACTTTTCTATGCTTTCCTATTTAACTTGGGGCATCTGGTTTCATGCGTAGGTTATGTGGAAGCTTTGGTGATCCCTGCAGGAGCGAGGAGAATCAAAGTTGTGGAAGAAAAACCAGCTCATAGTTATTTAGGTAAATGTTATATTTTACTGTTAATGTCCTGTTTTGGTCAACACTGAGAAGTGCTAGCTAAAGATGCTTTTATGATTGAACAAAACTCTGTGGAAAAACAGATCTGTGAAGAACTTATCTAAAGAAATAAAAGAATGCTTATAGACCATTTTTCATATAGGTTTTGTTTTGAACTTTCATCTTGTTTAGAGAGTATTTCAAAGAATTTATTTATATGATTTAAGAAAACTTTTGCATACTTGCACATTTTCAGTTTTTCACATGGAAAGCACCTTAAAACTAGTGAAAAGAGTTTTATGCTCAAACATGGAATAATTTGTGCTCAGACAACAGCAAAACACACGCTGAAACTCATACAGCTGTTCACCAACAAAGTCAGAACAGAAGTTCTAAAATTAGACTAAGAAAGCAGAAAGGTATTTCTTTGCACTGTTTTGAATTGTGTGAATGTTTTAATGGACAAACTTAATCAGAATGAGTTTTTCCCCTTAGTTTTTTCTGTTTATATGAAATTGTCTTTCACTGACAAAAAAAAAGTTTCTTTTAATGAGGTCTAAAGGTATTGTATAGGAGAGTATAATTTGTTACGTGTTACAGTGTTTAAGTGAATATATGAAATGAGCATAATTGGTGGTGTTCTGTGCCATGCTTATATCTGAGACAGATATAGTATGAGAAATAGTAAAATGAAATAAAAAATTCCCTGATTTGATCACTAGTCTTAGTTATGTTCATAAGTAATATCTACATTTTAAGAAACATTTTACCTTAGTGTTGTCAGTACTTCAATTGAGAGAACTTTGAGGATTGTGAATCTTAATTATGAGAGCTTAGCTTCTCAGTGGGTAACTGCTGGTTTATCATGAGGTCTGCACTTGCCCTATTAAGATATCATAGGAGGTTTAGAGATCTGGGTTATTTAATTGTTCTCCAGTGGACCACATACATGGATATTTAAGAGTGTCAAAACACTAGTTGAAACTTGTCTACCACATTAACAGAATCACAGAATATTCTGAGTTGGAAGGTACCCACAAGAATCATCAAGTCCAACTCCTAAGTGAATGGCCCATACAGGGATTGAACCAACAACCTTGGCATTAGTAGCAATTAGTTAAAGCAATAGTTGCTGTAACCAACTGAGATAATCTCAGGGTCATGTAGGCAACAGAAATACTATTCTTTTTTTTTTTTAATAAAGCAAAAATAAATAAATGTTGGAATTACATTTAGCAAAATTCATTCCTTTTTCATGAGTAGCAAACTGTTTTATCCCTTACCCTACAAAAGACAAAAAGAAATCCCCAGGTCCTGAGGGAACTGGCTGATATTGCTGTCAAGCCACTCTCAAGCATATTTAGGAAGTTGTGGCAGTCAGGTCAAGTCCCCAGGGACTGGAAAATAGGGAATGTTGCACTACTTTTGAAAAAGATAATAAAGAGGACCCTGGGAACTACCTACCTGTCTGCCTTACCTCAGCTGAAATTTTCAAAAAGTTATTCAAATCTCGAGTCTTAATGTTCTTAAGATGGCTTGAAGGGACCCCTGATAACCTGACTAGGAGTGAAACAATTAATTCCTTGGCAAAAGATATCACTGACTGTGCTCTCATTTAGAATTGAATTTCAGATATTTTCTATAGTTTCTTTAGGGTAGAAATACACTTGTAATTAGCCCCCTTGGTTTAACACTGACATTGTGGTCATGGTTACAGTTGAAGTAGGGTTTCCCAGTCCCAAGTTTTCTTTGGCTGCCTTTTTAGCTGTAGGCTTGAATTGCCTGAGGGGATTACTTTGTACAGGACAACGTCAGCTGTCAAAAGCTAAGAAGGATAGGAATATTGGTGTGGAATAAAACTCGGTAAACTTGCTTACCATGTGGGGTGTGACAGAGTCAAGAATAGAAGCTGGACTGCCTGAGTCCAAGTCCAAATTTAATGCTTGAGATACCCTTTTGTACTTTGTCTAACGCCAGTGACTCAAGTGAGGGATCTGAAAGCAGAAAATGCAATATCTGCATATATGTGTGCTCTGGAACTGGATTTCAGCTTCCTGCACATGTCTGCATGCTATGGCACATACATTCATCTTAAAGAGAGGACAAAATGATGTCTGCTGCTCTCTGGGGAGAGGATGCTGCTCCATCTGAGCAGCATGACCCGGCTGGACCTTGGCACTTTCAAGTGCATTTTTTTAATTTCTCCACTGAGAAGGGGATTATCCCGTCAGTTTGAAGACTAAATAGAACTTAATTTCCATTAATAATAGCATGTTTAAATCTAAATTACCCATTTTTAAATCGTAAAATCAGTGGTTATTTTTAGTACAGCACTGTTCTACAGCATTAATGGCTTTTATAGTCTTAACATTAATTACACACTGCTGCTGTCGTGTCTTATTCTATTGGATTTCTGCCAGTCCATAGGACTATTGCCATTGTTTCCCATAGAAACAAAACATAACAGTATAAATATGAATAGGAGAGGAGATGATTACAGAAGTGACTCACATTAACTTACAACTTTAAAAAGGGAAATTTTGGAACATGTAGGGGTTCTCTTACAACAAACTGATGCCAAACATACAATTTCAATGAAGACAAACATGTAGAACTTATTGTCCAGAAGGTGACTTCAAGTATATTCTACTTCACACCTGATTGGGGCAAAATAAAATGAAGTAAAACAAAATAAAATTACAAATAATTCACAGAAGAATCTATTCTGCTTACTATAGCAAACTAAAGTAAAATCCTCTGTTCCCAGTGTATGAAATGTATCTTACCTGACTTGATGCTGTTTTAAAATATAAAACAGGTCAACATGAGGAATGATTCAGCCAAAAACAACCAGCTTTTCGTATCTGTTAGAAACATCCAATTATGAGGAGGTGTATGAAGTATTATCACATTCTAAGACGGAGAAAAAGGCACGTGTATTTATTAGAAGGGAAAGAATTATGAACTAGATTTTTTTTTTGTAAGGTTTTAGCCTTGTCCTACAAATCTTGAAGACTCTCTTGTGAAAATTGTGTTTCCCATGACTTTGTGGATTATGGAAATGACCACCCTGGGGGCCTTTTGCCTTAAGTTAACCCGGTGTTCAAATTACGAATTATGCTGGAGCCTATCAGTCTCTTCAGGCATTAAAACACTGATATTAACTTCAAATAATGTTAAATACACATGGTTTTGCCAAGCATTCCCTCTAGAAAGTGTTTCTGAGGCATGTTCCAATTGAAGTTCACATACAGTAGGATGCACAAATACCTTTGCAATCAGAGTTAGGTGTTTTCACCTGCTTGTTAAATTATCCAAACGGGAAGTGAAAAGAGAACCAAATCACAACTGAACAGACACCTTTTGTATTGGTTTTTTTTCATATATTTTGCAGCTCTTCGGGATGCTGGAAAACACTCAATCAATAGTGACTGGAAGATAGAGCATTCTGGAACATTCAATATTGCTGGGACCACTGTCCATTATGTTCGGAGAGGCCTCTGGGAGAAAATATCAGCCAAAGGTCCCACAACATCACCTTTACATTTACTGGTATGACAATTTGGGGTTTTTTTCTTGATTCCTGTCATGTAGCGTGGTAACTGATACTTTTTTTCAGACTCCTGAAGATAATGAGATCTTTGTAAGATATACCTGCTTTTGTGATTACATATGCATATTCAAAAGCAGGTATATATAAATATATATATGTATATAAATATATATATATATATATATGTCAGCATACGTGTAAAAAATGCATTTAAATCCAAGAACAATCTTTACATTGTTGAGGCAGGATTGAAGGTCTCAACATTCAAAAAAATCTCATAAAAAGCTGATGTGCCAGTTAAGGAGAGCAATTCAAATTAATATCAGATAGTTTTAGTGCTGGCTGACTATAGCACAACATCACTATTTCAGAATTTCAGTCACCAAGTTCTCCACGAAGAAGCAGAGTCTTGATGCATTTCAGTGTAGCAGAGGAAAAGTTAATAGCCACCGGAAAGAGGGAGATATGATGAGAGTACTTCATAATTCAAATCCTTCAGATGCAAGACATTTTCTTGGTAAAGCAAAATGTTTTTTCCCATTGGCTTGATTTGTATGCTCTCATTAATTTCTTCTTCCACATCCTTTAGGAGGGTTGAAAGGCAGCAGAGCATTGAGTCATCCAGTTGTGCTTTTCAGGATTATCTCCTCGCAGTTTGGAGTTTGTCTTCCACAGTGTCTGTGTGCATGGGAAGGTTTTCCCTTCTCTGTGTCTTGCAGGTGCTGCTCTTCCATGACCAGAGCTATGGTCTACACTATGAGTACACAATCCCACTGGATCCCCTCCCTGAAAACCAGAGCTCTAAAGTGCCGGAGCCTCTCTTCATGTGGACGCATTCTACCTGGGAGGACTGTGATGCTGTATGTGGAGGAGGTAAAATAAAAAGAGAAACGTACTAACACACAAACACACCCATACATTAAAAATGAGAACGTATATACAACATGCACGTGTATGCACACGCAAAAGTTGTGTATAAAATACACATCTGTATGTATATACTGTGTATATATATATTTAAGACTCTGATAGTCGGTTATTTATTCAATAGCGATATCCGTAATAGTAATTACGGATATTAATTTATAGTAATATTAAAATATATAATTTTAATTTAATGTTTATTGCTATAATAAATTATTTGTTAATAAAAATTGTATTAAAAATAAAAATGATATTTAATATACTATCAATGTATATTAATAGTGTATATATGCTCACTATTATATATAGGAAATATATTTAATAGTAACATTGCGGCTTGTATGATGCCATACAATCTGGATGTACATCATTCTCATTCTGTTTGTATTAAAAATCTGTGATAACTGTAGGAAAAGTTTTGAACTAAATAAAGTAAGTGGCAAAAGATGGTAATGAAGGAACAAAATCTAGACCAGAAAGCAAATTCAGGACACAGTTTCCGAGAAGAAATACAAATGCAAGAGCTAGAACAAGAATAGAAAGTTCATACGCATTCCACTCTGTATTTGGAACTATTGAAGATAAATGATCTGTAAGAGACATTTCAAACCACAGAAAAGCTGAATCCCAGGTTCAGATCAAATATGTACAGTTAGTAACATGAGTTGAGGATGATCCAGAAACATATGGAACAAATATTTCAACAGCAGATATTAGTATGCTGATGCGATATTTTTCCTATGTTTATTAACCATAAAAAATGTGATTTTGGAAGAACAAAGTATGATTGTGAAAACAAATATTGGAACATGAACAGTATTGATGTAACAAAAGTCTTTAAAGCTGCTGTCTAGAAGATGTTATTCAAATGGATAATTACACTGAAAAAACACTTCAGAATTTTTTTTAGTGAATGCAACTTATAGTGAACTGTTCATACGTTGTGCAAATTAGCCAGAATCTGAACACTCTATTGATTTTTGATATCTGTCTTGCCTGCTTACAACCTTGACAGTCGTGGTTGCTCTGATCAGCAGTTCTGAGAACTGCTGTGCACCTTGTGATGGAATAGGAAGGCCTGGAAACGCTTTACTTTCTCATAACAGCAGCATAAGGAACACACTGTTCTAGCTCCTTTGACTCTGTGAACAATCCTGGTGTCATGAAAGATTGCTGTAGTTTCCATAAACATGCTTTTTGTGGTTTGGTAAGAAAGTTTCTTCCCTAGAAGGTATTTTGTACATGGTGCTAGTAGCATCCTCTGATTCTTAATAGTTCATTCCTATTCACTTGTGAATTCATGCTTTTTACAGTTTCCTGAAGTATTTTTAGAATAATTTTAATGTTACCACAGTCTGTCATTAGTGCCTCAAATATTCCTAAACTTACCTCTCATCTGCAGAAGTCTTATAATGCAGTATGTTGATAATGTATTCTACATTAATGCTTAAACAAATATTTAAATGTTTTAATGTGATGTTTATCATATTTGTCTGTTGTAACTGGCCTTCATTTGATGTTATTGTGAAAAATAGCTGAGTTAATACAAAGTTCCATAAAAGGTATTTTTACTGAAAATATTCCGAAATACAAGCAAAAGATTTTTCTTGCTTCAGACAAAACTATTTTAACTGTTCTTTCAGTTCTTGGCTTAAATATCAAGCAATAATGAAATTAAAATGCTGCAGCTTGTACCCTCTCTAAATATTTGTGATTCAAATTTAATATCAATATTTTGATTAATCTGAATAAATAATTGACAGTTATCAATAGTTTTTCCTAAATGCTCAAAGTGTTCGTCAGGATGAAACTATTGATGAAGCGCTGTGGTTTCGTGTATGTTTATGTATGTAACTGGTCTGTGACCTCATGTGTTGCAGAAAGGCTTCTTGGTGTGGGAGAGAGTATGAATACACAGATGTATATATAAACGCAGAAAGAACTGTCAAACATTTCAAACGCTGTGATATGATAGATTAGTTGAATGTGCTCTCACATACACAAGCGCCGTCTTAAATGTCGGCTGTGGTCACGCACATAATGTGCATTTATAACTTAAGTGCTCCATCCACAGACCCATTTTTGACTTCTGGTGAGCATGCATGCTAAAGTCTGCCCTGCTCGTGCACACACCCTCTTTGTCAGTAAACTTCCAGATAGAGTGTTAGAAAGTGACTGTAGGAACAAATGGGTATGAGCCTCAATTGTACTTATTGAAATCTTTAGTTCGAGGATTGCTAGTTTTTGAAAAATTAGTTTCCAGTCTAATTGCAATTTACTGCTTGTGGCAGATAATACATTAAATCCTAGTTTCTAATGCTTCCATGTTCAAGGGACACCAGGATCCAGTCATCCATTAGGGCAAGGATTGTGTACACAGCATGCCTGGGTCTCTGCAGGCAGTACCCAGCTTCCTAAATGATTACCCTGCAGAGCGGGTCATCTGTCCTCTTTAATTCATGGGAAATAGTGCAAGCTACTGAAAGTTACATGTACTTAGTTCTCTTTATCTGAGTGCCGACCACAACTTGCCATTCCTTTCCTCATTTTATATAGTAATTAACAAGCATTCTTCTCTTTGTAATTTTTTTGCAAGCTTTGCTCAGTGCTGAGGTTTCAGTGGTTGAGAAGGAAAATTGTTCCAGGAAGACTAAGGGTTTGGCCTATGACTAATCACGGGAATAAAGCAGCAAAACTCTGTTGACAGTGGTGCGCAAAGACTGGATTAGGAAATCAGAGTTCCATACAAACTGCAATATCTCTCTTAGGCTCCCTGCTGCCTTTGAACTTCTAATACCAATTTGGCAGGTCTTTTAGCCAAACTGCACATGAAATAGCTATATCTGCATCTTTCCTTTAACCAAGTTACATCCTCCTCTTTATTCTACCTGCTTCATTTTTTACTAGGTGAAAGAAAGACGACAGTCTCTTGCACAAAGATTATGAACAAGAATATCAGTCTTGTGGACAACAAGAAGTGCAAATATTTAACAAAGCCTGAACCGCAGATCCGCAAGTGCAATGAACAGCCGTGCCAGACGAGGTAATAGTGATTTGGTTAAATCAAACTGTAATATCTTGATGTAAAAGTCGTGGAGTTGACTGCCTCTGGCCATGAATGTGCTGTAAATACGTGCATCCAAAATGTTATAATGCAAAATGTAGGGAAAACAGAAACACTGGCTGTAGTTTCCCCTGAGTTTTAATGAAAGAGTGCCCTTGCCTAAATCAATTCTTATTCAGTAAAGCAGTTCATTTCCTCAGGAAGTCTTCTGACAAGCTGATCTGTGCTGCAAAATTGAAATTTAAATGCTCTTTGTATAAAGATATATGTATAGGATTTAATCCCGTGTTTTTAATTAATGATATATTTTAGTGTTTTGTTTTGGTTTGTTTTTTTCAATCAAGGCTTCTCTTCTTTAAAAGCTCCCAGTAAGCTCTGGGTGCACTAAATACTAATTAAATAAATAAATAAACCCCTTATAATCACGCTTTCTACATGTATGCGACTTAAAGCATGGAAAGCCTTCCCCTCACTCCTCTCTCCGCTCTCACCCTGTCCCTTTGTACGTGGATCAGTGGGCTGAACTAGACTCATGGGCTGAACTAGACTCCCATAGCTGAATGCTGGAAGAAGCAGGAGGCAGCTGCAGTGTGCACCCACCACCCGTTTGGTGCCCCTGCAGCTGAACTGCTCCTCGCTCTGGCTGGCCAGGCCAGCACAGAGGCCCGTTTCAGAGTCTGACATCCAGTTTCCATACAGTAGCTAAGAATTATGGCTAAGGAGATCCTCAGGTGTTGTGTGGACTTGTTTAAAGTGTGTCCAGCCTTTCAAGGGAGGGGGGAGCAGCTGGCAGTAGCTGGCTGTCATCCCCAGGAGCAAGCACTGGGATCAGTCTACTGCAGTCGTCTGGAGGACAGGTAGATGGTAGTTCTAAACAAAACAATGCAAAGTAAATAATATGCAAACATTGTTGAAGAAAGCATGTAAGGTGAACTGGAAGACATAGCCTTTTTGGAAAGGATAAAGTACTGAAGTTGATAAAAGGCAAGGTATGATACATTTTAGGTAGGACAATAAAGCACTCATATTTGAACTTCCCCAGGCCAGGGCATTACAGTTTGGAGGGATTATTTATGTTTCATTATATTCATATTTGAGCAGATTTTATTTTATTAACATCACTGTGCACTTATTATATAGAAATTGAATAGTCTGATCTTTTTCTGAGGCATTGTCAACTATCAATTTTCAGTATTGTGTGCTTTTCCAGCTTACTACGTGAAACCTCTTAAATGTTGCTAATTAATATTCAGAGATGCTGTGCTGAGAAATGTAGAAAGATACAATGATTCTTGATGATCCAGTTTTTAATACAGTGTAAGTGATCATTACAAAATAAAAATTGTTAGCTTTCAACAGAAGTGTAACTAAAACATATGCTTGCATAACTACTTATTTGTTACTGGCACTTGAAGAAGTATCTTAAACTCTATTGCATTATCTTGACAGGCTGTGGTTTGTAAATTATGTATCTGGACTGATAATACCCCCCCCCCCCCCTTAGTTAAGTGTTTTGTTTTATTTTCTTGCTACAAATGCATGACAGAAGGTTGAAACAGATTTGTTGAATGTCAGTTTCCAAAAAACTCTCCTTGCAAGCTAAGTCTCCTGGAATACACTTGTGTACTGCATCAGGGCAGAGCTGTTTGATTTTTAAGGGCACATGGCCATAGTCTGGATCTACAGAACATCTGGGGAAAATTATGTTCTAGAATGATTGCTCTCCAAGTATGTGGGCTCTGCCAAACTGCATCAGCCTTCCTTGCTGCTGTGATTTAAACCATGCACCCTGAGTTAGGCCTGACCCTAAAGAACGTGAAGAATTCTGAGCTTTTATACTTTCTCCAGAGCAATGAGCATTTCACACTGGAGTGCTTCTTTCTTGCAACGGAGAATTTTCAAGGAATGTTGGAATTTACATGCATGGCATGCACTTGACATAGATAGTCATACAGACAGAGAGTAATGGGCAGGCAGATCAGTGATTTGTCATCTTCAAGATGTACGTGTGTTTTGGAACTTTTTTGATTGGAATTAATTAAAGGAAAGTACTCTGAAAACATAGAGACAGTGGGCTGGAGAATGAAATAATATGAACATTAGCACCATATTTAATGTAAAATACATTAGATTCTGTCCATTACCAAAGGGAAATTTAAAGGCAGCTGAAAATTTGCAAGTATGTCTTGGGTGTGTGCACTGGTGAGCAAGACAGTAAGATAATGTGGTGATATTTTCCCCGTCCTGTTTTCTTAATACTACATTGCCTGTATTTCTTTGCAGATGGATGATGACAGAATGGACACCATGTTCAAGGACATGTGGAAAAGGGACCCAAAACAGACAAGTAGCCTGCACACAGCAGCTCAGAAATGGGACCCTGATCAGAGCTAGAGAGAGGGATTGTCTTGGGCCAAAGCCTGCTTCTGCACAGCGCTGTGAAGGCCAGGACTGCATGACTGTGTGGGAGGCGGGAGTCTGGTCCGAGGTGCTGCATTTATTTATACAAATAGTCCATAGTGGTTATTTGTGCCTTAATATTTTCTGGGAATAGGATTTTTTTTCAGCATCAAGTGGCACAACTCAGCCTAATGATTTTCACGGTCCTCATGCAATGATTTGGCAAAGGGTTCAGGGACTAGGAAAACCAGCTGTGTAGAACTACTACATTTTACCTAGTCAATGTTCTGGAACAGTTTCTTTTGGCCAGTTTTCAAGCACGTATAATCAAGTATGTCCTGACTCTGGAAGTGGATAACTGGGGGCAAGTAGAATTAAGGCATCACTTATCAGCTACAAGACGTTGGATTCATAGTGGGAACATCTCTGACATACTTCTGTAGCAAGGGATGTTGATGCCATCCTGCTTCATAGAGGCTTAGAGGGAAGCTGCTGGTAAAGAAAGATGTTTTCTTCCCTTCCTCTCTCTTCTCACCTCTTTTTCCAAGATAGCAGCAGTGGGCTAAAGGGCTTCTAAATAACGCAATTTCACATGTGTTGCATCCTGAAGGATTGCTGTAAAATGCATTTATTGTTCAAAAATCTTTATTATTTTAAGATTTTTTTAATGTGCCTGTCCATTTGGCTTTCTTCATCCTAATTTTCTTCTTCATCTTTTTTTTCTTCTTCTAAAATTCTATACTACTTCTAAAAGTAACTGACCAATGAGGAAGAAGGTTGTTATCACTGCCATCTGGACAAAATAAAGGGGTTATTTGGAACTTCTCCCTTCACTGGAAGACTAAAGGCAATTCTGATTGCCTCCCATATTAGAAGCTGTGCTATGAATCCATCCCTGATCAAAATACAAGTAGCGGTTTCTGAATGTGGGGGCGGTCCCTTCTGTGGACTGCTCTACTCAGCAGCACCACTTGATCCCCAAGCAAGAAAGATCTAGGAAATAGGGAATGTTTTAAAGGATGAAAAGCAGATGATAAGGTAGGGAGAAGTAAATAGGAGCAGCTCCTGGCTTGGTACCCAGAGGTTTATAATGCAAGGTCTGGTTGTGAGAAGAGCAGCGTTCAGTTACAGAGGAGAGAAAAAGAAGCACACGGATTGTTTAATCGGTTTGTTCTCCTTCAGAGATGAGAAATGGGTGAGCACGTTTTTGTTGGAAGCGAAAGATATATTTTGAAGAGTGAGGTATTTCCCATGGCCCACTCCTACTATCACCATTATGTAGGAAGCTAGTCATTACTGCTTCCTGCAGTTATGATCAGCTTGGCAGAGGAGGGTTTTGAACTGCAAGCGGTGGGATGATCAAAAGCAGTGACAATGTTTGGAGAAGGAAATGGCATAATTTTTGGCAGTGTAAGTGGGAATGGTGGAAAAAGAGATTAGGACCTCCTGTGCAACTTCAGGAGAGTTTTCACATACTGTCTATACAGTGACTTTGAATTTTGAAGTTCAGTCTGGATTCTTGCGCAGTTTTAGAACATTTACTTTTTCATTTTAACTTTTCTCCCTCCCCCCAAAAAAGTCTTCTAGATACTAGCAGAGCTTTTCTGAAGTTGCTTCGTATCTTACTCTTACGAGCACTATTTTGATTTTCTTTCATTGTATTTCCTTTCTTTATAGAAGATTGCCTAATATTTTTAGTATAACATTTTTCATTCACTTAATCATAACTTTTTAGGTGTTTTCTTATTCAAAAGCCTTTTTTTTTCCTTAAGCAAATTGTTTTTTTATCTAATTATATAATTTTAGATGAAAATGAAACAATTATCATAATGCCTCATAAGGAATTATTGCTCGGTTTTTAGTTTTTAACAAATCTGGTGTTGATGCAATTGAGGGCTGGAAGTCAGGAAATCAGTGAAACCTTGAGGTGCTTATGTTGGCCTGGCAGAGGTCATTAGAAGGGGATAAAAAAAGTCCTGAAAACCATCTCTTTCCAACAGTGCTCTGTAAAGTGTGGTAGGGGAGTACGGCATCGAACTGTGAGATGCACCAACCCACGCAAGAAATGTGTTTTGTCCACAAGACCTAAAGAAGCAGAGGACTGTGAGGACTATTCTAAATGCTACGTCTGGAGAATGGGAGACTGGTCTAAGGTGAGTGATCCTTGATAGTAGTGCCCCACAGCATAGTACATTTTGCAAGTTGAGTTCTTTGTTAGAATTGCTTTTATCAGAAGCGTACAAGTCTCCCAGCTGAGGGAACTATAAGGCTGAAAATGAACAAACTCAACTCTAAACTGGTAGTCACAGTGAGACCACGGTATAAAAACTGGAAGTATGAAGAAGGTGAAGTGAGATGAATACTCAATGTAATAATGCAAATCTGATATAAATTTATCTTTGTCAGTAGGCAGGCAAGCAACTCCAAAAACTGCAGCTTACTCCAACCTTACAGTTTGCATATTTCATTACTTTGTGTTTGCATATTTTATTTATGTTTCAAATAAGCTACACCCTCCAGCCTTATAAGGAAGCACCTTTAGCCTGTTAAATTTCTACAGAGACCATTTAACATCTAGGAAGCATCTACTACTGTCTCTTCTGGAAACCTGACATAACTGTCAGTACATTATTTCTTTGGCATGGGTTTTGATTTTAGTGAGATCCATAAGCATAGGCCAGACTGGAACAAACAATATTGGTTGGATCTGTGATCGAGTGTGTTATTGGACTGGTACCTAGAACATCTGATACAGGTTTGAATGTCCAAAACATGCTGAGATTCTGATATTTAACCTTCTCAAGATTTTCTCTTGCTGTATCATAGACCACACTTAAACAGAAAGATTGTAATCTCTTTTTTTTTTTCCCTTTGCTTCTTTTCATAACTTTGCACACAACACTTTTACTTTTAGCACCTAACATTATTGCAGAGTTTTTGTAACTTGCTTGTATGGAGAAGTATTTAATGTATTTTTAGTTGTCTTTCATGTGCTGTAGGAGCTGGAAACAAGGACTAAAGCCAGCAGTGTATGACTAGCCAGCCTTCCAAGAATTAGCTGCAAGTACTCTGTGAGTAACCAGCTACTTCAAAAGCACAAAGAATAACTGTTAGTTTTTAAGCAACAGAAGGAACTAACTTATGGTAGCAGTGTTACTTTTACATGAAGATACGTTGGACATTAAAGTTTAGTGTTTGCATTTCTGTACCACATAACTGCAGTTAAAACCCACATCATTTAGCCCTAGCACCAGTAGGAAGTAAACCATGGAGAAATGACCATCTGCTTTCTTAATTGAAGCAGTCATTCAAACTGGGGTTGCTGAGGCAATACGGGGATGCTCAGACAGTTACACTGTGTTCCCAGTGCCCTCTGGAGAACAGAACTTTATTCTCTAATTCTGTACTTTTCACAAATATCCATGTCATAGATGAATGTACAAGAACTTACGTCTTCCTGTTCAATGTTTACTGACAGTCTTGTATTTTCTGTTTTCCTCCTGTAGTCAAAGCTGCAACACCGTCACCTAAATTGTACTTCAAACTTCAAAATTAAGACGTGAGGAAATATTTCATATGGAATTAACAAAATCTTTTGAATAGTTAACATACAGTCTGACTGAGT
This sequence comes from Oxyruncus cristatus, assembly GCA_013399855.1. NCBI lineage: Eukaryota > Metazoa > Chordata > Aves > Passeriformes > Cotingidae > Oxyruncus > Oxyruncus cristatus. Next base: position 673,001 of record VXAY01004362.1, on the reverse strand, counting down.
CTTGTGCAACAGAGATTTTCCAAGACTTATACCAAAAAATAGACACTTTGATTTCTCAACAGTCACAAGTTCAATTTAAATTACACTTGGATTTCCTTTTTTTTTAATGCTACTCTTCTGTTCCATTGCAAGAGTACATAGCAACACAAAGTCATGACATACATGTTAATATGTCTGCAATGGGGGAAACAAATGGAAAGCTCAGATAAATGTTAATCTTTGCTCACTGTTTGTTTCTAACCCACAGGTTCAGTGCAGCCTTCTGTGTTCACTGTTTTTACTCTTTAGGATTGTTCTTGACATTGACAGAAGGCTGTTCCTTTGAGCAGAGCCAAGTTCCCCCAAGCTAATGCCAAGACTTGGCTTGAAAAATTTAAATGACCCTTCTCACACATTGAAACAAGATGCTTAATGTGATCCTTATTGGCTTTGCTGCTTCCCTTGAACTCCTAAAGCATAATTTTAAATGAAGCTTAAATTGCTATATTACTGAAAAGATAACATGATTAATAATCATAGTAGTGCTGTAACTGAGTTAATTTGTTTCAGAGGTGTAGTCACATAGAGATCAAATAGTTCCTGTGCTCTATGTTTTAACAATATCAAGATCAAAGAAATTTTGATCAAAATTCCAAGCTCCAGTAGGGCAGTAAACACAGTAAACCTTCTAAAACTCAAACTTAGTGCAAAAGAAGCCTGTGTAACCTGGCCTGTATGCAGCATCAAACTCTGTAATGGCTTTTAAGTCAGGAAGGTGGGTCAATACGTTGAACATCGCTATTCTTAACATCAGTTGGGCTCTCTGCCCACCCTCATGTGGAATATGGGTATGACAAGAAAGTAAAGAATGAAAGCTCAAACTGAGCTTCTGGAGCCAGCACCTAGTAATATTACCAATTACACTGCATTTTCCCAGTGAATGCCATCCTCGTAATACCCCCCTTAACAGTGTGAGAGTTACCCTCGAATGGGGGATGCTCATAGATCACAGCTGTTCCAGCACCACTTAGGGTGAGGTGTTATTAGCAGCACTGTCCTTTAGTAAGCTGCTCTCTGACTGACCATTACAGAGGCATATGAGGCTCAGAGGAATTCATCACCTAGGTATAAACAAGTAGGCAGGGAAGAGGTGAAATGAAATGCGTGTTTATACACCTGCCTGGCTTACTAGAGATCCACATAACTTTAGAAGTCATTCTCCAAAAAAGACTTATATATCAACAGCATAGGGTACTCAGAGGTCATCTCTAGGGTACTTCATGTAGGAAGCTGTGTATATTTTTTTTCTTCTGTTATCTAGGCTCTTCAGAACATTGTTGGAATAAATGTAGCATGAGAGGCAGGATGAATTTTGGAGCAGACAATAATTTGGAGAGTGGGTTTTGAAAATAATAAACTCGAGTTTGATATGGTATTACGTCAGAAACTTTTGGAGATACTCAGCAAGGGATAACAGGATCAAAAGGCTGGAAAATGAAGTAGAGTTTAGGAGCAGCCATGTGTGGAGATGAAAAAAATAGAAAGTATGTGTGCGTAGGAGACCAGAGAAGATAATGTGGCATAAATTGTAAAAAGACTGGAAAGAGGACCATTCTGTAGAAACTAAAGAAGGAGCAATGGCAGAATTTCTAAATAGTATCTTAATATATGTTAGACCAGAGATGCAGGCAAGTCAAACACAACATCTGGAATAATGCTCCCAATAGTGGAGATGGAGTTAACTTTGTCTACAGCCTGAACAAGCAAAAACATGAAGCGAAGGTTCGTCTGTTAATTTTTTTTCTACTGAGTCTGAAAGGGCGTCTGAAGCAACTGCTTGTTTTTTACTCCAATGAGTCCCAGAATTCGTGGCCTATTCTGAATTACTTATTTCAGAAAATACATGCAGTGCTCTGTAGAAAGTGTGTGTGTGTGTGTGTGTTTACAGAGGAGAAGTCAAGTCTCCAGCTGTTGGGGGGAGACAGTCACAGAGACATTTGCTAAATGAGTGGTACAGAAAGCAGACATCAGTGATGAAGATTATCTTCTGTCCCAGTCAAAGAACATATGAAAATGGAGAGAAGAAAAAAAACTCAAAACAAAACCTCTTTTTTTGCCAACTATTCAAGAGCATGGGACGTTCAACCTTTAAAGTGTGTGCTTAAACATTTGGACAGTCCCTTAATTTCCACAGCAAACAAACTCAGCTGACTTAATCTCCTTCAATTAGAAAAAGTAGAATTTGGATAATATTAATGTTATAATTCTACTGACAAGGTAATTAGCCCTGGTTTTATTCCTTGGATCCCCATCTGAAAGCTCTTTTAGAATCTGGGAATGGAATAGGCCTGGCCATGCATCAAAATATGACTATCCATAGATTTATGGACAAACAAATTACATGACTTTTTGTGAAATAATAGAAGCCAAAATAGTACTGGCATCAGGTTAATGACTTTTATATTGACTTAATTATAGTTATTTTCCAGAAATTAGGTATGTCTTTGTTTTAGAAATGAAACATGGGCAAATAATATGGTAGATGCCAATATAAAGAAATGAGAATGGTAGGGTTTTGTATGTTTCTAACTGGTCCTGTAATATTGACAATATTAACATATTTTGTTTCAGTTAAAGTGTTTATTTTTAGCTCAATGTACTGTAGTATTTTGTCTGGAATAAATGTAATGTCATGTTAAGTTTTAGAAAAATAGAACAAGACTGTCCTTAATAATAAGGCAAATCCACAGATAAAAATGGAAAAGATTTTAGAAGCAGACATTACCCATTTTGCACACACAAAAAATCACACGTAAATGGGAAATTCAGTATCTGTATTACAGTTTGATGTACTAGAACATTTTCGTTAATTTTCGGCTGCAAGCATCTTTAGGGTAACGAAGTTTTTGGGAACACCAAATTGGATTCAGAAGTGGATTATGAATGGGTGTTGTGTTGCCCCTTGAGATGCATTATCTGTACGTGGGCTAGATTAGGTAATAATTAATTTTTGGTACGCCTTAATAATTAATATCAGAATTGAACCATCCTAGGCCCCATAGAGAAACAAAGCAAGAACAAACGAGTAGAAGGATTGACTTCCAAGTCACCTTGATAGACATGAACAGTTAGAAGAAATCTAGGAAATTCCAAAAGAAAAGGAGATCTGAAATACAGTTGAACAAGGTGGGGTAGTAGAAGTAAAATTATAAAAATGCTACCAAAACATATAATTGATAACATTATAAATAAATTAGATTTTCTTCCACTTATGCCCAACAACATTTCAGAACTAAATATTGTTAGTATTAGTATGCAGTTGTTGACTTTGAACTTCTGGGCAGCTCTACAAATTCTCTGGGTGTTCCTTCAAGGCATATCCTCTCTGGTTCAGCTTACAGCTGTGTGGCTGCTATTTGCAGAGTATTTGTCCCCTCTTTTGGCACTACTTGAAACTGGCAAGTGTGATTGACTGGGCTCTGGCTTACAGGTGTGAGAAAGATGGGTCTATGTCATCAAAGCAGAATTTTATTTCATGTGAAGCAGAAATTGCTATGTCAGTTGGCATGAATTTTAAAAACTTCTCACTATACAATGGAACCCATTTTATCTTAAGTTGAATAGACTGTTAGTATCCACACTCTACACATGATCCCTATTTTTCTGTTTTCTAATGTTGATGACTAACTGTCCCTCTACCTTCTGTAATTACCTTCTATACTGACAGCTTCTCTGTTTATTGAATTGTCAGATTTGGCAATCTAGCACTGACCAAAAGAATAGATAGCTGGAATAGATATTTTAGTGATACACTGGATTCAGAGATCCAGGTTGTCCACTGAGCTTTGTAATCTGACAGGTTTCTTTCCATGAAAATGACTGTGTTCGAAGAAATTGCTCTTCCTACAGCCTTGCTGAAAAGCGACACTGTGGCTGTTCCTTGGTAGCCTGAAAAGTGCTGATGTTTTCCTGAGAAGTGGATTGGTTGAATAAGATACTGTCACCTGGATAAGTTCTTAGAGTAGCTTTGTTTGGAACAACTATGTGAAAGACTTACTGAAATTTTACAAAGGTGTTACTGTCCGGGGAGAAAGTTTGGTTAAACTTAGATATCATGGCACTTACTGGAAACCTTCACAAAGAGAAAGATAGCAGGAGCCTACTTGCTTCTGCAGAGGCTTGCTCTGTGCTGTCTTCTGGACTTTGGATGTAGTGATCTCTTGGAAGGCCAGGCGAAGGAGACAAATTCACACCTAGCAGGAGGATGTGTCATGCAGCTACAAAAGCAGAAGTCAAAGAGGATAGCACTGGCAGCTTGCCATCACCTCCTTTGCCATTGCTAATATCTTCCAAGCCATTCTAGTGCAGTCTAGATCCAGGAGGATACAATTTCCAAAATTCCTGCTTGTGAGTCTTACAGTGCCAGGCCAAGAACTACTGCTGCAGGAGATTTGAATATGTGCATATATGCATATAATCGTAGATATAAATGAAGAAAAACATTCTTGGTAATTGCTGAATAGAAGCAATGTCCTGTATCTGCTGTGTGCTTTCCCAGAAATGCCTACCAATATTTGTTGAGGGTGCTGGGATCTTTGAACTGTGAGTCTTCTGGAAGGCTGATGCGTAATTCAGCGAGTAGATAAATGGTGCTTTTGCCAGTGAGATCTGTACTCTTAGCACTCTACACCACGACCATTACAATGCACAACTTTATAGCTCAACTAGCAGGATGCATATCCCAGATCTTATGAATGAGGAAGAGCAGTATCTGAGCATCCCTTCAGTGTCCTTGTTCTGACACTTCATTCTTGCTTAATCAGGCTTGGCCTGAAAAGATTGTTCTCAATAGATTTTATGAGACAAGGACTGCACTGACTACCAGAATTTGTCTGTCGAGGAGCTGTGCTGAATTTATGTGCAAAAAACCACTATCACAAAACATCACAAGTAAGTAGGTAAGAAAGGAGCCAACGGAATTAGAAGTAACATTGGACAGAAAAAGAGGGGTGGAGGACCTCTCTGGAAGTGGATTGGAGGGCTTTGGGGACCTTGGGTGGTCTTGATTCACCCGCTACGGTCCATGCCCACTTGGTCTCATCCCTGTGCTTGCATGGTACTGCATTGTGCTTAACTCCAGGAACTAAAACAAAGATGTTTGCCCCAGAAAAGTGCTCCCTTACCTCTGCATGGTCCCTATCTCCAGCCACGTGTTGTTCTTTCCCACAGCTGTTACTACCAACAGTCCTTGGTTATTACCAGCAATCCTTGTCTGGTATTACCAGCAGTCCTTATTTGGCTCCAGAGCCAACCAGCTATTGGTGTCTGAGACACACACATTAGCCCCTTGTCCTCTGGGACTCTGAAGTACTTGACTCTGCATTGTGAGACAACATACAAGCTGGCAAACACTGCAGTTTGTCTGACTTTTCATGGCTGGTCCCACAATTTGGAGTAGAATGCCATTTCCCTGACATTTTGAATCACATACTTTTTTATCTTTTCAGTTTAGATGTTTGCTTCATGTTCATTAATTTCTGTTTTAATGGTCTTTCTTGCTTTTGCTTAGTGATACACATTGGGGAATTCATTTCATCAGTGTTCATGATAATGCCTAGATTTATTTTTATTTTTTTTTCTGATAGCTGACAAGTCATTCCAAAGTGTTTAGTGGGTACAGGAAAATTCAAGTACTCATTCTAGTGCTGATACTCAGTCCAGTAGATGTTCTTTTGCTTGGTGTATCTACACCTCTAAGATCATCTCTCTCCCTTTCCAAATGTTTTCCTCAGCATCTCTGACTGTATCATCTGCCAATGCATAACTCCTTCAGCTGGTTACTTGGGTGCTGTTAGAATTTATGTAATCCATCTGCTCTCGTGGGATATACGTTTTTTTATAACTAGTGACAAAATGAAAATACTTAAAAAATATAAATAACTGAATCTTGAAAATATCTTTTGAAATAATTGTTCCAGGGGCTGTCTTGAGCACAACAACTGTGAGGCAATAGAGTTTTCAGTTTTCAAAGCTGTAAGGAGAGGGGACAACAGAACTGCCACCCTGGACTTCCAGAGGGCAGACTTTGGCCTGTCTAGAAGACTGGTGGACTGAGTCCCTTGGGAGGCAGTCCTGAATAGTGAAGGAGTCCAGGAAGGCTGGACATTCTTCAAGAAGGAAATCCTAAAGGTGCAGGAGCAGGCTGTCCCCATGTGCTGAAAGATGAGCTGACAGGCCTGGCTGAACAGAGAGCTTTGGCTGGAATTTGGGGGAAAAAAGGAGTTTATGACCTTTGGAAGAAGGAGCAGGCAACTCAGGAGAAGTACAAGCACTACAATGTCGTGAAGTAATGTACGGAGAAAATTAGAAGGGCCAAAGCCCAACTAGAACTTAACCTGCCTACTGCCATAAAAGACAATAAAAAAATGCTTCTATAACTACATGACCAACTATAAACAAGGGCTAAAGAGAATCTCCATTCTTTATTGGATGCAGTGGGAAACACAGTGAAAAAGGATGAGGAAATGCTTTCTTTGCCTCAGTCTTTAATAGTAAGACCAGTTGTTGTGTGGGTTCACAGCTGCCTGAGCTGACAGACAGGGAGCAGAAGTGGAACCAAACCCCCATAATCAAAAGGAAAAATGGTTGTTAACGTGCTCCATCACTTAGACATGGACAAGTCGATGGGGCTGGAGGAGATCCACATAAGGGTAGTGAGGAAGCTGAAAGGAGGATCCAGGCCCGTCAGCCCAACCTCAGTGGTAGGGAAGGTCATGGAGCAGATCATCCTGAGTGACATCCCGTGGCTTGTACAGAACCTGCATGATCAGGCCCTGTCAGTGTGTGGGTTTATGAAAGGCTTGAAGGACCTGATCTCTTGCCAAGACAGGGTGGTCTGCTTAGGGGATGAGGGATAGGCTGTGGATGTTAAAATAATTATACATTCAAAGGCCAATATTTCAAATTAGTTTGGAGAGTTCATTGTCACCAGCCCCAAATATCATACTCCAACTAATTTCATCAGAAAGATAAAGGTAATTATGTCACCAAATCTAACTGCTTCCAGATTCTTGTTTGCATGTGTGATAGTTATGAATGGAAAGTTGCCTTCTGCCAAAATACCATGGAATGATATCTCAGATATGGAAGTTTGAAATAAATTAAGACTTGTTCATCACTAAGCACTAATGGCAATGATATATATATGTGTGAGTCAGCACAGACAGGCACCCAGGACAACCAAAAATCCATGGCTAAAACACAAAGAGTAGATTTACTTTTGTTTCCTCGCTAAGGGGACATTCCCAAAGCAGCACCTGGGCAGAGGTGCAAAAACAGAGATGCAGATGCCATTAAACCCACTTTGTGCTAGAGGATCCACCTCCCTGGGCAGCCCATTCCAGTGCCCAGTCACTCTTTCTGCAAAGAACTTCCTCCTAATGTTCAAAAAGTCAATAATGATGAGAGAAAAATGCTGATACCTTCCATGATACTTGGGGGGGGGGGTGTGAAATGAGAGGCATTTTTAAATGAAGGGGGTTTTTTAATGAAATTGGACTCCAGGTTGTCATACCTTTAACAAAACAAACTAGTGTCACTGGGACAATCCAGATTTTTAAATCATGAAGTGGATGATTGTGTTTCATTAGTTCATCCCAGAAAGAAATTGGGGAACAGAACCTGGGTTTCAAATATAGACAAAGAATTTGCTACTTCTGAGCCCAGTCCAGAGAGCTCATTCAGATTCAAGCCTGTCAAACCCCACTATTGTTTCAGAGTGGATGGGTCATGATATATATTCTGAAGAATAGATGTATATATACTGACCTAGAAAAAATGAGTTGTTTGAACTGTTCTACGTGGGAGCCTAAAAAGGATTAAAAATACTTAAAAAAGGGGAAAAAAAAAGGAAGAAAGGTCCAGATTCTTGAGATCATGTGACGAAGGTTTGCTCCATATGAGCCCTATCTCTAGCTTATCAAAGGTGAGCTGGAGCTCTGTCTGTCTTAGTTTAAAATCTTATCTCTTTTGAACAGTTATATAGTGGAAGTTCTTACTTTAGAAGGAAGAACTAGAAAGAAAAAATTGGAAGGGGGGCAGGGTAGGGTGCAGAAGAAGGAAAAAAAAAAAAAGAGAAAATAAAGTAAGTGGGGACACCTCAAACTTGCTAAACTTAGAAGAGACCAACAACAGAATTTGTTCAGCTAAACTTAGCACAAGTTCTGAATTTTAAATTTGGCATTCTGAGGTGTTGGGTGTGTCAGAAATGAGAGAGGCACAAAGACCTTCCTGGAAATGATGCATGGGAGAACTCAGACTCCGTCTTATGCTTGTATCCATCAGTCCCTCTTTTTCTACTAGTTACACTATTCAGAAATACCTTTATTAAAAAAAAAAAAAGGCACTTGAGTAAACTGCAGGTTATTTTCTTTATTTAGATAACCTTTAAGGATATTACTAAACTCAGTAGAAAACCTTTGTGGCAAAAAGATGTACAACTTTACCTACAACCTGCCTTCAAAAGCAGACTTCATAGGAAAATAAAATACAAAAAGTTTTTGCAAGCATGTCAGCAAATAGGAATCCTGCTTCTAAATTCTGATTGCTTTCTATTCTTGTTTCACACTCGCTTTATGAAAAGTTTGAAACCGCTTAAGTGCTGGAACTGATGAACCTCTACATAAATGATTAGGAATGCTCTGCTAATAATTTCCAGTAAAACTCATCAGTGAGTTTCCTTGTGAGCACGTCGGTCTCTGCTTTGAATGCTACTTAGACTTGTAAAACCCTTTTGTCGAACTGTCCATTTAATTTTGAAAATGAATTGTCCGAGTCAATTCTGTTAACACTGTCACAGACTGTCTTTTTCGTTGTGGGTTGTGTCAGCCTCTGCAGTGATTGCCTGTTGTCTTGGCAGAAAGACGCATTTTGACCGTTACTGTCTGCCAGTGACAATTTTTCCCTTAATTTAGGAATTCCTACTTCTTGTAAAGGCCAGCTGGAAGCAGCTAATGCATTACAGCAACTTCCTCAGCTGTTGGCCTTGGGAATATGTATTCTCTCCAGAATATATATCTTTGGCAGGGAGCAGAAAGAAGGAATCTTGGGTAACGGGTGTGCATGCCAAGTGAAAGGATTGTTATATTTAACGCCTAGTTTCTGTCCTTGAAATTATGTCTAAAAGAAGTTCAAAAGTAGGACAAAATTCAAACAGGGTGGGTAGATTTTTTTTTTTTTTTTTAAGAAAGAATAAGTTTAAAAAAAAAATAGCTGTTAACTACCTTTACCCAGGATTTTTTTTCTAATCTTTAGCAGGAATGTTTTACATGTCTTGCTGCTTGAATGATTTTACAGTACATTTAGGACTGTGTCCAAAATGCACAGATTAACAGCCACATAAAAAAACCTCTGGCTGTGTATTAGAACATTTAGTCTAAACCTACAAATACAGCTCTCCTACGGGAATTTTTGCTAATCAGCTACATGGCCTTAAAGTATAGGTCATCTGAACAGCCAGAAGTAAAATGCAATTAACCTCCCACAAAAATAAAGTATCACATGTGCAAGACTGACATCTGGGAGGTAGATGGGCTGGGAAGAAGAACTATAGAAACGTATTCTTCATTCACTAGTAATAAAAACTGTGGGTTTAAATTTGAGATCATCTAAAGTAATGAAAATACTACATATTGGTTTGGAGTGGGCATTTTCTGTAGATCTTATATATGTAAGATTTATGTTTATATATATAAAAACATAAAAAATGCAAGCAGTTTTTCCTTCTGATAACCTGCTTAATATGTTAAAGTGAAAATATTTTCCATTTCCTGTAAATTGAAAGCTTTGTTACAGTTTTGAACATGGAAATTACAGAAATATGCAGAAGCTATACATTTTTATCTACATACCGTAAGCACTACCTAAAAAGTCACAGCTGCACATCCAGTGAGAGATATTTACCTCAGGTTGAATATTTTCAGTGAGAGAAATCCAAAGGTGAGGCAAGCTTGGGAAACAGTTTTGCAAGAGTCTGCTTCAGCTAGAATGCACGTGTGCATATACAGTAAAATGAGTATCAAAGCTGGGGTCAGAGCTGTTGCTTCCAAGTGTATCCAGCTGATTTGCAGAAGTTGAGGTGTCTCCTAGTGAAATCAAACCAAGTCCATACCTTTGCAGGGTAAAGAGTATGTTCTTAATGCTTTTTATTCTCCCGTATTCAGTGGCTGCTCTCAGTTACAACAGCACTTCGCTGGTGTGTTTGCAGGACAAATTTGGTTTAAGGCCACTTCATGGAGAGAGAAATCTCACTGTGTAGCTGGAAAGTTCACTGCTAAATGCCACACCTCATGTATGGTTTCCCTATTTCATACTATTTCAAGTTACTTAGAATATAAGATAATGTACATATAGGATAATATAGATTTGGTAAAAAGGGTTCCATCAGTAGAATTCTTAATTCTGAAGTCAGACCACTGCAGCTGCTGCTGGTGATATGTGAACATGGAAGAGCACAGCTTGCCTATTGGATCCCTCACTGATTTTAAAACCCTAATGGTTTAAAAAAGGCTCACTTTTCTTGTAAAATGACCAGGTTGGTTTTCAAAGTTTTGGATTCCAAATCACTGTGGTAGCCCTGCCTCTTCACAATTTTCACAAACATCTTACAAGACTTAGTAATAAGTTCCCAGTTCTTAAAAATAAGAATAAATACGCTGTCAAAATTTAGTACATTTGTGTGAAAAGAAAAGAACCTAGAAGGCAAGTTTCTTTATTTCCTGTATGAACTGAGACATTTCATTTAATCATCCTTGGATATCAGTTTCTTTGTCTAAAGTTGTGATGTTAATAAGTAGGTCAAGCCAGACTAAAATTAATTGTTTGCAAGATCTGTACCTCTTTGGATAGAAAACTACATTGTAATGCTTCATAACACTGTTTGAAATATCTCACAAAGGCCAGGGGAGGCTCAGTTATTAAAAGGGTTATTAAGGGTATCTTAACTCACCAATTAAGACTTTGATGCCAAAATCTTGCCAGATTCTGCATAGAAACTCAGGGCCTAAACTGTGATGAGCTGAGAGAGAGATCTGCCCGTTTGTTGCATGTTGTGTCAGTTGCAGTCACAAGAACCTTTCAGGCCAGAGCTCATTTGATGTAGGGAAGATGTGACTGCTGCCAGAGTGCCCTCCACAAAGGCACCTGCCTACATGAATTGTTGGGCATTATCAGTTAGCAGATAAACCACTAAAGCCCATTTTGTCAGCAGAAGTGTAGTGTTTTCAAATCCCATTCTCCCCTCTAGTATTCCAGATGGCTAGGTTGCACCTACTCATCCTAGAATAGCTAAAGTTTAAGGACAGATAAATTATTGCTAGGAATCCTATGAACCAGGTCCACCTGCCTGTGTCCTCCTCTGTAGCTGATAAAAGAAGATACATATATACTACAAGCTCACACATACTCTAACTGTGGTTAGTAAAGTTTTCTTTTTGTGTTGTAGGTTTTGTTTTGACTTCTTTGGTGTTTTGTTGTTTTTTTGTTTTTTTTTTTGGTTAACTTTCCTATTCCACTGTCTCAATTTCAATTTCATTAAAATATTACAAAAATAAATCTCTCTGGAATTATGGCAAGAGGAATTCAAGAAGTGGCTAGAATTTTGGCACTATTAGGATCAATGTTCTGGCTGCTATTGGTAAAAAAAATTGTGTGGGTATTTGGGTGATTATTCATGTTGACCATGTACATAATGTTGACCATTATAGGAAGTCAGATTATTTTAAGCTGCACAAAGGAAAGGCAGAGAACTCAGGAAAAGGAATTCTGCTGAGAGGCTTTTTCTCATGCAATTTTAAAGCAGTAATCTAAATTCAAAGTTGATGACAGACTTCTACTTTGAAAATACTTCAGTACTAACTGATTTCCCTCCTGCAAACAGCATATTTGTTCATATGTTAAACTGTCGTTGATATTGAACAGACAACTATCTATTTGTAATTTAATATCTTTACATATGTTGGCTCATTCAGGCTGTAACTGATTAACTTAGCAAGGCACAGTTCTTTATTGACTCTGTGGAGTTACTCCCGATATACATCACTGAGAACAGAAGCAAAATCAAGTCCACTTGCTGCCTTTATAGAATGCCAGTGTTTGATTTCATGTGGTTAGAAGTGGAAGTGTGGTTTGGACTTGTTCTGTCCCTTGTGAAAACACCCTTCAAGTGTATATCCTAGTCTCTCGTACCTCTCTTGGAATCTCGTGAGTCCAAAAGCTAGGAGTCCCACTTCTCTAGATGCACATATTTGTGTGCAAGCTCTCTATTTCCTCTTCAGCACGTCAATCTCTTCTCCCAGTAATGGTGTTTGAAATGTCACTTAAAAGCACATAGATAACAAAACTAAGGGGTAAAAACCCCTTCAGTGTTTCCTACACTGAAAATGTATTCATTCTTTGCAGAAAACTATACTTCTTCATCTCCATCTTGAGAAAGGATTGTTGCAAAACATCTTTAGTTATAGCACCCTCTCCTTGTATTTCTCTCTCATTTAATTTTTTTTTTCAGCTGCTTCTTGAAGCCTCACAAGGAAATATATTCTGGATATCTATGTAATTAAGATTTTTCATAGTCAAAATATTTTCAGGACTAAGAACCAAAATTTTCAGCCAGAGCTCTTATCACTCATTGCAAGAAGTTGATTAGTATTTGAAGGTGTTCTCTGTAGTATATTTCTCCGAAATTTAGTGGCATGTGTGGGTAATTGAATCAAAATTGTGAGTGGGCAAAAGAAAATTCCAATGTATAATTTTTTTTTAACAGATTTGTAGTTAAAGCAATAGAATGTGTGTCAATGGGCACAAAAGTAATTCATGTCCTAAGAAATTTTGTTCAGAAAAAGTCAGTGAAGAGGAAAGCATGTTTTTAGGTTTTTCTTATTTGGAATAGGTTTTGTATGTATCTGTACAGCACTGCCCAAGTCTTCATTCTAATATATTATGTTGCTGTGATAGAAATAGAAAGTTAGTGGTGTTACAGTGCTCGGCTGTTTTACTTTCTTACCTCATTCTCTGTGGCAACAAGCTGGGAGGGTTGATTAAAAACTAGACATCGTGTGTCACATTATGTGTTTCATTTGTGGGACGCCTGAAAACATGAAGGTGTGATGCAAAGACAGGAGGCATACACTCTGCTCAGTAGAAAGAGCACTTTTGCAGTTGTTAATTAATGGCTTATGTAAAAATTCTTCTCTCTGTTAGTGTCTGTGAACAATTTTTTTCCCCATCACTTTCACCTCTAATAAATTAGGATATAGATACAGTAGAGCAGCTTCTGCTCCCATCAGGCACATTGCTGTTTCAGTTTCAACACAGGCTCTACAAAATGGACATTGACAGCAGTAGGATGCTGGAGTCAGTCCTTCACTTAATACTGCAAATTTATTTGTGCTTTTTTAATTGATTTTCATTTAGCTGACTGAATGGATTTCAGAAGTCATGGAGTGCTGACATCTGCAGGAGCAACTACGGACATCAGCTGGGCTGACGTTTCGTCTTCATGATTATGAAAGGCAAAAATACCTTTCCAATGAATGTGTCTTCTGTGTCTTCCAGTGCTCCGTTACCTGTGGCAAAGGGATGCAGTCCCGAGTCATCCAGTGCATGCACAAGATCACGGGGAGGCATGGCAATGAATGCTTTTCTTCAGAAAAGCCTGCAGCCTACAGACCCTGTCATCTCCACCCCTGCAATGAGAAAATTAATGTTAACACAATAACATCACCCAGGTTAGGTAAGCAGTCAAAATGGCACATTCCCACTAGAAATCCCTTTTTAGTTCTTTCTCTCCATAGATTAATGATGCTCTCAGCTTAAAACCAGAAGGCTAGGACTCAGGAGATACTCAGGAGACGTAAATTCTATGCAGAGACTCCTGTCACTGCCTCAGTTTTCCAGTGTGTACATCACAGGCTGTACCTCAGAGTGGTGAAGTGTTTTTGTTAACTAAGGAATGTATTATGAGACTGTATGACATTATGGGCACAAAACATCCTACGTGAAAATGTATTTATTTTAGAGAGACTATAAACATATTTGGTTTTATATATGTTCGTCCATTCAATTTTATCAAAAATTTCTAAAGCAAGTGCCTTGTTTTCTCTTTAAAAACTCTGCAAATTATGTTCTTTTGATATCTGTGAGACCAAGGAGGCCCTTATTTATTCCTCAGATGCAGACAGCTGTTTCCACTTGTCTTTACTTCATATGTGTTCAATCTATGCCTGATCAATTAGGATAAGTGAAGGAAAATTAATGATGTGAAGAGATTTGCTTTTCCTGGAGGAACTTGGATTCTCTTTTGTTCTTAAAGAAATTACATTATTGCTTAACTACAGGACTGTTAATTCTGTAGTTGTTTTCTAGTGCACTGTTAATGGTGACTACCATTAGTTCCCCAAATCATTCTTCTGCATTCTGATCATGACTGGGGAATGTTCAAAGGCTTGCTGTATGTCAGCATACCCTTTCCACCTGATTTTCTAGAGCTGTTTTAAGGATAAACCTTCCTGTCTAATAGGTTTCTCTTGCATGGAAAACAAGTCCAGCATTTCAGATTGTGTGCAATACTTGCCTTAAGTCAGTGTAGGGTATTTCTCTTTGAAGTTTTTAGCCTTTAAACATTTCTGTGTAGTAGACGTTTCAGTTTGCTGGATGGGATGGCAGCTGTTGCTCATGGCCCTCTCCTCTCACAAAGTTCTTCTTTGTACTTTGTCTTTTCTTGCTCAACTGATCTCTCAGAAGCAAGAGGCCATTGCTCCATCACTGATACTTTCCCTCTGGTGAGGTATAACCAGCTTTGTGTCATGAAGTAAAGTGAATCAGGAAGATTCACAGAAAAAAAACGGTGTCAGATTCATTAAAATTTGACTTGCTGTAAAAAGATTGGGCTAATTTGCCCTCATGGAATGGATTATGTAGCACTGATGTTAGTAACATACAGGTCAGTGTCACCCAGCATGGAGTCAGAATCCAATCCAACAGAAACATTAACATCTCCAAAATACATAATGCAGTGCTTCTCTTTGATGTATTGATAATTTTGGCCTCCAGTTCCATTCATATTATGCATTAGAGATCCTTTGGATTTGAGGGTAGGGCTGGGAAAAGCTGATGGGGATCGGGCCACCAGCTCTTTTACAAGTGCGCTCTCGGTTTCTCCGCTATTAAAATAGGACAGGGACTCAAATCTGAGTGAGGTCGGTTTCTTTTTCAGTTCAGTGTTTATGATGGATTTTGGATGGTATCTTGTTCTTGTGCCCTATTTTTCAGTGGTTTTCCATTTTAATTCCATGTGTGTGCTACCGCTTGAATAACTAAATGTGCAAAGTTTCAAACTTGGTACTATGGTCCTTCTATGCCAGTCTCTGTGACAGGCACAAGTGAAACAGGGCAGGAAAATGGGCTTCACTCACTCATGAGGAGACAGCTGCATGACATTAAACTCATTAAGTTCAATGCAACTTAATCTAATTTGTGAATTAAGCTGGCCTTAAAAAATTTCTGTGTTGAACATATTGACAACAGGACGGCGGGGGGGTGACGGTGTTGTTTCTTTTATTTAACATCTTCATCTATTACCCTTTCTCTTCCCCAGATACACTTATTGTGTCCTTGTCTCCTTTACTACCTGATTCTTCACTGGTAAATGCAACAACAATGTATATTTGATTTTCTGGTTGTTGTTTCACAGCTGCTTTAACATTCAAGTGCCTGGGAGACCAGTGGCCTGTGTACTGCAGAGTGATAAGAGAGAAGAACCTCTGTCAAGACATGAGGTGGTATCAGCGGTGCTGTGAGACATGCAGGGACTTTTATGCGCAAAAAATGCAACAAAAGAGTTGACCTCTGTCAGGCTGGCTGGCTCTCAGCTCTTTGCATTATTATTTATAAACACACACAGACACACACACACACACACACACACACACACACACACACGCTTTTTCAGACCAAATATTATCAGATGACATATAATTTAATCAAATTAATTTATTTTTGCCTGCCAGACATCCTTAAGGTTTTGGTTAGACAGCCAACATGTTTTATCCTCCGACATTTTCATAATGAATTTTTATATGAACACTTTTGAATGCATTATCAGAATTTAAAAAAAAAATAGTAACTAGTATTTTAAATGTTTATTTTCAGTAGGGTCATCTCTGTTGCAAAAAGAAAAAAAAAAGTCATGTTATCTTGAATTTATTTTAATTTAGCTGAATAGTTTTGTTGTATATGGAAATAAAGCCCTTTTTAATTTTATTATATTTTTGGCATTCAGAGTCAGAATGATCTTGTGTATTTTGCAACAGATGTTGAGGTGAGTAAGCTAACATTATTGAACAGTTTATTACAGAATGTATTGTGAAATTAGTTGATTTGATTTAGAAACATACTGAAGGGGATATTCTACTGTAACTTATAACGTGTTATAAACAAGAAAATTAAGATAGCTTAAGTAGAGATTTTGATCATTCTCATGGACACATACTTGAACACAAGTATTGAATCAATGAAACACTGTAGAGATTTACACTGAATCACTGTTGCACTGTTTGAGGTAGTGTAGAGAAATGCAGTCCTAGAACTTGTACCATCTTATGAATCCACGTCTGTACTGTTTTAACACATCACTTGATTTTAAACATTTTGGAAAAAGAAAAAAAAAAACTACCCATGCCCCTGTATACCTTTGTGTGTCCTCTTGCAGATTTACAAATGGAAGAATCCTTTCTCCTGCCACTTGTATGAATTAGTCTGTTAAACATTCTCATTTCTCTGTTGATGATTTAGAAAATAGCTTTGTAATACTACTTTAGTTTTAACTTTGTTTAATGAAAAAGTCTTTATAAAAATTAAATGTTTTACAGTTTTGTGAAACATTATGAAACAGCTAAGATTTTCCTTATGAGAAAATATTGTACATGATTCCCATGGTTTTTACATTTTCAATAAAAAGTAAAGCTCCCTTTGTTATCTGAATTTTTCCTCTCTTGGGTATCCGTGTCTGATAGACGAATCCACCGAGCCCTGCACTGCAGCAGGTACAGCTGCAGTACAATTGTCTCCTTCCTCTTGACTTAGGCTCCACTCTGCAGCTGCAGACAGATGTGCCAATCTGTGAGCCTTGATACATGGAAGGTTGTTTAAAACAGAGTAATGTTCAGTGGAGAGGCAGTTATTTATCTCAGGTGAGCTCTGTAACCACTGAACTTGGTAGATCTTCTGCATCCATTTTGTGATGCAAGCCTTTAGTTATGCTGTGAAAACATGTAGGAGAGCAAAACCTGAAGGCAAAGACAGCTGGAGAAATAAGCCAGAAAGGCATCCTGTTTTCTGCTCAAAGCAAAAACAGAATGCGTCTTCATTTGAATGATTGTTACTTTTAATTCTCTACAAAGATCCTGCTGTATAGATGTGATGTGGATATCCACACAATTTAATAAACTGACACCCCAGTCAGGACTGCAATTCTATCCAGGCAGAATACTTTAGTGCAGTCTTAACTCCTGTTGAAATCAACATATGTGCTTTCAAATAGCTGTACTATCAAAATCTTTGGTTTGGCATCTTACTGCTGTGCATTCAAAAGCCACAACTTTAATGAGGTGCTAATGTATGATTTTAAATAAAACATCTTCTGTTTTTAAAAAGTAAAGAAGGAGAGGAAAATAACACTGACATCATGGAATGTGATACTATATTTTATATAATTAAAAAGTTTCAATGCACAGAAAATTCAGTTGCTCTTGGGCATCACTCCTAAAGTCTAATAGAATTATTGCAGTTGGCAGGCAAAAGAAACAGTCATTATTTTAAATATTCTTCATATTTAGCACCCATTCTTGCTAATACTTCTGCACTCACTTGAATCACAACTAAAAACCAAGCTAAAGAAATGATGTTTCCAGACTGGGTGCCAGAGGACAATTTTTTTATCAGCCACTGATATCATCCTCACTATTCTGAATGTTTATGGTCTGCTGATTTTGAATATTCCTCAAACAGGAATTGTTGGCTTAATCACAAAAGTTAAAAAGTACATTTTAGCTTTCCTTGTATCTGTCAAAAACAGATGAGTGGCTTGTGCTGAACTGATCACTTTATAACAACATGATAAAAAGAAAATACTTCTGTTTGGGACTCAGGGACTTAAAGTTGCAGAGTCAAAGGACATTCTTTTTAATTGTAATCACTGAAATCAGGATGTTATAATGCTGATAGTTCTGGTTTTGATTCCCTTGTCAACTGTAGTACAAAACAATTAAATGTATGTGAATCATTTTGAAGCAATTTTGTGTATAAATAGCAAATATACCCCTTCCTTCTCTGCATGAATTTGAAAAAAAGCTCGTTTTCCTCTTCAGTGTATTCTCTCATCATTCAGAGGAGCAGCACAGACTGAAATACCCCTTTTGTCAGAAAATTATAAGACCGTTCTGAGAGTGTGCCCAGCCTGTGACCTGAGCCCAGCACGCCGTGGGGAGGGCACGCATCAGCCAGCCCTGCAGAGCCCTTCCACAGACTTGAGTGGCAGTAGGCAGCCCTTTCCAGCTGTGTTCAGAGAAGCCATAGCCTTGTGCAGGCATAGACATTCCGGAGTTTACTTGCTTTTTTGGGATTTGTTCTTTCTTCTTCGGCAACAATCCCTCTGCATTAACATGTTTTCCTTCCAGCCTGATGAATATGTAAAATTTCAACTAGTGAATGCCAAATCAGTCAATTTCGGCTGACATATAAAGGTGAAATGCACTCTAGCTCACAAGGGCTATAGTAGGCTTCTCCACTAATTAAATCCCACTCAGACCCTATTTTGTTGGATTAAGTGGGATTTAAATGGTAGACAGGGTTTGTGCTAGGCTGGTGCACAGTGGGCTTCCTTCTTCTCACATACATGCTGGCTAGCTACAGCAGTGATCAAAAGTTACAATAGCTACCACTTCTCATAACTTCCTTAAAGAAATACATGAATTTTAATCGTGTTGCCATTTATTTGGAAGGGAAATTGCTGTTTTGTTCTGGAGGAAGTGGCTTAGGTTTTGGGTTGTTACGGTTTTTTTTTCATTCAGTTTTTGTTGTCATCTTCAGTGACACAGAAGCAGCCATTTGCCTATTCTAAAATATACAAAAAAATTGAAAGCTTGCCTGCATCATGAGACCAGTGACAGCCCCAGAGGGTAACAGGTCAGTTGTAAAAAAGAAAATTAGAAGCACTCAGAATTTAAATAACTCCATAGAAAAGATGCTCAAACTAGTAGAAAAGGAACTTGAAATACATCAAAAGCAAGAAGCCAGACAGGGAGACTGTGAGTCCACCTAATAACGTGAGTGTAAAAGGGACAGTCAGGAATGATGGAGTATGAAAGGGACTTTCAGCTAATTGCTTGTGTTGGCCTTTCAGATGAAATGTTGCAGGGGTTCTCATACCTTGCATATTCCTTGTAGCAGAGATGTCAGAGAAGCTGCATCAAGGTGGACAAAATACACAGTCATGTTAGCTGCTAATAGGTGTCTAGGGTGGCAGTCACCTGAGAATTTGGGAAGAACACAATTGGGAAATTACAGAACCACTTTGCCAGCATGCCTAAGGTGTCATTCCAAACAGTGTCATTTCTGCTAGAGGACTGGCAGTCTGCAGTGTAATTCCTGCCTGTGGAAAAGTGGATCTCCAGGTAATCCTTTGAACTACAGATTAGGCAGTCTTGAGTTCCTTTTCTGGTGCTGCAATAGCCGATAAAAAAAGAGTAAGATCCCTGAGCACCTGGATAAGCATGGATTCAGGAGAGAGTCAGCATGGCTTTAGTTGTATTCTGAGCAAAGAGGGTCTGATGGACACAAGACTCTGACAAAGTTCATTACAGGATGTTCAAGAAGCTGCGTTCACACAGAACTACAGGAACAATCTCTATGGTTTGAAAGCTGATTAAAGGATTGGAAGCAAGTTGGTCATCTTTTAGGATGAAGTCAGCAGTATGGTTCCCCAAGGAATAATGCAGGGTTTAGGTTTTTTTGACATTTTCATCCATGGCATGAGAGAGAGAGAGCGAAAACTGAGTTATCGAGCTCTGCAGGTGACATTAAGTTTTTCTGATTGACTGACTGCTGCTTCACTTGGGAAGAAACTCAAAAAAGTGAACAGTTAGACAAGACATTGACTGATAAATTTTGATGCAAGTATATGTCAAGTATTATAGCTGTGGAAAATAGCCTGAACTATTCCTACAAGATACTGAACTTGCAACTGGCAGTCATAGAGGTGGAGAAAAATCGTGGTATCATCTGTTACCGTTGTCTGAAGTTACTAACTCCGTGAGAATAGCAAGGAAAAAGGTGCCAGAAACTGTTGCATGTTGTCAGAAGACATAATTTTTCCCATTTTTGGAACTGTATTGGAACGACTCGAGCATTGCTGTGTTTTCAAGAATGATGTAGTGGAATTACAGTGTAACACACTGAAAATGGAATGAGCAAAGGAGTAGACTAGGTGGCTTACCAGATGAGGCTGAAAAAGTTGATACTTCAGACTGGAAAGGAAGAGACTAAGATAAACACAGTCAAGGTTTAAAAAATCCTGAAGGTGATGGATAATCTGCATGGGGAGCTCTTCTCCAAAGCCTGCAGTACTGCAAAGAGTGCATCCTCGATATGACCAGCATGGAAATTAGTTTAAAATACGTAAAAATAAGCACTTTAAGCAGATGGTCATGAGGTTCTGAAACTTGTTTCTAGAGGAGGTAGTATCAGAAGATTTGAAAAGCAATTTATGGACCACAAGTTTATAAATAGATAATAAAAGGCCTGGGAAGAGACACTCAAGCACAAAAAAATGGTGTGGTTTCTGAGGGAGTAAAACGGGAATGAACTGCAGAAAGTAGCCAGGTGTACTCTGTCTCCCTAAACATCATGTGTTCTTTCCTTTTCAAACACTGTGATAGATCCTGAGGAGGAGGGGTCTGACCTAATAAGGTGGGTTTTACCTTCTTATGACATGTTTAATGAAACAAAGTAGTGTTGGTATGTAAATTCACAGAGTCGCACACCCACGTTACATGCTACAGTAGCACCAAAAAATCTTGTGTTTAGAGGGCTGCTGGAAAGTCTGTCCACGTTAAAGAAAGAAGTCAGGGTTGTATATACCCACCTATTTTAGAACACCAGTTATTCCTGTCTGCACAGGGAAAAAGGGAGAACGACATGTCATGGCAGGTTTGAAACGGCAGCTTCATGGTAATCCCCACAGTACACTGGAAAGGTGTCTTAGCGTTTCGGGGTTCATTACCCTGGGGAGACATAGATGTAAATGTAGCAGCAGGTGCCCCAGACGCATGCACGTCCACTCAGAAACACAGTCACTACTGTCTCTGTTGTGGGTGCTCACAGGTACTTGAGCATCTACTTGAAAGGTGCCAGAATAATAATTTTAAATGGGTATGCCATAAAATAATCTCCGATAAATACATGCGAGGAAAAATCATGAGTTTTCAAAGTAGATAAGGATTTTGACTTTTATATATATATATATATGTATATATATCAACGTATTCATTTATTACATTAAGGTTTTAAAAATATTTTCTTATTTTTATTTTCTTTTTATATTCCAGCAATTTTCTGTGCAGAAAATAGATTTGTTTGATTCTCCGGTCTAAGTACAAGACTAAAAACTTTGTGATGCCCTAATTCTCAGCACAAGTTTGATCCAAAACAGGTTTTCCTGGATTTCAAGCAATGAACTCTCAAAAGCCTATCCTCTGCAGCAGTGTCATCAAAAATGAAGCATATCCTAGGGAAACATAAAGGTCTGAAGAAAAGGTTAAAATAAAAAGGAGAGGGCTACTTTTGCTAGTTGTACATAGTAGCGATAACTAGAAGGGGAATTTCATTAGCTGAAAGTCAAAAGGACTTAAGACTCATAAAATTACAATGAAAATATCAAATCTCAAAATAAAATAATAGATGTGAAGGGGCTGAGACTACACCATTTAAGTAATTTAAACAGTTTTTTCCCCTCTCACTTGAACAGGGGCAGAATGAATTCCCTGAAAACTTCTGTTATCAATTACTTGAAACAATCTAATATTTCCCAGGGTCAAGAAGAATTTACTGTGAAAGAAAACCCTGAACTTAAAAAAGTGCACATTATCGCTGTCGTGGTAAATGGTACCAACCCACACAGCACAACGGAGACTTTTGGTACTGCCACAGTAGGCAGAAGGAAGAGTTGCTTTGGACTGGGAGCTGCTTCTAATTTTCTGGGGGGGGAAAAAAGCTTACTTTGAAGTATTGTAGGCTTGGCATTTTTGGCAGACCACTTGAGGAAGTGCTGGTATGCATTTAAGTGTCTTATGCATCTCCTCACTGGTACTCTGTTAGTTTTAATGAGCACATATGTATCTATCAAAACAGACCTTGAACCTGAAAACTTTAAGCTAGGCACTTACAGAAACTTGTCCTGTCTGCTCTGCCACTTCTAAACAATCTTTTATCATTGGTAGATGATATAAGTGAACCTGACACCAAACAGGGGTCAGATACAGTTTCAGGAAACTGTCGTATCCTTCTTCACGTCATTAATAATAGAAAGAGCATGCACAGCCAGGAGGCAGAAACTGGGGTGAGGCTGTTTTCGTTATTGCTCCACAGCACAGAGACATGGACCTCTCCGTTTTGCCAAACAACAACCATCCTGATAAATTCCTGCAACTGGAGGTGAAGTCTTTAGAGAAAAGCCCTACCTGTCTGCAAGCCAGCTGGGAAAAATTCCCAGATGCAGCTTTACCTGGAGTGCAGCGGTGGCACAACAGAGTCTATTTACAGGTAAGGTCTAAAAGAGGCTGCCATTTTTCCTGATTTTTCTAGCTTGTTTTAAGGATCAGGACACAAATTTTGTGAGGTTGAGACATCAGCTGTGGTTTCAGCTTCATGCACCTCTTAATCTGCATCACTAATATCCCTGTAAGTTTTCCCATTGACTTCAGTGAGGATCAGGCTCCATGAGAATTACTCTCTTAAGGGGGGGGATCCACTGACTTCATTTCAGTACATTAGGCTTTCTACTGCTCTTTGTAACATTTTCATAGCATTTCCCTGAAAGTCTACTGAAGTCAAATACCAATTTATTGTATTAAAAGGGTGCATGGAATGCGCTCTCTGAAGAAGGAAGAAACAAAACAGACTTAAAATTGAAAGTCAGGTCATATCCCTGTCCCTCAAACTCGATGAAAAGACACATTAGAGAGATTCTTGCTCCAAATTTGTGTATGTTCACCATAGCTTCCTTTTCATTTTGCCTTGTTTTCCTCATTGTAACTTGATCTTCCTCTTATACTGAAAGACAGCTGTTGAAAGTGTGAAACACACTGACTGCATTAATCCAGGTTATTATGTAGAGGTAGCAGCAATTTCTTGGTAAAAATGTAAATGTGCATTGCCTAGCAGAGGCCCTGGAGCTGGCAGAGGAGAAGTTCATGTCTGGATCAGCAGCAGTACAGCTGCATCAGCTCACACCCCTCTGGGCCCCACTCACTGCTCCACAGTGCTCCTTTCCTGCTGCTCGGGGAGCCCCTTGCCTTTCCCCACCCCTAGCATGAGCAAAAGCTCCAAGGTCTGTTTCTTGTCAAGAGATGGAGACATACAAAAGTGGTTGGGGGTGGGGGGATGGAGAAGGGTCTGCATCCTGAGGATGCTTAGGGTGGCGGTCCAATTCCCCAGGGGAATGAGGAGTAGGAGCCAAAAAAACGTGAACCTGGGGGAAGGGATGAGAAAGATGCTTAAAGACTCCCACAGCTACTTCCTGTTGCACTTCTCCCCTCTTAGACATTTCTCCCCATCAGCTCTGCAAACTCCTTTACTCCCTCTCAGAGTCCGTTCCAGTCCTCCTCCACTTGCAAAAGTCCTCCCGCTCCTGCCACCCGCTTTACTTTCCCTAGCTTCTTCCGCACCCCAGACACCCTTCCCTCTGCCTACTCCAGTGCCTCCAGCCATCTCCACTCGTGTTGTATAATCTTTGTTGGCGACTCCCCAGGGAGAGCTGGGGTGGGGGAACACACGGTCGCCCGTAGTCTCCCATGCAAACAGCCCTAACCGAGGGACGTAGCCTGAAGGATCCCAAACAATAGGGTATGGTGCAATGCTGGCCACACTCCCCCCCTCCTCAGCCCCCTTCCCCCCTAAGCCCCTCTTTTGTGCAGGGTAGAGGCAGCCACACACAGAGCCTCCTCCGCAGCAGGGATCCTTCTTCCCATTGTTGTCAAACAGAACGCACTGTCACCGAGCCAAGGGCTGCAGAGCTGCGGGAGGATTAAAAATGTGTGGGGAGCCCTGTGCTTTTTGACTTGTGCTCTGCTCTTTGCCACCAGCGAGAAGGTTTTCCTGGAACTCTGTTCCCAGCCCCGGGATGGCTGTTTCAAAGGAAATGTCTGTACTCACCATGTCTCCAGAAACGGAGTTTGCAATGTGGTACGTTTTACGAATGTTAAACCTAGGACGCAACCTATAGTCTTTTCAAGTGTAGTCACTGGTGAATTCAAGGTGCTCAGATAGAAATCATTGTGCCTCGTTCTTTCTGCCTTAAGGGCTCGACTCCTTTTCCCCCTTTTGCTGACAATCACATAAAGGGAAAAGTACTGATGAGTTCCAGACCCGAGAATAAACACGATGGCACAGTGGAGAACTAATGGCACAGGAATAACATGTTTTGCTTTAAGATGAGAGAGCAATGAGGTTAAGGGTTAGTTAATTCAGAAACGGAAAAAGCGGAGGGGGTGGAGGAGGGAGAATTTATTTCAGAACATATGTGCATGATCTAAAGATTCCCAAAGTCATTAAACCTTGAGAGTAGCCCAAATTCTCCCTTCAAAAGTTAATTTTCTTTTAAGAAACTAATGCTACTCATGACTTCCTGTGCAAAGTGACTTCTCAGTGGTGTGTTTGTCCTTTTCCAGACCTTTATTATGAGATCCCTTAAATTAAAATTTGCTTAAGTGCCTGTGTGTTTTCTTCACCACCAAGTTTAAAATTTGTTTCCATTGTAAAATGTAGCTTGATGTAAAGACAAAAAGCTGCCTTTTCTCTGCACTTTCCTCTTTGGTATCAGGCAAACTAAACAGCTTCTCTGCTTAGTATGTATTTTCTTTGACTAAATGAAACCATGAAGAAGTCCAGGAATTTTGGCCCTTCCTTGTTAAAAGCAGCATAAAAAGCACAGACTTTCTCTTGCAAATAGATAGCTGCTGACCACATTCTGGTCACCCTCAAAATTTCCAGCCCCAGTTGACTCTCTGCCCCACAATATGTTTTAAGGCACAGTGTACACCAGATAATCCCCTATATCTGTTTCTGATAGCCAGGTTGCATGTGTACTCTAGAGTCAACCTGGTAATTTTCTGCCATTCTCGGACTTCTCTTTCTTGCTTGTATTTCCCTTTTTTCCCTATTTTTAGAAAACAGCATAGAGCACTTAGTCTTTGAGCAGCATGCTACTTCTTGGCCTGGTGCTCTTTTGGCCTGCAGGTGTTACATCTCACTTAATGCCTGTGTCCTGCCTTTGCTTGTATCTCACTGTACCAGAACAAGAGACTTCTTTTTTTTT
>VXAY01004362.1:618938-638532 GCA_013399855.1 Oxyruncus cristatus | reverse complement strand
ATGTGCTGACTCTGAAAACAATTAAGTTAACAATTAATTAACCCTTCTTTAAGCACTTGATGCAGTGTAAGTTTACGTGTGTTGTAGAAAAATAACTTATTTTTTTGGTTGGCAAGATTGCTTTGTGTTGCCTCTTTTATTGTGCGAGTTTTTTGCGTTTGTTGATTTTGGTAGTTTTTTTTTTATTCATTAGTGACAGGGACTGAAGACATCACATAAGGCTCATATAAACTAGGATCAAGATTGGCGTTTGGAGAACAGAATGCTGAGTGTATTCCAAGTGCTTAAAAAACTATGAGAAAAGGAGGCTTGGAGAGCATTTATTGTTCTCTATAACTACCTGAAAGGAAGCTGTAGACAGGTGGGGGGCTGTGGGGATCTATCACAGAATATGCTGAGTTGGAAGGAACTCATCAGGATCATTGAGTGCAATTCCTGGTCCTGCACAGGACACCCCAAGACTGTGCCTGAGACTCCAAACACTTCTTGAACTCTGTCACGCTTGGTGCTGTGACCACTGGTCTGGGCAGCCTGTTCCCTGTGTTCTGGGGGAAGAACCTTTTTCTAATATTCTAAACCACTTAAAAACTTTCTAAATTTCTAAACCTCCCCTGACACAACTCCAGGCCATTCCCTCATGTCTTGTCACTGGTGACCCCAGAGCAGAGATCAGTGCCTGTCCCTCCTCTTCCCTTCTCAAGGAAGTTGGAACTGCAGTGAGGTCTCCCCTCAGTCTCCTCTTCTCCAGCTGAACAGATCAAGCGACCTCAGCCACTCCTCACACGGCTTCAAATCAAGGCCCTTCACCATCTTCATTGCCCCCCCTTGGACACTTGCTAATGGCTTAATATCTTTCTTACATTGTGGTGCCCCAAAGTGCACACAATATTCCAGGTGAGGCCACCCCAGGTCAGAGCAGAGCAGGACAATCCCCTCCCTCGACTGGCTGGTGATGCTTTGCCTGATGCCCCCAGGACAGGGTTGGCCCTCCTGGCTGCCAGGGTACTGCTGGCTCACATTCAACTTCCCCTTGACCAGCACCCCCAGGTCCCTTTCTGCAGGCTGAGGGAAACTTTGACTTCAATAAGATTTAAGCAGGTGCTTAAAGATAAGAAAGTAGTCAAAGATAAGAAACTAATCAAATTTGCACCAGAAAAGAAACAAATCTGGGTATAATCTTAAAAATTTTATTCCAACGGTAATCAGCACAAATAGCAGCAAAGTCTCCTGTTTAAGTCACTACAAACAATATACAACACCAACTTCATATGTCAGTATCTTACCAGCACCTATGACGTAGGACAAGGATATGACTGTGGTACTACCTTTTACTCAGAAAACTGGCATTTGCAGTGATGCACAGCAGGAATTCACTTTTACAAACTGCACAGCAGCAACCTGGAAGTAAATAAGAGTACTCGTTCATGCAGATTCTGGCCACTATAATTGCACTGGCAGTTACTGTATTTTAGAAAAATTAACTTTCTTCTCTCCAGTAAGTAAGGATTAGCTTTCAAAACTGCCCAATCAACTTTTTAAATGACTTTTAGTACAACTACTCTCCCAAATCACTAGAGCATCTCAGAAGATCCTGTTGAGGAAATTCTCAACTTTCCTCCTTCTTTGCTCTGTTCTTCCCATCCCAAAAGTGTTCAGAAATATGCAACTGAGTTCTCATATTATCTGTTTTTGGTCTGTAAAGTTACTGAAAACAAATTTCTTCTTGGCTCTGGCACTCCAACAGGCACAATTTGGGAAAATTACAGCTACCACTCCCCTTCAGTAAAGTACAGAGCTGACCAATAGAAAGGATCTTGCAGGGCTTGTTGCTTTAATAGGATACATGTTTTAAGTTTCCAGCTTAATTTTTTTCTTCTGTCAATGCAGTCATTACACAAGACCAGATCTGTAACAGAAAAACAAGAGGGAAAGAGACATTTTTGAGTCTTCCATGAGTAAAATTACTTTGGTCACATCAGGATTTGAAAAAGGAGGGTGTAGTATGAATTGTGAGTTGTCATACATTACAAACTTCTCTGGATATGGCAGAAGTTACTCCTTCAGTTATGATATTCCCTTCTGTGAGTGCTGAATGAATAACCATAATAGCAGAACCTGTGTGGATGCTAAACATTTCTGATATCTGTCTCTGAAAGGTCAGGAATGTCTGCCACAAACTCCTCTACCCAAAAAGAATGTCCTACTGATTAGTTCGGAGGTGTGTTCAAGCAGACCAAACTGCCCAATCCACTCCAAGGATCATGGTTGTGCTCCTGTAAACTGAATAACTCACAAAGTTATGGGGAATCTATTCAGATGAACTAAGCATCAGAGAGCCATCCAGCACAATAAATGTGACACTTCTGTCAGCTATTTTCTCATGTGATTTTACTGGTTAAATGATGCATCTGGATTTAAAAAGCTAGATCAGCTGTAGCACAAAGTGTATCATCTCTTTATGGCACAAGATACATTTTAAAAATATCCAGCACCCAGTTTTTTCGGGGGATTACACTTTTTTGGTTTAACAACAGCACTTCCTCCTATACAGGTTCCTTCATAAAAAATGGCTTTTGCACTACCTAATTGGTTTTTTTTATTCTTTTTTTTTTTTTCTTTTGTGTTTGTTTGTTTTGGTTTTGGTTTTTGGGGTTTTATTTTTTAGGATTTCCTAGAAAGCTTTACCTCATGGACAAAGAAGGACACAAATCCAGAGCCCTTTTGTGGATTCACAGTTCTGCTGTGGCCTCATCTGTACAGCCATAATCTGATTATTTGCATTCTGGAAGGATGCATTAGTGAATGCAGGAAAGACTCTTTTGTCTGTGAGCTCCTGCTTATATTGAAAGGCTTTCTCTCTTCCAACTCTTACTTCCCATGACATTGGTTCAGACTCGAGCCACTGCAAGATCCAGACTCAGATATCTGGATTCATGGGTAGGAACATGACATGTGCCCTGGTTCAACTCATTTCTCAGAAACCTGGTGGCACTGCAAACCCAGAGCTGTAAGTCAAGTTTGACAGTCCTGTGCCCATTTATAGTCCATTGGCTGGAAGGAGGAAATAGAACCATGGCAGAAAAATACAAATTTCTTCATTAAACTCTTGTCTGTAAGTCTATGAATCTAAATCTAGAAATGATTTAACTTGCAAGATTTGGGATTTGTGGGATCATTCTCCCCTCCCCTCCCTCGCCTCCTCTCCTCTCCAAATACAAACACATTCCAGGGAGATTTCTGCTGGAGGACCGATGTAGTTCAAGCTTGAATTGAGGTGGACTCTGAGTGAACATATGCTTTAGGTAAACAGCTTTTGACCAGACCTCTCTAAACAGCGATTTCTTCCATTTGCAGCTGTTTTTCAGTAGATTTCTTCCTGGGAGCAACCAGTCTGGTCAGTGGTGGTGGTGCATCCTCACAAAGGTAACCCTCTTCCTGACAGAAGTACTTCTCAAGATTTTCTGGTCTTGGAGGCTGCCCTTGTGAATCATTGCAGCTGAAAATTGTTGCAATGATCCTGATAGGGCTATGATGCTGGTCATAACACACTGAATCCAACAGTCAGCATATTCACTCATGAATTACATATTGTTGAGGGTTCTTTTTTCCTCACCAGACCTAGTGTATGTCATCTGGTTGTGGAAAAAAAATCCTGGACGCTTTCTCCTCTGATATATTATGTTCTATTAATGCAACCCAGCAACAAAAATCCTGTACACAGTTATATTTTCAACAAATTACTGAAACCAGTTGGCAGGCAGTTTTTAGGTTGAGAGAGGGGAATAGTTAATTCATAGCAGCATGACATGCTAAATAATTTCCACGAGAACACACAGATCCTACGTTGGTGTGTGTTATTTTTTCCACCCATGTATTTAGCTTCACAGACAACCCAGCACATGAACCAGCCTTCCTGCAGAGGGCTTGTTTCCCTCTGGGGTTTCCTCTGTGCTGATTGTGCTCTTTTTGGAAATTCTCCAAAGGGCCACTCTCAGCTCACAAATCAGTTTGGTGCAGCTGGTGCAGTAAATTAAAACTCTTGTAGCTGTAAGGGGGTTCAACTGTGGGAATTCTTGTTGCCTGTGGTGAGGGTAGTCTTGTTGGAGGAAACAGAGTAGAGGTAAGGTGGAAGGCAGAGAGTTTTATGACAGCATGGTTGTAGCTCAACATACAGCACAAATCTACTGGGTATCAGGCTTGTTTGCTTCAGATTTGGTAGGCTGCTGGTTTTAATACCTGTGAGTGGTGTGCCTGTTTTGCCTTTAAAGCTTCTTCTCTCTAGGCACAGCTTAATACTGAAAACACACACATAAGTGTGCACACTGAAGTAGTATTTTTCTAGTAGTATTAGAGACTGTTTGAGTCTGTCTCCTAAATAACTTGGCACTTCCTCAGAGAGGGAAGGGATAAAGATAGTGAAAACAATAGAGAATGGTTTCATTGAGGGAGATGTTTGCTTTTGTTCAAAATCTGATATGTCTTTTTCACACTCTCAGGCTTTTTTGGTTTTTTTGATAATATTTTGAAACTGCTTTGGATATAAGACAATCTGGACAGAGCAGCTGTAATTGAATAATGTTCTGTGTGTGACTAGTCCTGTTAGTGGTATATTGCTAAGGGAAGGACTGCCTTATAAAAGTAGCTGTTAGACTAAAACAAGCACAGGACCTTCAATCTTTAAATTTGCATTATTTCTCTTTCTGTTTAATAAGCAAGGCCATAAATGTTGTCTCAGCTCATTGAGACGTGAGTTGAACCAATATTAGTAAACTGGTATGTGGGTAATTTACATAGTTGGGGGCCAAAAGGGATTTTTTTTTGTAATACCTGTTTTTTTAAGATTAACTACACTGAATGTCAGAACCATTCATGTTAGGTATGTGGGGTAAATATTCAAGTAGGGAATCAGGAAGCTCTAGTTTGTTTGAAATGGTCTGTATTGCTCTAAAGGTCTGACGAGTTATTGCATCTTTGTTGCACCCCATAAACACTTCTGAGATGCCTGCAATATTAAGTTACCACACAGCACAGCTTACAGAGACAATTTAAAAATAAAATAATGAGAAATGGAATGGGAAAACTCTAAATTTGGTAAGATTAAGCTGAGGATTAAGATTAAGCTGAGGAGAGAGGCAGCTATGACATTAAATAAGGCTTTATTCATGGTTGAAATGTGACACAGAAAGTATACGTAGGACAAGAATAAATCCTGGGCAAGGTATTTAGCATTGAGTGAGCTAAATCAGTAGTAGCTTTGGTGTTGTGCATGTGGGTAAAAATATTAAGCATTAGAAGTACTTTGGTCGGAAGTGTAAGATTATGCAAAGCTCAAAGCTAGAGCAAAATGGGCTCTCCTAGCAAGGGGATACTGTTTGCAACCTGGAATCTAGCGTGTTAAACTGGCAAGCTGTCAAATCCCGAGCCAGTGGAAAACAAATGAGTAAAACCTAGGGTTTACTGCAGTAATGTTGTGTGGAAACTAATGTTGCAATACACCGCAAACTGCAGAGGGAGAGAAGAATTCGCTAAGGATCTGAATGCATGTCCGACCTTGAGGTGAGAAGTTGGTCTCTTTGAGTGTTTTTTGATAAAGAAAAATAAAGGTATTTGATGGTAAGATCTATACAGTGATGCCCATTGAATTTTACCTTACTGACTCCATCTAATGGTGTGTGCCTTAGTCACATACTTTCCCCAGTGCTGTGTCCAAACCCCTATGGCAAGAAGGAGTCAGCGACCTTGTTGTCAGAAGGCAACTCTATCAACAAAAAATCTGCTTCCATTCTGAGTGAGATCTCCTTCCATTATGATGTATTATTCCCTGTGCCCCTGAGATTGGACAGAACAGTTGATGATGGGACAGTTTGATTCTGCCAACGTGCCTGGCCCTCCTCTCTCTGCATCCTGGCAGTGGGGAACTATGATCGACCTTTCCATTTGTCTGACACCTGTGACATTTCTTGGAGGCTTAGTCACGTACACCTCTGGCTCTAGGCATGCTGTTCATTTTCACTGCATTTTCAACTTTTTTTATTTTTATTTGTTTGGGGGTTTGTTTTAGAAGTGATTTTTTCATTTAGAATGACTGGCTTATTCAGTCACATAATTGTTTTGTACAGTAGCGGATTTAGGGACAAGCTTTGCCCTCATTGCCACCCAGAACAAGTGTCTGGACTACCCAGGTTAAAGAGCATTTTCCAACGAAGTTCATGCATATATATGCATATGTCTACATGTAGGTATGTGAATATATGAATACATATGAATGTATGATACAGAGACACTTGTGCATGTGTATACACTTGGAAGAAACGTTTGGCCCTGTGAAGCTGTTGCCTTCTAAAAAGAAAAGGTCAAGTGGTTTTTTTTCTGACACCTAAAGCAAAAATCTCCAGTGTCAAGAACAGTTTTACTCAAGCAGTTCTTAAACAATAGTTAGGGTATACCAAGATGGACAAGACCCAGAGCATAGTACTTGTGAAACACGTATTAGTCCCTTATTGCTAACTAATGCTACTACTCCTTCTTTGGGGAAGGCTGGTTATCAAACAGCAAGGGAAAACAACTAGAGTGCCAGCTGGGGATCATTGCATGATTTCAGTTTGCTGAATTGTATGATTTTCAGTCTGTAAAGCTGAATTTGTCACAC
The DNA here is from genome assembly GCA_013399855.1 of Oxyruncus cristatus. NCBI lineage: Eukaryota > Metazoa > Chordata > Aves > Passeriformes > Cotingidae > Oxyruncus > Oxyruncus cristatus. The sequence goes on along the minus strand of VXAY01004362.1, from coordinate 631,883 downwards.
AGCTGAGAGTTGGAGCTGCGGAAGGCACAAAGGGGTGTGGGCACCCTGCCTGTCAGGCAGCTCAGACAAGGAGCTGAACACTGCAACAGCTCAGCAGGCTGTACTGGCTGCCTGGGGAGCGTGGCAGCCCTGCAGCTGCGGGAAACCATGCAGGCAGTGTTGGCCATCTCTGCTGGTTCCCACTGAAATCTCTAGTGGCATCAGTTCACTCCAGAGGTGCACACTGTCTCTTAAACAACAATAAAGGCCCTCCTCACTTTGTCACCTGTAAACGTTTTAACATGTTGTGACTGGAGGCTGAATGCTTGCTGAAGATAAAACTTCTTTTTGCTGTTATTTTCTTAATCCATTTTGCCTTCGTTATTCAGCATGGTGATGTGGACCATAAGGGTGAGAAACAGAGTAGACTCGCCGAAAGCAAAATCATATGTATTTCTGTGAATTATTAGGAGTTACTTAGTTTTCAAAATCCATTCCAAACCTAGTAATTAAGTAAACCACTGCTGCATGCTTATGAAGTATTGAAGAATAAGCTGTTACTGGTGATTTCAGCAGAATTGATTTGAGGAAGCTGTTGATCAATGAGATGATGAGGAAGGCATCCATTAGAAAGTTCTACAAAATAAAAAGAGCTGAATTCTGTCACTAACAGCACAGCTGTATACTAAAGTTAGTTAAACATACTAAAGTCCAGCAGGCTTTCCCTGCCTGCTCTGTGTTTTTCCCCTCTATTACCAGATGTGCTTCCAGCTGTGCCTTTAAAACTTGGTAAAACTTGCCCTTGAAGAGCTACGGGCATGTGTGGAGGATTCATCCTGATAAGTCAGAGTAATGTCCTCCTCATAAAAATACACGATGGTTTATGATTTTTCAAATTTTTCCTTTCATACCTGACGTTCAGAAAGGATGTCAGGGTGCCTGGAAAGTTGTTCTTCGTAACATCAGCAGCGATGTTGTTTGATAAATCCTCCTTTTCCAGTATAGTTATGTGATTCTTCCCGGTTTATCTTCTGACACAACTGTAGTTTTTGCTGATCTATCCTGGTACTGATCCACCCTGGTTATATCTGTGTGTGCCAACAGCCTATTTGGTTATCCACCGAAGTTCAAGTTTATGGGACCAGCTACACCCACAGCTTTGCTTCTAGTGCCAGCCAGTTTGCACTCATGCTGCACATGGACAGCACACAAGTTTGGCAAGCACATTTCAGCTTCAAAATCATGCAGTACATTTTTGGAGCTCCCTCTGACATGTTTTCCATGTGCATCATATATACACCATAGGCAATGCAGTATTTTCGAGTGACTGGCCACACTGATCTACTTCAACCAGTGTCATTCCAGCTGTAGGAAAGCTGCACCAGCAGCTAGGTCAAAGGGCCATGCTTTGTGTTAGGGCCAGACACCCCAAGAAGTGGCCACTGTGGTTTTAAATCAACAGACTTCAAAATAAATGAGTAAAGGCAGATGAAAACAGATAGACTCTGAAACAGGATGTTCCTGAGAACAGGGCAGGATGCAGGTGAACAAGTGCTGTAAAGTAACAGTCTTGGGCCACTTTGAGAAGTTGGAAGCTGGGAACTCCTTGGGAGTTGGTGGCTAAATCCTCACCCAGCTCCTGGGTGAGCGGATCCTGCTCCTGAGGAGCACGGCAGGAGCTGAGAGCTGCCTGGCACAGAGACCCTGCCTAAATTACCACCATGCTGCCTCTGACAAAAAAAAGCAGTAGCCGTTTTTTACCGTAGAATAATTTTATCGTATTTCTCCTTATGCTTTGTAAAGATGTGAATAATTTTAACTCGTCTTGTACATATAATTTCATGCATGTGGTAATGCTAAAGCAAAAAAAATTACTTACTATCCATTCCAGACAAAGAAACTGAAGAAAGTTCTCAGTAATTCAACATTATACTCATACATTATGCTCATAAACAAGGATTTTGCTCTATTTCAATTACTCTGGCAGAATATGCACAAAACCTAGACATTTCTATTTTTTTTTCAGCAAGTAGCAGCAGACTTTTTTGCCTTACAGCCTGGGTCTGTCTTCTAACTCCTCCTGCTTTGGAGTTTCAGATGAAAAGGAAAGAAAGAAAAAAAATAGAGTGAAGAATATTCAAATTGGTTTTATAAGGTAATCAACCATGACTGCTATGCATTATAATTGCATGGTTGGGGTCTAATTTACAAACACTTATTTTCTTCCAGAGAATATTAACACACCAAACAAGTCAATAAGCTCTATTATAAAAGTACTTTTTTGATGATGTAATGTAAATTTGCTTTCTACTTAGTGTAATTTCTCCACCTACAGCTTGAATTCTCAGATGATAATTTATGTTGAAATAAAAGTGAAGTCTTCAGCAAACAGCTATTCCCTTGATGAAAATACTGGCATCAAACCAGGGAACATATGTGTGATTACTGTTGTAATATATAGTTCCTTAAAGTTTCTTAAATACTTAAGTTTTTCTTCAAAGATTAATTTGATGCTTTTATTGGTGGTGGAAATAACAGAAGAACCAGGAAGAGGAATGTAATCTCTAATTTTAGAGAGCTGATCTTTGATTTTATCTCTCCACTCTTCATATTGAAAAATTCACCAAAAAAACCCCCTCAACAAAGTAGCTTAACTTTGTTATTGTAAATTAAACTTTTCTTTTGGTACGAAAAGATATGAAGCTATTAGAGAGTGTCCAAATGAGGCAATGAGGATGGTGAACGGTTTGGAGGGGAAACCTTATGAGAAGTGACTGAGGTCACTTGATCTGTTCAGCTGGAGAAGAGGAGACTGAGGGGAGACCTCACTGCAGTTACAACTTCCTCGTGAGGGGAAGAGGAGGGGCAGGCCCTGATCTCTGCTCTGGGGTGACCAGTGACAGGACCCGAGGGAATGGCCTGGAGTTGTGTCTGGGGAGGTTTAGGTTGGATATTAGAAAAAGGTTCTTCCCCCAGAGGGTGGTTGGGCACTGAACAGGCTCCCCAGGGCAGTGGTCACAGCACCAAGCCTGACAGAGTTCAAGAAGTGTTTGGATGATACCCTCAGGCACAGGGTGTGACTCTTGGGGTGTCCTGTGCAGGACCAGGAGTTGCGCTCAATGACCCTTATGGGTTCCTTCCAACTCAGCATATTCTGTGATTCTGTGGACATTTTGGGACATGTTCTTTTTGCAAAAACAAATAGAGATGGGCCAAGCATAGCCTCCTGTGCTCAGGAGAGCCTCATACTCACAAAGACTTTCCACTTTCAGCTCTTGTTATGCTTTTACATAATAAGAAATTGGTGGATTTGCTTCACGTAGCTCTCCCTGAAAGCCATAGTTAGGCAAATGGATCAGTTTTCAAAAACCAAAGTTTAAACTTTAAAGCAGTTTAACACTGGTCCTCTTTTGTTCTCTTAGAACGTCACCAAACCTGCTATTCTGACTTCTGGCTTTACAGCTGCAACCCAGTTCTCCAAGCATCCTAAACTGAAGTTTTGCAGTTTAAAACTCTCTTAGCCACACCTAAATTTCTTAAAGGTTCTCTCTGGTACCTTCCTTCCTTATTATAAACTGAATCCTTACGTCTTTGGTGCTGACACAGTGTGTGTTATCAACCAGTTCAAAAGTAGCTTCCTCAGTTAAAATCGATGAAAAATATAAGTATGATGGTGTTTTGAAGGAAAGAAAGATTTAATGAGAGCTCACGTACCTGCCCTTTGGCCTACTCAGCTTCATTGCTTTTCTGATACGTACTTTCTCTGTGCCCACAGAAGGAGACCTTATTACCCAGATACCTGCTTTTATCTTGCACTGTTTTTGTCCCTGTATGCTTTATGACGTTTTCATCCTTGTCTTCAGTAATTTTGCTTATTTTTCAGTTTCTGCATACTTTAAGGCACTAAAATACAATTATGTCAGGTTGGTCACTTATTGCACTTATCAGTTGGTGCACTGGAAACCCAGCACCAGGAATTTCTTTTTCTCATCCCTAGCATTGTTTCTTCGAGGAACCACTTTTTTGCTCCCTTTGAATCCCAAGGGATTTTTACATGGCAGTGCTTCAGCTTATTCATGCCTGCCATTTTTGTAATGCCTTGCTCTGCTGAAAACTGATGCCAGTGGTGGGCTCTCTTCTAAGAATATGCCCCCATGCTAATTCCAGCTTCATTGAAAAGGAGGCTTTGAAAAGGAGACCCTTTTCCTTGTGTAGGATATGTCAGCTAGTGTTTAAGCATAAAGCAGCATGCTGAGCACTCTTCAGTGTGAAAAGGCTTTCAAATACAACCCTGAAAACAGAAGAGATGAATCATGGAGTGCATTGAAGATGATAATATGACTCTTTCCCCTGTGCTAGGATTAAAAGAGTGAAGCTATATGAATGGAAGAGAATGGCAAATTTCAAATCTTCAGTAAAACGAGTAATTTCTTGCCTGACCTTGCAAGTGACAGATAAGGAATGCTTGGACTCCCCTCTGCTCAGGAAAAAAGACTTTGGGAAAAGACAATAGTATGAGAAGAGTTCAGGTCTGTACCTTTACATCAGAATAATGAGGCTGGTCTCCAAAAAATGCTCTTCTCCAGCAAATAAGCTCTGCAGCCTTGTGCTGCTTGGGGAACGCTACTCTCAAGGCAGGAGTAGGGATCTTCATATGTACTCGACTGGTCTGAGAAAAATACTTATATTTACCAAATATCAACTGTTTTAGCATGTTAATCACCTCTCTTACCATGGCAGAAGCTAAATACAGCAAATGACAGGGCATGGTTAACTGGATATGGTTTTACATTGCACTGACTGCTAAATAGCTGAAATCCATTCAAAATACTTTTAGGAGAAAATAATTTGTTAGCTGACAAGTATAAGCACCAGTCTTAAAATTCCTAAGGGTGATTACTTGAATAAAATGAGACAGAAGAAATGATAATGGATATGCCTTGATGGCCACTGAAGTCAGTCTTACTAATCAGGCCAAAATGAGCAGTGCAAGCCCTCCTGCAGGACTCTGCAGGGCTGTTGCTTTTGGGTGATCAGATGGTATCCCCCCTATCACTCCTCTAGTGTCCTTTTTGCACCATCTGGAAAAGCCTACAAGGTGGTAGTGGTGGAATATACTATTTGAGGAATTGCTAGGTCGTTGGTGTGTGAATCAAGGGGAATCAACATTTATCCTTCTTGCTGCAGGGGAACTTTCATGCCCTTGTCCACAGAGCATCCAGCAGATCTTTGCAGCCCCCTTTTAGTATGGGTGCCACATCTACCCCAGCAGCTTGGAGGCACAAGATACCACATGGCATATAAATGTGTTCCCTAGCATGAATGAAATGAAAAGTCATCAGGGTCAGCCTACTGTCATAAACCTTGCATCTTCCAGCCTGGAAGGATGGGCTCCCGTGGAGGACAGCCATAGATAAAACAAAAGAAAGTGAGACAGGTAAGCTTATTTTATCATCGGAGGAATTCATCCACACTCGTCTCATGATCATCTGAAATTTCAGGTTACTCATGAGAAGATATCTCTTTGAAACTTGCGGCATGAGACTGTAAATCTAGTAAACTTTCCGCACTCTCACCTCAAGGCCACAAGCTAAACTGATGAACTGTTCTGGGTCCTGGATATTTTCTGCAGTTTGTTACATGCTGATGCTCATCAGTGCTGTTAACAGCAGTTCCCCAATAAGCAAACCTTTCCCTCACAAATGTTGCATAAAATACAAGTAGCTATGTAATCAGTGGCATTTTGCAAAGCAGATTTGCCAGACCTCATGCTTGATGCCATTGCCCTGAGAATGTTAAGTTGCTAAAAGCACCTCTTACATTTTCAAACAATATAGCCTTCTAAAGCAAAAATTTGAGGTGTCTTCTTAATTTTATGCACAAAATGAACCTTCTATATTTTTTTGGTTTTTGATTCTCTAATGTCCTAGTTCTGTTAGTATAGCTTCCATGCTAAAAAGAACATATTCTACTGAATTTGGGCCACAATGTACTGGGTAAATGAGTAGCCAAAATATGCCACAAATTAAATGATGGAATGGAAATGTGGGATACTTCTTTCTTCAACTGTTGAGTCCTCTTCAGCCAAATGAAGTTTTCAAACATTACTAGTGTAGGTAAACAGTGTTAGTAAAAATCATGATGTATATATTTTATATGATGTCTTTTCAAAATAGAGCAACTCTTTCCTTGTAGACATTTGCTGAATTGATTTCACAACTGACACTTCATGCACATATTTTTATTCACAGAAACATCATATCTTTTAAATAAAAAAATGGGGGGTTTAGTTGCTTTAAATGTGGGAGTTTTAAATTCTTGAATGCAATCATAAAAAGGTAAAATACGCAATCTAACTTTTTCCTTAGAAATTACTTATGTCTCTTAGAATATGTGTTTGTTTGGGTTTTTTGTTTGTTTGGGTTTTCCCCTCAAAATTCTAGGTTCTCTGAACAAGACAGTTTATACAAAATGATTACTATTTTTGACAAAAATACAATTATTTTGGAAAAATCTTCTGCTATCCAGAGCTGTCCACTAATCACAAAATGTATTCCAGGTACATACAGTGGGAAATGAGCAGGTAAAGGATAATGTTTTCGAAACTGTACTAGAATTTTCAGCAAATAAATCAGAAAGCAACTAGAGAAGCAGCTTCTTTAAAAGTGATTTTCTAATAAAATGTATAAAATAAAATGGTGCAATAATAACTTGGTCCCAGAGATACTGTATGATGGTTTGGATTTTAATGAAATGCTGCCCAAAACCATCAGACTGCAACTATGGTGTTGTTTCACAAGGTGGCACAGCTACTCTTCATATTGTGCATGTATACTTTTCCTCAACCAGCATCTAATCAGCCTCCCAGTGTGGCTGTAAAAGAGCAAACCTGCATTCAAATGAAGAAAGCATAAGGAAGGTCTTAAGCATAAGCAAATTTTCAGGCCCAGTCCAAGGCTTATTGAAATCAGTAAGAAGCTTTCCAGTGTCTTCAGTGGGAATTTAATAGTTTATCCATGGTGTGCTTAAACTCTCCTGACAGGCTTTCTAATCCTGTGAGTGATTAGCTACAGCAGATAACATATTAAACTTCTCAGGAAAAATAAGCTCATAATGCTTAGCTCTCATCTGGCTTTTTTAGAAATCTTAGTATGATTACTAATATACTCAGCTAGTAATAAGAACTAGAAGCTGGCACATCCAAAATCCTATCAAATTCAATGGGACTCTTTCTAAGTAAATTCTAAAAGAACAATACTGACAGAATTTAAAATTCCTGATATTTTTTTTTCCTAATTTTACAGTACAATTCTTTATATTCTTAATTCAAACTTTGAAAATTCATCTCTAGGTTCAGGAGGGAAAATTGACATAATTTACAAATGAAATTTTTTTTTCTAGTTTTACATAACAATTGCAAAACAATGTTCTTGCAATTTTTAATGAAGATAAGTATGTTTTAAGTATCATTATTTGTCCTTCATACAGACATTTCAAGTTGCAGACTAGAAAGATATTCTATTAGGTGATTTTCATGCCAAGTCTGAGTAAAAGTCATATTTGAGTAAAATTCCCAGCAATTTTGGAAAAAAAACCGTTCAGTTTGTTATCAGTGTGTTTATATCCTCTTCAACACTTCTTTAAAAAAAAGAATTGTATAAATACATCAAAACAATATGCTAGGATCAGACTTCTGGCCTCACTGTTCTGTCCTTTTAATTTTTCCTTTTAAGATGTCACATGGTTCAGTGACACTAAATGCTGGAGGAGGGGACCTGTATATGTTTATTATCACTTTTGTTCTGGTTGATTTATAGTGAAAGATCATTATTCAGTTCTTCCTCTGGGAGAGCTGCTCACCTCTGTAGACATCATACTGCTTCCTTTCTAGGGTTTTCTTCTAAGTGGAATTTTTTTTTTCTTTTTAACTTAGTTTAAATTTTTATTTACTCTGACAGATTTTTCTTTTCAAATGGCTTGAACAACCTTCAGAGTTTTTGGCATCCACTTCTCAAAGCAGTGCCCTTTGCATTCACAAAACAACACAACAAAGTTTATGTCACGTGGCTTCCTTGTGTGCACTGCTGCAGCCTGTAGATTAACCAGTAATGTACAGAGGGTATGTCCATTGCTATTAGAAATTAACTTTCTATTTTACCTTCTTTTGTTTCCAAGAGGGGGGAAAAAAAATGGTACTATAACAATCAGTAAAAACAAACTTTTTCAGCCTTATGAACATGTTTTACAATTTTGAAAAAAAGCACTAAACAGTTTATTTTCCTAGTGCAGATACTTCAGGGAAGTTATATTAAGCAAGGAAGGCTTTTCGGTCTTGATCTTCCTCCATACAGGCTCTTCTCAGAGTACATTGAGAACTAAATGTTTCTGCTGAGGTCTTTAAAAGAGATATTTTCTGTTGTGCTCCTTACAATAGTAGCTATCTCTTTACCAGGACTGATGTACATGGCTTTCTGTCTGCCCTAAGCACATATGGAGATTTAAGACATTGCTGACTTTCTCTCAAATGGCAGAAATTTCTTCACTTAATGCTTATGTCTGCCACTGTTAGGCAAAAAAGTGTGACAAAAATGTTAAGACAAACCCATTTAAATCACTTGAGGCTGTGCCTTCCATACAAGTCCATGGCTATTGTAGCACCTGAGGAGGAAGAGAGTAAATACTGCTGTCCATCACATACATAGGACCACTTAATGTATCCCACATAGAGGTGGGAGCTATGTATGGATGTCTCCTATCCATAGAAGACAGTGATTTAGTCTCATTTCTTTGTATTCCAAGATGAGAGGGAAAACAACTACAAAATACAGACATGATGAACATTTTGAAAGAGGAGCAAAATAAAGCAGGTTAAAATGAAATTTACATATAAATTGCCAATGTAAACTTCAGTGTAATAATTTTACATAAATAATGGAGCAAGTGTTAAATCTGAAAGGATTTTCCTAAGCAGGGATTTCATAGCCCAGCCTATCACATATACTATTTCAATTTGTTTTTAATCCAAAAATAAATTACAGGAGTACAGAGTTCCACATTTGTTTTTGGTTTTGTTTTTTCACAAATAAAAGATGGGTTTGGTAACAGTCGATGTTGCAAAATCATCTTGATTCTAAAATTCGAGTTATTGATGGATTTTTCAGAACTCTGTGTAATTCTACAAGATATAAAGGTTTTATTTTCAGTAATGCCTGTTGCACTTCACTGATCTCAGCCTGGAACAGGACCAGGTCCATGAGCATCCAAAATGGGTCTGTGGACACTAGTGAAGGAGTAAGATATTGCAATTGACCTCATGCTGCAGTAGCTGTCATTTCTCTGCCAGGAAATGGTGGTAAGACTGTAAGTGTGTGAATGTGAGGGAATATATACAAGGAGCTGATCTCTCTTGATAGAAAGGACTACACTTATCCAAGATCTGGCTGGGCCCCGTGCCCAGTAAAATCAACAGAAAGGGCTTTAATAATATTCATTTGAGGGTTAACAGATTGTAATTACCTTCCAAAATAAAACTGGGCATAGAAATGCAAATGGCTATAGTCAGATGTTGGTATAACGCAAGCACAATGCAAAAATATCAAATTCAGCCATAAGCACTGTGGAGTTTTAGAATATAAAAATAAAAAAAAATAAATAAATACAATAAAACTGTTTCTTAGTCAAAATGCCACTAAGGCATATGATTACTCAGGTGTATCAATGAATAAATATATGGTTACAAAAATGTTAAGAGACAGTTGTCAGTTACAACTACTGCTCCGTAAGTAATGTGTATATGCCTCCATAATAAAACTGAATGCTCAAGGGAAATTCCAATCTTAGAGTTTCGAAAAGTTTGCTCTACAAAGACAATTGAAATGTCTTTATCTCTTGCAGGTGGCTGTGCTAGGTCAGATGCGAACCCTTTCTGTGCTGTGGACACATTATTGTCTTTCGCTTAGAGACAAGTGCTATAAATTTTCTTGACTGTAACACACCTAAAAGGGAGCTAATCAAACTTATTCACGGTGATATTTTAAAGAACAAAATATTACAGTCTTAAGTTTCCCCTTTCTTGCATCAAGCAGGTCCATTTGTTTCCACTTTTTAAAGGCTTTTTTGTTTGTTTGTTTTGAAAATGACATCCATCGCAATTATTCTTTCTTAACTTCCCAACAGAGCTTGGGTTGATTGTAGTGGCTGCTACAGCATAAACTGAAGCCATCTGTAAAGCTAGTTTTGGAATTAACACAATATGTTACCAAGGTAGTCTTAAAAAGAACAAAAATTAGGTATCTGATTTTTTTTTTCATCTGTAAAGTTATCTAACCTGTCCTTAATACCTCAAAATCTGAACAAAACCCACCAATTATATGTTAAATTTCAATTTCGTCTGCCTTGGTGGAACCATGCATCGTAAGATTTTTGTAGCAACACATGTATAAACCAAACACATATGGAAAGCTGAGACACTCACCATACCAACAATCCTAAGTAAATGGTCTCTTAGTAGGAATGGCACTAAGATATTTTATCAAGAAATAGTGTTAACAGTTACTGCCCTTTGATAGGTGTACCTATTTTTATGTATATATTTAATCTCTACTATTCTATAAAGCTCTCTTAAAAGAAAAACTTAATACAATTAACAGTCAGGAGTTCTACTTCAAGTAACAGGTCAAATGCAACTGAAGCAATAAATTTTTCCTCATAATTATGCTTCAGTTTTTTGACACATTGCAAGTTTTAGCAGCTGGTTACAAATACGCAAAGAAATCCTACTACTCTAGCAGACCTGTTATTTTATGTAGGATATCTGAGGCTGAACGAAATATGGAAACAGAGCTCAGTTCAGTGAGTTCTCTTCTGACTGTGGAATTCAACTGGATGCCTTGTTTTCCTTGTTCAGCTCTAATGTGCTCCTGGGTTATGTGTGTTTCAGCTGATCAACCTACACTGTTAAAACATCATTTCTTGACATGACTGACAAAGGACATGGGACCAGCAGGATGTAAGACTGCCCAAAGATAGACTCACAACTCACTCTAAGCCTCACTCAAAGTGAAGCTAGCTTTAGTCAGTGCTGTCCACTTACGGCTGCTGCGAAGAGATTGTGAATGGTGTTTTACATGTGCTATGTTGTTTTAAACGCCCTTTACCTGATTTGGAAAGGCATTCTGAACACAGGTATAGGACTGTTATTATTAGCCAATAGATGCCACCGTTGCTCCTATAAAAGTGGTCCACTCCGTGTCTTTGTCTGTTAAACCCCACAAACTCTCAATTGATTTCCCCATGCTGTATCAAAATAGTGGTATAGCATTGAACTAAAAATATAAATGTAGATACACACCTTACACTCAATTCCTGTACAAAGTATTTTGGTACTCACAAGACTTTAAGGTCCATTTTCATCTTAGAAGTGTGTAAAGGGCTTTACAGTCACCTCTCCTGGGTCTACCTGCTCTTTCTGTGAGCAAAATAAGAGCTGTCAGACCTGAGGAGTCAGCACAGTTGACACTGGAGTAATTTCAGTATATGCATAAGCAATGGAAGTGGCTTAGTGTCATACATTGTACCTCTGCAATCCCATAGCAGTAAGTTGTCTGAAAACTTAGGACACCATTATGATGGGGCTGTGCAGGTCTACTACTGGAGATGGTACTGCACATGACTCTCCAGGACCCATCATTTCCCAGGTGTTTGCAAGGAGCTGGGGGGAAGGGCTGGGAGATAGTATTTTTAAATGCAAGACTCATATGGAACACTGAAACACTTATAATACTGATAGTTCCCAATGACATTGCAAAAGATTTCTGGTGGACATCCTTCCAACTTGTCTTCTGTTGGTAGATTGGTAAAGAGAGAGCCAAGATCTGCTATCTTGTTGCTCACAGAACATCTCAGGTGGATGCTTGGATTGTTGTTTATAGTGGTGACAGCTGGAGTTAATACCTAGTGCCTTAATGTTTGGTGGCATAAATGCACCAGCCTGTGTGCACATGGAGAGGAAATTAATGATGGGCTGCTTTGGAAAGGATGCCCACTCCTGGGGAAGCCACAGGGTAGGTTTACTGAGCCTGATACTTGCACATCCCAAAACCATGAGAGCACACAGAATGCTGACTGAATTTGGCGGAATCACATGGAAAAACTGCAAATTGCTTCAGTAGGTGACCTCTTCATAAAGACTATGCAGAGTAGACTTCCTTTCTTAGGTGGGCAAAGTGACATCCTTTTTTCCAAAAAGGCTTGACATTTTCCTCTCACTATTCCCATAGTTTTGCTAGCATCACACAAAAGCAGCTCTCCTCCTCTCACCTTGACATATGTCTCTAACAATTGATAAAGTCATATGAAGTGACACATAATGCACAGGCTTAGTTATAAAAATGGGTGGTTTTGCTGAAAAACTGTTAAATATGTGCCACTGGATCTTCTGTTGCTTGGATGTATTTCCGTGAAACAACAAATGGATGTGACGAACAGTTTATGGAGTTTTCACTGGAGATGGGCATGTTGCACAATTAAATAAGGGATGCATATAAATATGGAGGATAGGCAGGCAACCTTAAACTTCAAAATTAAAGCTGTCCCTATAGGCACAGTGACCTAGTCATTTAATTCCTGCTTGTCAGTCATCCCAGGCTGTGGACAGTGCCGTAATCCTGAGGTCGGGAATCCAAGCCACAGGGAAAGGCGCTCTTCGCTGGGTAGTTATTAACTGTCCAGGGTGGAAAGCAGAGGCCAGAGTGGGGGCAGAGGAGACGGCTTCCCGACGCGACACCCCGGACCTGCCTCCCACGACCACCCCTCCGGAGAAGGCCGGGCGCGACGGTCCGCCCCGTGGCCGCCCCCGGGTGATGCGGCTCCGCGCCCGCAGATGAGCCCCCGGCCTCGCCCGCTGCGGCAGCGGGAGCGGGACACAGAGGGGCACCCAGAGCACAGGGGAGGCGCGGGGACACCCCC
>VXAY01004362.1:589188-608143 GCA_013399855.1 Oxyruncus cristatus | reverse complement strand
ATCCCTTCATCTAAATCCTCAATAAAGATATTAAACAGGACTGGGCCCAACACTGATCCCTGGGGGACACCACTGGTGACCAGATCCCAACTGGATGCAGCCCCGTTCCCCACCACTCTCTGGGCCCGGCCCTCCAGCCAGTTCCTAACCCAGCACAGAGTGCCCCTGGCCAAGCCGTGGGCTGCAGCTTTTCCAGGAGTGTGCTGTGGGAGATGGTGTCAAAGGCTTTTGAGATACATTTTCTATTTTATTTAATGCTGTTGAGATACTTTTGCACATCAGTTGAAGCTTTAGCTTTGATCTTTATGAACATTTAAAAATGTAAAAAAAAAAAAAAAAAAAAAAAAGGCAGCTTAAAAAAGTCTTCTGGAGTACACTGGTTTAACCAGGCAGTTGAATCCTGAAGATTAAAACCTGAGGTACTGCGTGGAGAGATTGTCTGCATGATTTTAATTTTTAGTTTGTGGTAAAATATTTTATTTAGAAACTTGAAAGCGTTCCTTTAAATAATTTTAAAATAGGATGGTAATTGTGTGTGTGTGTGTGTGTGTATGTGTGTGTACTTGTTACTTTGAAGAATTTTATACTTTCAGGAATGCCTTAAAGAGCATTTGAGTCCCTAAAAATTTTGCCCTTTTCTTCATCATTATTATTTTTTACAACCATTCAAGGGCAAATTAACATCCGAAGGACAGTAATTGGATCACCAGGGACTCTAGTTCTTTTGCCTTTGTATTTGCTGGGATAAGGGAGGTGCTGGTTCATGAGGCAGCATGTGTGAGTGAGCTCCTCATGGTGTGGAAGCAGGTGCATTGAAGAAATGCAGCATTTCTTTAGTAGTATACATGGCCTCAATGCAGTGGAAATATATGTGGCCTTAACTACCATATGAGGCTGTAAATCTGTGTGCCTGAAAATGTGTGTGTGTATGTACATAGGCATGTGTCTAAAGCTTGTGCCTACTTGATAACCAAGCTTCCAGTGGCATCAGTGAGGGTCCTCTAGAGGTGCTTATTGCAGTCCCTCTACTATACAGATTAAGAATTTAGCTTTCAGTTTGTTTTTAATTTCTCTTTGTAGTTACATCTGTGTCCTTCTGCTCTGTATTGTAAGTGTATTTTGGCTTCAATGTAATGTAGGGGTTTTTTTGGCTTTCCTTGAAAGCTTTTTCTTTCTGACTACAGACAGTAGCACACCTATTATCAGAATAACTTTTCATCATGGAAAGAGCCTATCTTATGAAAGAGCTCTTATCCTGCCAGAATTGCACAACTTCTTATTGCTGATCATGATAAAACACCATGACTTTTTCTGTCTCTTTTTATCAATTTGGGGCAAAATTTCTGCAGTGCAGTGAGTCTCGGTTCCAAAAGTCAGGGAATTTAGCTACAACAAATGTAGCCAATGACTAAGCTTTTAGTAAACTGCTTGACTCAACAAATGAAGCAGTTTTGTTATATGCTTTTTGATATTTTTAGTTGTTGTTTTAAAGTAATCTGATAGATATGAATCTGGACATTCCTCCGTCCTGGCCACGGCAAATAGGTGCTCACGTACCCTGTTCCAAATCCTTGATTTTTAACTCTACTAAGTCCAAGACTAAACCTAACTTCAGACTCTGTTCTTAAGGTCCTATCCATGCTGTGCTGCTGTCACGTGTGCTTGAAGGTGGCAACTCTGTCATTGGAGAGAGATGTAAAAGATGTATGGTCTTAATGGGGCAGAGAGCCTTGAGTGAACCAAGGCTCTGAGTGAGTCTTGTTTCTTCAGTGTGCTTATCAACTAGCCCAGCCCAACCTGAGCTTCCTAACTCATCACTGGAAAAAATACTTCGATCAGCAGTGGCTTTATTATTGTAGCTGTGCTCCTCCTAGGAAAACTGGCTGCTCACGACTTGAACGGGTGGACTGACTCTTTGATGGGTAACTGTCTGGAGTGCTGGGCCCAGAGAATCGTGGTGAATGGAGCTAAATCCAGTTGGTGGCTGGTTGCTGGCCGTGTCCCCCAGGGCTTCGTTTTGGGGCTGGTCCTGTTTAACATCTTTATTGATGGTCTGGATGTGGGGATGGAGCACAACCTCAGTAAATTTGCAGACAACACTAGGTTGGCTGGGAGTGTTGATCTGCTCAAGGGTAGGAACGCTGGGTTGATGGCTGAATTTGATGATCTGGAAGGTCTCTCTCCCAACCTTGACAATTCTATGGTTCTACAAATGCTAGAATCAGGAGAGAGAAATGCTGGAAGAGGGTAGGTTGGAATAACAGACGTGCCTTTGAGACTGGCCTGTTAGAAAAGAGCTACTACGAATTGTTTGCCTTTTTATCCCACTTTAAGCACTGAATAATCATAAAGACCCTTAAATATTTGTCATTTAGTTTGCTTGTTACCAACTGTTTCTGGAGACTGGTGATTATTATAGCAATTGTTGTGCCTTGAGGTATGTGGGGTTGTGGGGCCCTCCTCATCCCCATGTGAGAATCCAGTGTTAGAATGTTGTTATGTTCCTGTTAAATTTGCCAGTTATCTTCTGTAGTACTCACCTACTGCCCATGTTTTGCTAGTCTGCTGAGAGTTGTGAAAGCAATTAAGCTTCCACATTGATCTGAATAGGATTTCCATTAGCTGTGTGTGTTGCTGATAAAATTTCGTTAGTTCAGAAGGGGAAAAATCTAACTGAGGACCTCAGAAAAATCATGTTAAAATATGTTCCCGGGAATATGTTGGTTATTGATTAAATAGGAGCACTAAAATTTTTCATAGTTCTGAATCCTGGTGATACCTACTTTTTTGTCTGAAAATATGCTTCAGCAGTAGCATTTCTGCAGGGTAAGTCCAGAACTGCAGGAGCTTCCTGTTCATCTCAGTTTGAAAGAACTTTGCTGTTACAAATTGGAATATTTAGTTTAATACTAAACTCATAATTTTAATAAATAACTTCATTGTTAATTTTTTATTGCTAAACGTCATTTGGAGACCTACTGTTTTCCTTGGAAATGGCCTTTGAAAAGATTTACTTGGTGGTTGTGTCATAAATCTGTGAAGTGGCCAACAAATACAAACTAGGTGATGTTTTTACTGGGTTTTATATCCATCTTACCTTCAATGTAGGCACACTGTGTATTCTTTCAGGCTTGAAATAAAATGTGATGCCCTGAGTTGGTGGAGGAAGGGATTTGTTCTTTCCTCGTTGATTTTTATTTCATTGTTTCTGTTAATCCATAGTTAAATTAATTAGTTTGGTCAAAATAAGTCATTCTCTGCAGAATAGATACTAGCTGGTACAAATGAAGTAGCTTTTTGTCCTTGCCATACCCATAATGATTATGTAGGTAGGTAATAAAAATAGTTGCTGGTTTAAGTATTTCAGTTTTATGGGAAGAGTGGCTTTAATGACTAGTACAAGGGCAGACTCATAAAGAGTTGCTCTGTTATTTTTTTAAACAGTTTCAAGAAATTTTAATGCATTTTGTGGTATAATTATTCTATTTTGTTCACTGGGGAAAGATATATAGCAATGAGAGATGTTCAGTAGAGTTTTTGGCATCTGTTTATCAGTACAGATAATAAACCAGCAGCACTGTTGTATTTAACTGGTTGGTATTTCCCTTCATTGAGACCCTCTAAGAAGGTATTTGAGATACCTTACGTACATCCCATCATAACTTTTTATAAGCATATTGATCTCCATCTAAAACAGTAGGGTTTTCTATTTTTACTTGTCCAGTGCCACTGGAATATTGCTGTATAAATTCAATTGCCATAATAAGTAGAAGTCCAAACTTTTTTAAGGCAAACATGCAGCCATTTTTTCTTCTATGAGTTGTTACTATTTACTTTAGAAAGCTCTTGTTTTGTCCCTTGTAAACATACTGATAAGTAGTACAGAACTTTTACTCAGCGAGGTACAAGAATGCGGGATCCTCTTATTCTCTTAATCACCCTTCCTTTCATTTGCCTCAGTCTCTCTTTTATTAATTTTCTTAAAAAGATGTGATCATGATTATGCATGGTACTATGTGTGGGAACTTACCTGTAACTTCTACAGCAGTGCTCAATATTCAGCCTTGCCACTGCAGCTCAGGACTTCATTTATCATTTTTAAGGCTTCATCACGCTGTAAATTCATCACTATTTTTCAGTTGGTTAGTACTGCCAGGTCAGTGCCATTTTCACTTGTTGAGCTTCTGACTGGCAGAATATTTCACTTCTGTTAGAATTTACTCGTATAGTAGCTGCATGTTTAATCCTGTTACTACTGGAAAACTGTGCCATCCTGAACATGATGTTGCTATGTCAGGTAAAAATTGTCTTGTGTAAAGGGATTGTTCCTGGTTGGTACAGTGACCTGCACAGCAAAGGCAGATGCTATGATAGAACAAGAGGGAATGTGTTGTTTGGCATGATCACATCCCATGTGGAAAATGCTAGCTGTTGTGCCAAGTCTTCCTGTACCTCCTAATAGGCAAATGTTTAGTGAATAAGAAAGGTTTTATCTCAGAAATAGCTTTATCATAATATGTTAATTGTGGAGTTTTATTCCAACTAAAGGAAGCAATTCAGTGTACCTTAGAAGAAAGTCACCTTTGGTCTTTCAACTTTATCCTCTTTCATTTGCCATCTTCTTTTTTGTCATTTGTTGTGAAATGACTGCAAATAAACACATGAATTATCAGAAACCCCCGAGGGAGCGTGAAGGATTATTCTAGCATATGGGACTTTCTTTTTCAAGTCTGTTATATGAATCTAAAGCTGAACATCTGTGGAAGACAAACATACAGTAGTTTCCCTTTTAGCTCTACAGCCGTTGTAGCTGGGACAAATACTGAAAAACATTGGAGTCTGCTGGTAGTGTTGATGTTTGTGGTTGAAGCATGTTGACTGTGTAATGCAGATCTTTTCATGCTCTGAATTCATACCTATTTTACTTAAAAAAAAAAATACCGTTCATGAATGCTTTAATTCATGAAGTATTCAAGTGGAAGACTTCAAATAATTGTTTATGGAAATAAAGCTTGAAGAAGTGTGTATACACGAATGTATATATCTGTGTAAATATGTACATATGAAAAATGCTAGAAGAGCATTAAGAGATAGAAGAGTACTTTTCAATGTGATCACTTGAGGCAGTTTCCTTGAAATATCTCCCATAAAGTACAAACTTCCAGAAGAGGTTTTTGGATAGGTTGAAAATTATATTCCTGTGAAAACAAGGTTTGCATAAATGCAAGGATTATTTCCAGCGTTAAATGCTTCTTCAGAGCTTTTAAACTTCAGTAAGAAGTAGCAAATACATGTGTGTTAAATCTCATGTGTACCTATATTCCTTAGGCAGGTTAGTTCATGCCTGTGTCTTTGGGTTGGCACCAGTCTTGCAACTGATACGAAACAAACAGCTCAGTCTGCAGTGTAGAGGCAGACTGGTCCTGCCAGCTCTGATAGCTTTCTTGCAGTGATTTGTGTTAAATGCTGTGTTGAAATTTCATCCTTAGGTATGAAAAGATATGTTTTTGGTGCCCTTTTAGCATTCAAATGATGAGAAGAGCCATAAAACCATTGGGGAGACTGATGGCCCTTAGCACATGGACAGTGTTACAACTGCTGTCCGTGACGGTTTCTGTGAGATGGGATGGAATAAGCCCACATTCCCTCTTTGCTCTGATCAAAATCACTATCTTTTTACGTCCTTTCCTTATAGCTGTAATGGGAAACCTACATTTTTAGGGGAGGTGCAGCCCTTGAGTTTGTCATAGTCTGCAGTGACTTTTTTTGTGCTACTTTCAGCTGACACAAGAGTGTATGGTAGCAGGAAACTTCACCAAAGTGTTTGGTCAAGAGTAGTCAGTTCTTCCCTAGGGAAAGCTTGTCTGCTCTCCTACCTTTGCACTTGCTGTCTCGATTCAGGGAGAAAACACTGTTCACTCCTGTGTCTGACCTCTTTAGCCTACTTTGTGGGAAGTCTCTTCAACTTAAAGTTCAATTAAATGTATGTCACGTACTGAATATAGTGACTTATTTTCTGCCATGAAATTGCCTCCTTGCCCAGAGCTCACATTCCCTTCATCCTCTGTCCCTTTCTATGGCTTTGCCCTTTGTATTCTGTTGCCACTTTGTCTGGTTTGCAGTAAAATTTTTATTCTGACTCTTGCCTCTACTTTTGAAGTGACATGAAAGCCTACAAAACCATAAAGAATTGCTCTGTGTTGTGTTACCGTGGGAGTGAAACTGTTTCGATAAAAGCTACGATCTGTCTGTGAAAAGAAAAAAAAAAAATTCTTGCTAATGAAATAGATGTGCAATGCAAACACATAAAGGAATGGTGTGGGCTGTTAGAAGTTTTCTTCAGTGGTTTGAACCCCCATAGAAAGGGGAAATGTCATTTTCAGTACAATGAAACCTGAATAACTTTTGGGGGTTATTGAGGAGGAAGTACATTTTTTTTTTTAATGTAGTTTTTGAACTTTTTTTCGCCAACGTCCCAGAAAAGTACCTCTTAGGCTGGCTGCTTAAATCAAGAAATACGTGCATAGACACTTCTCAAGTATATTCTCTTCCTCAAATCTTCAGCTGAAAAAGCTTTTTTTTTCATTGATGTATGCATTTTCCTAAGAATATGGCTTCTATAATCTTAGGTTTCCAGAGAAAGTCTTACAGGTTTTTAGAAGGTGACGGCAATTCCCTGAAGTTGGGTGGGGTGTAGGTTACTTCTGTGTCAATCTGTGGTGCAGTCCATCCCAAATGAAAGGTTGATGTTCCTCACACAGTGATACAGGCATTGAAGATGGTGCTCTGCCTTATTCCTTCTGTTGTCCTCTAGTGCTGGGCAGCTGAATGCCATTGCCTGAAGTGTTGCTTTGACACTCAGACATATTTTAAGATAAACTCAGTTTTCTTCAGGCTTCCTGTACACATCTACATCTTGAATATTCTTTTTTATTAATAGTTTATCTTCAGTACTGTTGTTCTGTGGCACAGTCATAGAAAGCGCTGCTGAACTCATGAGGCCACATTGTTTATACTCATCCTTTCTGTTCATTCATTGTCCATAGTTCTTCAGCTATTAAATTTCATGACACATGGCATTCTTTGTTGCCAGTTTTCAAAACCTGAAGACTGTGATCTTCATGGGGCACATGTCTTGAAGGTTTTGCCCAAATAGGAGGCAATAATAGCTTTTAGAAAGGATTTTTAATGTTTAATAATTTCATACACATTAACGTTCCGTAGATGATGAAATCACCAAGCAATGAAAATGACTTCTCCATGGTAATGTGTGGGGTTTTCTTTAGAGTGGCTCCCTGAATGCCTACAGCTGTGTTCTGTGTTCTAAATCTTTCAGATGTAATCAGTTAAATGTGGTTAGTATTCAACATTATTTGGATGGGGAATTTGTGGGAAGGCATTAGGCATTTGAAAGAAATTATCTTGGCAATACCTGGTGCAGTTCTCACTTTCCTGAATCCACACTCAGTGAACGCCTGCAGACCAGAGTGAAGAGTGGAGCTCTTAGGGTACTGCTTCTCGAGGTGCTGCCTCTATAAGAGACATCAAGTTGTCATCCTGGCTACTAAAGACCCAAAGAAACCCCATGTTAATCTACTTCATAGTCTTCGTCAAACTTTTGCTGTTTCACGGTCATCCTGCATAAACCTCTTTGAAAATTGTTACACTATTGCCATGCATTATTAAACAGCTCGATAATGTTAATTTCTTAGCTAGATGAAGTTTTGCCGTGTTTAAGAGCTGAACTTCTTCCACTTCTACGCAAGTAATTATAAAATCTTACAATGTTCAAATGGTTTATGACCTTCATCCACATGACTGTTCACTGGGTGTGTGCTCAATGAGCATTTTAAGTAATCTGTGGTAGGCAAAGCTGAACAGGTGGTTTGGATTGTGAACTGCTAGTGCATACCACTGGCTTCAGGATTTCTGTGACAGGACTGTGAAGTGTTTCTGAAATGTGGGTATAGAATAAAAATACATCCTTTAAGAGGATATATGCTCTCAAAGGATAAACAAATCCAATTAATTGTCTATGAATAAAGAACATACCAGTTAATATATGTGTATGTATATTTATGTACCTGCACAGATGTATGTATACATACATAAATAAGCTATTCTTAAGAAAAAGAATATGTAAAGTAAATGTTTCTCCTAAAACCTATACAATATATAATTAAATAATTGTTTTATCAAGCTGTTAGATTTAGAAATAGCCATTAAACTGACAGATGCTCTCATTTGCATGATTTAGAAGCTTGCATGGCAATTATAGTCTTCAGACCAAGAACTGCCTTTGCATGTGTATTTTCCACTACTAGAGATTATGCTGTTGAAAAGTTGCATTGTAGTTAAGATGCAAGGAATGGGGTTGTTGCCAAAAGATTCACAGGACAAGGCCCTGACCCAGTGGGTGACTGGGTACCAGCAAAGCCCTGCAGTAATGAAGAGCTGGGAGGGATGAGAGCATCTTGTACATCTGCATGATCAGTGCTGAAAGCGGAAGGCAAGACGGAAGGCAAGACTGAGAAATACTGTTGTTGGGCAAAACGAGGTAGATGCTCAGTTGGAAAGTTTTCTATGGGCTCTTGAGAGACAAAAAGGGGAACACCATACTACATCTCCTGTGTAGGGGGAGAAGGATGTGACAAAGTGAGAGCTTGAAAGAGGAAAGTAGAGAGAAAGGAAAAAATGCAGTCATCTAGGGTTGCAGTCGTCTAGAGCTGAAAACAGAGGGAAACTCTCTGTGGTTGTGAATGATTTGTTTCCAGAAAAGGAGATCCATTTGGGGCTGCTGTAGGTAGGTGAGGAAAGGATAAATTGGAAGTACTACTAAATGCTAGTAATGTCCAAAGGCAGTCAGTTTATAACGTAATGGTAATGGCGATGGGATGTTGTGAGCAAAATTAAAAGTTGCACTAGTTAAGACATGATCTGTTTTGCAGAAGCAGGTAATGTGCTTTAAAACAGCCAGTGCATTAAGGCTTTGTACCTAATGTACAGGACATTTGAATGAAGGCTTTAATCAATTGCAGTTTTAATAACAAAAAGTCCTGTCCTTGAGTAGGCTTAAGAAATTGGAATTATTTTTTTTTTACAGCTCTCCTGGTTAGTTTAGTTTAGTTTTTTATTTTTATAATTAATTTTTATTTCTATAGCTTGTATGATAGGCACCCAAATCAACAAAAAATTAATAAAGCTGTACCAAAAAGCAATGACCCATGACTACAAGAGTGGGAGTAAATTTAAATATATGAAGGTATGTTTTATACGGCTTTGCCACTGTTGCTGGTTTCTTTTTTGTTGTGGTTTGGTTTTCTTCTGTTTTGTTGGTTGGTTCGTTGGTTTTTGGGGTTTTTGGTTTTTGGTTGATTGGTTTGTTGGTTGGTTGGGTTTTTGTGGTGGGTTCTCCCCCTCCTCCCCAATTTAATGGATTAATGCTGTCACTCAGTCATTCTTGGTCTGTAATTTCTCAGAACTATAAATCCCCAGCCTTTCACTGTTATCAATGCCACTAAAAAGAAGTCACGTCAGAGTCTGTGCAGCAGGCTGATGATGTTCATCATCCTCACTTTCAGAATTCATATGTGAATCTTACTTACTAGTTAAATGCTGGACCGAACCACCCAGTTGAAGCAGCTGGTTGCTTCACCAGGTAGATCTGACAGGACTGACAGTGCCCATCCTACAGGGTCTTGCCTCTGGTTAGGTTAATTTTCTGTAAAAATCTGTGTGTTCTCAGACTATGGGGAGCAGTATGGGGTTTGAACCCAGAACTTTGAAATTCATGTTTCGTTTTTGTTTTTACTCTCTGCTTACTGGATGCTTCCCATCTTGCGTGAAATGTTTTTCTGTTTTCAGCCCATCTGTTATCTTCCTATGGAAAAATTTCAGTAGAAAAATTGAAAGGAGTGGAAAATGTGTTCCTGGGTTTTTTTGTCAGTTTCACTGTTTCACCCCATTGGCAGTCTCATAATAAAATTTCAGTCAACTTTTGATTCTACTTGATGACCTTTTTTTGTACATTATCTCTTATTTTTATATGTGTTATGCTGCACACTGTCCTTTCGTAGCGGTTTTCAGCTGAAAATGTATACTGCACTTCTATCAACAGATATCTTCAGAAACCTCACTGAAAAGCAGCTCAGCTTTTAATATGCTGCATTCTAGAGCAACTTCTGCAAGTGTGAGCTAAAGGTAAAATTTTGTTGCTTGGCAAGTCGTCTGGTTTTTGCAGACTATTTTGTGCGGTACAAAGGTAGAAAGGCAAACTTAACTTGAGAACAGCTGCTGTTTAGAAAGCTTATTAACAGCGTAGTTGATTCCTGTCCAGTTTACAGACTTGCAGGGTTTTTAGTAATTTGTACAAAGATGGTAGCTTTAAATAACATGTCAACTGTGTAGTCATTTATCATAATCAATTCTTTCCTTACAGGTAGTGAAATGTGATTTCTTTCAAATGTTTGCTAGCCAGATAATGTTAATTTGTCTGTTTTCTCTCCCAACACTTTTCAAGAGTGTTACTATGAAGGTAGGAATCCAACATGAAAGCAAATGGCCACCTCATAAAAAACCCCTCTAAGCCGAGTGGAGGCAGATAAATTCTAAACATTCTGATTTTTCTCTATTGTCATAGTCCACAACACTTCCATTACCCTTGTCATCTATTAAGGAAATCTCTTTGATAGGAAGGCACTGTGAGGAAACTCTCCAACAGCACATCTGTTAGTCTGAGGAAGCAGTGGGAGACACGAGAATGCTGCAAGTGAAAAAGCAGGAGCCTTCCTTTTAGCAGCCAGACAGGGACAGGAAAGTGTTTTGCCTTTCCAGGTGCAACGAGCCAGGAACTAGTATATGGGAGGAGCTGTTCAGACAGCTCAGCCCACGTGTCAGCATCCTCCAAGACCCTCCCTATGCACGGGAAGGCCCTCATATTCTGGGCAGTCCTTCACCTGGTGTAACATAGGAGGAAAATAATGTGCCCCTGTGTGAAGGGATTGGGAGGGGTCATAAAATAGCGTCTTTTCTGAACGCATTTTTCTTTATTCTCTGATGTGAACAACATACCGAGATCTGTCCCATGAAGAAAAGGCAGGTTTGAGGTGGTACGATTTGCCGTGCAAGTTTCCAGCTCTGTAAGAATTAGGATTCTTTAAAATACTTATTTCAATTCTTAATTATAGTATCTGAATATTTTAAAGTATCTAAGATGTATATGACACAGCTTGGCCTTTCTGTCTCTGACTAACTTTCAGTTGAATACTCTCACAGACATTTATTGTGCCATTTTGTACCACACAGTGTAAACAAATCAGGATTTTCTTTAAATGTGAGCATGCATGTTTCCCTTTCCCGTACTTAATTTCTGTGAATCTACCTGAGAGGCACAAGAAAAAAAAAAAAATGAAAGAAAAAGACCCCACGATTGTTGGGTCAATTGTAGATTGTGATTGCACGTTTAATACTCTGAGCACTTTCCTGCTTCATGATTACATTATCAGGACGGATTCATTCAAGGTTTTATTTTCACCTTATTCTTTAAGTCTAGACTAATTGTAACCACTAATAGCACCATACTGTGTGTTCCTCTGACATGCAAGCCAGTGTAATTTACAAAATGCATGATTTCTCTGCCATGCAATGACAGTTATTTTATGACATATATATATATATTTTATGACACATATATATATATATATATGTATAATGTATTTGCTGTTTATGGAAAAGAATGTGTGAATACCTATTCTGTCATTTCTTCATCCAACTCTTTGTTCCAGGATTCCTTTTCCAGATTTTCTTTAGATTAAGGAAGTGTCATGAGATATTGTTCTTCCTGAAAAGTTGACGTACAGCACTTAGTCCTTGAGGTAGTAAGACCCATTAAAAAAAATCTATACGTATGACAAACTGTATTGAAGAGTTTGTTACCACCCAATTTCAGCAGCTGTGCTGATAGACTAAGCTTTGCTATGTGGCTACCTGCTACTTTTACAGTGAGGAATTGTTCAACCTTTGTTAAAAATGAAGCAAATATACTTTGTTCAAAGACAAGCAGCATGGATTAATTGCTCTTGCGTTCATGAGCTGTACTACTGTGGAATGACAACGTTGCTTATGCTTCATACGCTATTTTTTATTACTTCTGTTGATCCCTGAGATAGAGTGCTACACTTTTCTCCATCCGTTGGTGTAACTATTTGTTTTGGTTCTTGAATTCTAAATGTTTTTCCTCTATGCTTAATGCTCTTGATAGTTACCGAACAGTTTCCGAAGATCTTTAAATGTTAGACTTAGAATCTGCTATTATAACAAGAATTAAACAGGAATCATTTTGTCAGGTTTCTATGTAACATTTATCAGGTTTCCCTTTTTGCTAGGTATTCTGAAGATTTATCATGGTTTTTTTTTTTTTTTAGTAAGAAATTAGGGGTAAAATTTATGATTAAAATTACAGATTGGTTGACTAAAAGCAATATTTAGTTAATACAGTAATAGAAGGATGTATTGATTCACTTCAGCTTTGTGGGAGAGAAAACACGTAGTTTTAAGCATTCATCTCGGTTAATAAACCTTGTCTTTTGGCTAGTGTGTAAGGAATGGACTGGTAGTAAACTCTGCTGAATACTTAGCAGAGGTGGATAGACTTTTTCTGTGATGATATATCCTCAGTATGGTGTCTCCTGGTTTCTAACATATCAGATTAATTCACTGGGACTGGTTTAGCTATTGTAATTATATTAGTTTGTTTCTGGTGCACTCAGTTCTTAATTAGTAAGGGCCAGGTGCTTTTTTTCCCCCTTTCTCTGAAAGAGACATTATGATGGCATTTTCTGAAACAGTTGCTAAAAAAGCTGTACTGCTTTGACTTACAGAATCCAATACAGCTGAATTAAAAAAAACCCAAAACAACCTGATTAAAAGTAAAACCCAAGAAACTTCTTGTGTATCATTCTATCTGTTCTCACCTTAAGATACTCACATGTTTTGAAATGTGCTGTTCTGTGTTCATGCTTATGCTCTTATGTTTGAAAGCCCTTTTATTATAAGAGGTCTGCTACTTCTTCTTAGGTACATTTCACCTGTGTAAAGAAACCTGACTTTTAGTAAGTGTTTTTTAAGTAGAGGAATACATATATATATATGTGTACTTTTGATATGTGTCTAGTTTGTTTACATTGTTACTGGAGATGATGGAAATACTTTATAACAATTTCATAAGTGTTAAAAAAAGTATAAATATTCCAAAACAGACTGAAAGTGTTCTTTGTGTAAATATTCTTTGTGTTCAGAAAGTAACTACAAGTGCAAATAATTTCCTTTCTCTGCATGAGGAAAAGAAAAGAAAGATCAAAGTTTTAGAGAAGCCCTCTTTCTCCACAAAAAGCAGTTAATGTTTAAATTGGCTTCAAAGCATGTTATTTACAATGTCTTCTAAGCTCTTGACTGTAAGCATTATATTTTTGGTGTGGTAATTTGCATATACAAAATGAGTTTTATTTGAGTGCATTAGTAGGGCACAAGGGCAGGATATATTGGAAAAAAGCACTTTAAATATTTGGTTTCAAGTGAGACAGTTCTTATTTATTGCAGGAAATACAATAAAGCCACATGACAAAAAAAAATTAGCAAGGACAATGTGTTTATTGTATGGTTTCTTCCAGTGGTGAAATAGTTCCAGGCAATCCTAATACAGATTGCAAAAGCTGCTTTTCAGCAGTAAGTTCTAGAAAAAGGGCATTTTAACAGAAAAAAAACCCCACCCAATATTTCCTGTAATTCCATTAATTTCTCCCTTTTGCAAATTTAGTTTTGTCAATGTTCTGGTTTTCATTGTTTATATATTTTTAATTGCTCAAGCCTAATTTAAATGGCAACAATCTCATGTAATTGCTAATGAAAATGAGCACACATTTGCAGAGATGTTACTACCATTCTAGTAATAACCTTTAATTTTTCCACTCTGTATCTTATATGCAAATCACCACCTTTTTTGAAAGTGAACTTGAAGTGTTTTCCCCGGTGGTACAAAAAAAAGGGAGAGGATTGAATTTACCAAAGTGTAAAGCAGGTAGGGGTATTCCAGTTGTGTTGGGATGAGCAGGTGTTGCACACTACTCGCTCAAATCCTGAGGGATCTACTGCAGTAGATTCCCTACAACAGGCAAAATAGCAAGGAAAGCATGCAAAGGGAAAGAAGGAAATCAAGAAGAGGTAATGTTATTAAGGCAAGCAGTACTTGACAAGCCTTATTGCCTCTTTGATGAAAGGACAGACTCTGTGGATGAGGGGAGAGTGGTAGACTTCAGAAGACTGATGCTCCTGTGTTATTCTCAGCTGTAAGCGAAGAAGCATAAGCTGGATGAATAGAGCACTACATTGGCTAAAAAAATGTCTGGACTGCTGGAACTAATGTTTGCAAGTGATGGTTCAGCATCCAGTTAGTCTCTGGTGAAAGGTGACATACCTTTGGAATCCAGTTTTGAGTGCAGTATTGCTCAGTATCTCTGTCTTTAAGGGCTTGGTCACTGAGATGGAAAGGAAGACTCTACTCTTGGCCAGTCTGCAGAAAACATTAAACTGGGGAAGTGACGCAGGTGGAAGAGTGATGTGCAGTGCAGAGAGTCCTTGAGGGGCCTGAAGAGTGGGCCTTCAGAAACCTCTTGTGTTAACCAGTAAACACTGTGAAGTTTGCAGTGGGGTGAAACAGCCCCACACCCCGTGCAGGCCAGGAGGAAGCTGGCTGAGAAGCAGATGCGCTAAAAAGGACTTGACGTTTCCAGTGGATGCCAAGTTGAGCCCAAAAGTATGCTCAGATTGCAAATAAAAGCTAGCCACGTGTTGGTCTACATCAGGAAGAGCATGGTCAGCAGACTGAGGAAAGATTTGTTACGCTCTGTTCCCTGCTGGAAGAATTATGCTCAAGTCTGAGGGAAATGTAATAGCAGCCTTTAAAAAGTGGCAAAGACGATAGAGCTGAGCTCTCCCCAGTCAATCTAGACAGTGTAAGAAGGGGACAGTTGTGACAGGTTGTGGCTTAGGAGGTTCATGTTGTGCATTAGGAACTTTCCTGTGAGGAGGGCAGAGCAGTAGTGGGACAGGCTACTCAGGGGTTGTGCAATCTCCATGAAGGAAGGCTTAGAAAATGCGTGTCAAGCCAGAGGCTGTGCTGGGTGGTCCACTAGACCCCTGAAAATCAGCATGTCTGTGAAGAGAGGATGCTCTGAGGAATGGGGAAGAAGCAGCCATCAGTGCTGGATGATGGTGAGATCACAGCAGAGCTCACTTAGGGTCCAAGTCTATAATGCAGCAGACTCTTAAGGGGAACACACTGGTTTTCCAGCACTCCTGCTTGTGTAGTATCTAAAGTAGTCAGCCTCTGAAAAAAAGTGACTATGAAATGCATTGAAAATTAAAAGTTCATTTTTATATTTGCTGCTTCTAACATAAAAGGGTAACAACTTCATTAAAAAGCAGAAAAATCAGAGCAGAAGCTAATCCAAAAGCTTAATAGAGTCTCAGTGCATCAGTACAATGAGATGGTTTCTTTTAATCTGGAACCATGTGTTAAGAAAAGGCTGACATAAGTTTTGAATAAAACCCACTTAATACTTAATACTGCACTTCTCTCAGTATTGAAATATGCTTGTTAATATCAGTTTGAAATTAGACCTTAAACTAGAAACAGGTCTGGAAATGCGGCAACAGAATGGAAACAGGTCATGATAACTAATTTTATGTTCTAAGAAATTTCTAAGATTTTTTTTTTTCTTTTATTCAAACTTATATTAAAAATGGCTCTTGTTGGTGCTTGACAAAACTTACGTGTTTGATGTGTTCTCGAAGTTCTGAACTGCCTAATTAATTGCAAGTATTTTTAGAATATGCTTTTGTGTTACTAATATGCTGGATTTGTGCTTTGTGAACTCTGAAGCTACAAGAGATTATATAGTTCTCATGGAAGCATGATGATAATTTATAGTTTATGTTCTTTGAATAAGAATTGTAGTGTTTGTATTTGGTAAGAATAAGGCAGTGCAGTTTTTTTTACACATCCAGGAAGAGTGAAAGGCCAAATGTATTTTAAGGAAATGGAAAAACAATGTTATGTTTATCATCTTGATATGGCACGTAAGGAGTAGACTGATCTGGTAAAAAGTGGTTTTGGCCATACTTGAAGGCAGACTTGCTTCATTTACCTGAGAGAGATGAATGGGGAGAATCGCAAAAAATTAAGAAAAAACTGGAGTAGGCTTGGATTGTAATCCTGTTTGAATGGAAATACTCTGGGTTAAGAAATATGTGGAGAAAGTGGGTGAAAATAAGTATATTTTTTTCCCTTAACAGAAAATATCAAATAATCAGAAAAGGTCTGTTGTGTGGGTTGCAGCTGCAGACCTGGTATTTACTTTTAAACCAGTAAAAAGCTGGAACTGGGTGCTGTACGTCACTAATTTACTGTGACCAGACCTTTTAGGAAAGGGAAATGAAATGTTTTGTATTTGTAATTTCAGGAATTTGATAATAATCCTATTTACTAATGTAATTTTTTTTAATAACAGTGTATAAAAAAAATCCCCCACACACACACACTTTTTAAATTTGATGTATTGATGTCAATCTTCAGTTTTAGAATTTGTTGGATTATGCTGACTGGACAACAGATTGTGTGTCGGAACTAATTTGATTTGTACACAAAAGACACTAAGGCACTGACTTTTTTCAGTAACTAATGGATGGTGCTGTTTGATGCTGGGGAGATCTGTACAAGCTATGAATTGAGTGAAATGCCATCACACCAATTCTATCTTTCCAAGTTTAGATGACTCTGCTGTACAAATGTGTCATGATATACAAAAATATGTGCGTTAATAGGCATGTTTCTTTGAAGTACATTTACCCTTAAAAAAGGTGACTATGGACCAAGACAGGAATTTACTTGAGGAGCAAATAGTGGGGGGAAAAAATGGGTTGTTTTCATAATTTCAAGATT
Source organism: Oxyruncus cristatus (assembly GCA_013399855.1). Lineage (NCBI taxonomy): Eukaryota > Metazoa > Chordata > Aves > Passeriformes > Cotingidae > Oxyruncus > Oxyruncus cristatus. The sequence goes on along the minus strand of VXAY01004362.1, from coordinate 591,147 downwards.
TATAACATTAAAGTTATGGCACTAGAATTTCCCCGGGTATTTAGGAAAACTGAGGTTTCAGCATTCTTAAACCATAAGCAGAAAAAAATAGATGTGACATGTTTGAAAATGGAAGAATGATACAAGTCAGTAGCTTAAAAGCTGTTTCTAATCAAAGTGAAGCCTTATACAAAACACATGAAAATATCTAACTTTCCATTACCATTTTAAATGACATACATTGTTTTGTTGTATTGGCTATTTCATTTTAATTTTCATAAACATCCCTCAGGCACAAGGCAGGATTAGTATACTTTTCCAGTGCTCTTACACCCCACTGAGACTGCCTGTTTCATATTTTTATTTCAAATTTTGCTAATTTTCTCTAAGTACAAAGTAGGGCCAGTTATATAAACCCTTTGACTTGCACCTTTTGATAGTATCAGGTTGCAGCAATATTTTGTCTTTAAGAAGTTGAACAAAGACTTTTCCTTGTCAGGTTGGCCTTAAATCATAGAGGCTCAGGGTCATTTTTCTGCCTGTCTTTTTTTCCTCCCAGTGTAGAGAAGAGAGCTATTTAATTAATGAGATTATTAGGATGAGAAGAGAGTTATTTAATTAATGAGATTATTAAGATTTTAATAATATATAATTAGCAAAAGCAATTGCCAATATACGCCACAAACTCAAATGTTTTAAAATATGACAATGCACGGTTGCTGTCAGAGTGAAATTCTTTCTGTAATAACAGTTGGCAGTAACATGTATTGACAGTTAATGGTCTTACAATGTGGTCTTGTAATATTGACAGATTAATGACTGTTCTCGCTTTTCTAAAGATGTGAGCTTTTCTTAATTGCTGATTATGCTACAGCTGAGGTTAGTCAAAGCAAGGGGCCCCAAAGACTCGGCTGCATATAGTGCAGGCTAAAAATCAGACTCACAGTTTTGTAATGTTAAGGAAACTAATAGAAAAAGTTATCCTTCCTTTCTTTCTTCTCTGGATAACTGTTAACACTTCTATTAAGTATTGCAAAAAATGGAAGATTTACATCAGCTTATGAGAGTATAATCCACTTTTAAAGCTGATTACGAAGGTTTTTGGTGGTGTCTGGGTCCATGTCATCCCCTAGTCCCTCAGTTAGATTCTTAAATCTTATTGACATGATCCCAAAGTGCATGATTTCTGTTTGAATATTTCCTTAACTGCTGTCACAAGGGAAGCATGTATGCCATGTTCCTCTGTTAAAGTCTTGCACCCTCTTACTCAGAGAGAAATAAAACTGTTCTTTATTTAAATGGAAGATTCAAGAAAGATGCCTGCATGTTTATAATGATGTCTAGTGAGTACATTGAAAAAAAACCAAAAAATGTGTGAACTGGACAGTTCATAAGAAAAACATTTTTCCTGTTACAAGGGCAAAATCTCCAAACCTTAAATAACATACGTACTTTGCTTTATGGTATCATAGAATAGAATCATAGAATCAGACGAGTTGGAAAGGACCTCTGAGATCATCAAGTCCAACCCTTGATCCAACACCACCGCGGTTACCAGACTATGGCACTCAGTGCCACGTCCAGCCTCATCTTGAAAACCTCCAGGGATGGAGAATCCACCACTTCCCTGGGCAGCCCATTCCAATGGCTGATTACTCTCTCTGTAAAGAATTTCTTTCTAATATCTAACCTAAACCTCCCCTGGCACAGCTTAAGGCCGAGCCCTCTTGTCTTCCTGCTGGTTGCCTGGGAGAAGAGACCAACCCCCACCTGGCTACACCCTCCTGTCAGGGAGTTGTGCAGAGCGATGAGGTCTCCCCTGAGCCTTCTCTTCTCCAGGCTCAACAACCCCAGCTCCCTCAGCCTCTCCTCACAGGGCTTGTGCTCCAGTCCCTTCCCAGCCTGGTTGTTCTCCTCTGCACCTGCTCCAGCCCCTCCATGTCCTTCCTGAGCTGAGGGGCCCAGAACTGGACACAGCAC
>VXAY01004362.1:562524-588676 GCA_013399855.1 Oxyruncus cristatus | reverse complement strand
CCTTGTCCATCCTGTAGGTGCTGTGTGATTGCACTTAGGATGATCTGCTCTATAACTTTGCCAGGCACTGAGGTCAGGCTGACAGGCCTGGAGTTTCCCAGATCCTCCTTCCATCCCTTTTTGTGGATTGGTGTGACATTTGCCAACTTCCACTCACCTGGGACCTCCCCAGTGAGCCAGGACTGTTGGTAAATGATGGAGAGCAGCTTGGCGAGCTCTTCTGCCAGCTCCCTCATCACCCTAGGGTGGATCTCGTCTGGTCCCATGGACTTGTGAGGATCCAAGTGGCTCAGCAGGTCTCTGACGGTTTCCTCCTTGATGATGGGGGGACTGTTCAGCTTCTTATCCCTGTCTACAAGCTCCAGAATCCAGCTGTCCTCAGGACAACCTGTCTTACTGTTGAAGACTGAGGTGAAGAATGTATATGCAGAGAAGCTCACTTGGGTAGTCTGGTTCTCCAAAGGTAGTTTTTCCTCTCTGAAGGGGAGGAGAGAAAAAAAAGCCTTCACAACCAGGAAACCAATTTTCAAGCATAATTTACAGCACAAGTGTACTGTGCAAGCTGAAATCTGTTACAGCTTTTATTTTAGACGTTTACAAGCTTGGTGAAGAGTGAGCGAGCCAGAAAGCTGACTCTGTAGATGAGTCAGATTGCTTCTTTATGGAAATGTTTGTGGTATTTGAATTTATTTATGCATTTTACAAATTAGTCTGAGGAAGTGAAGTCTGAGAAGGGCTTTAAATACAGAAAACAGTAATTTTGCTGAAAATATGAGTTGTGTGCATTTAGGATGTTGCTAGAAAGTATTAATTAGTTGGAACGGATTACTGCAGAAGCTTATGCTTGAAACTCTTTCAAGGAGCACATCAAATAAGGTTTCTCCTTTTAGAGCTGAACTCCTCTTAAGTTGTTTGGAACTGCTTATCTGTTACAGACATCAATATATGTCCCAGCTGGATATTGTAAATGCCAGCTGTTGCATTTTTAAGTACAGATGGATGATCCAACTTCATCATTACTGAATACTTCGAGTGATACGTTCTCTTTTGTAAATTCACTGTATTTTTTTTTTTTTTTCCACATCATCCTCTGTTATCCTTTGGTGACTGATTAGCTGTTTGGGGCAGCAAGTGTGTGTATATGTATTGATTATAAATTACCATCTCTATGAAACTTACAGTAAGTAATGCTGCTTAAGTGTAAACACGCACAGAGGGAGGGATCTGATTCTTGTACTTAGTGCTGCTATTTACTGCAGAGAAGGTTTTAACACTCCAATGTTTTAAGAGCTGACTCTATTGAAGCAATTTATTAATATGGGGGGTTTTAATCTTTTTGCAAATTGGAAGATATTTGAAAATTACTGAAAGTTGTTCTATCCATTCAGATCACTTTCTGATAAGAAATGCAGAAATATGTTCCAAAAAATACTATTTTAATTGCTTCAAAAAGGATGTGTAGTGATCTGTTATGAACCCCCAGTTAAATATAGCGTAGTTACTGAGGATTAGTCTGGTTAATTCCATTTTTGTTAGATCTGCTGTACAACATATAATCTCTTGAAATAAAGCAGACAGTACAATAGCTGTACAAACTACTTGTAGCTGTAGTAGTAACCTCTCTACAGTGTGATGAGATAGAAGAATGAAATGGAGACACTGCTGTGAAACAATACACTTCTGGTATCAGTGAAAACATTAGGAGGTATCTCCCCTGGTTATGGATGTCTTCTTGTATATAGGTCAGTTAAGATAATCTGTCATCAAAAAAGACCATTTAATGGAATGTGGTCAAGTAACATGGCTTATAATAAATATCTGATGTGAAAACATAAAAGGAATGTAAAAATGTTTCAAAACCCAATGCAGCTTATTTTTGCTTTTGTGTGTTATACAATCAAATTTGGAACCTTTTTTAGGAAAGATATATCCTCAAGTTTTGTGTTTAAAAAGCTGCCATTTGCTATAAAAAGCAGCATATCTCCACTCATCCATGCTGGTCTCTGGCCTTCCTTGTCTGATTTCTTGCTCCTGGGGCTTGCTAACTCTTGTGCTCTATGGAAGGTGTCCTTAAAGATCTGCCAGCTCTGTTCCGTTTCCTTGTCCCTGAGGGCAGTTTTCCCCTGAGGATGGGGGGTCCTATCAGTTAGCTCCTTGAAGAGCTGCAAGTTTGCTTTCCTAAAGTTCAAGATTTTCTTTCCTCTTTACCTTACCCATATCCCTCAGGTCTGCAAACTCCACGAGTGCATCTCCACTTTACCCTATTGCATCCCCTCTGGCAGGACAATCTATTGCATGTCTTAAGAAGTTATCCTCTGTGCAATCCAGGAGTCTCCTGGATTGCTCACTATTCCACTTCTAGAGTAAATGTTGGGGTGGTTGAAATACCCAAAAGGACGGGAGCCTATGAGCCTTTGGTTTTGAGTTATTTATTTCCACATTGATTACTCATTTACTTTTCTTTACTAGATCACATTCTAGAAGCAATGCATTGACTTACAACTAATGTAATGTTACTAATCAAGACAACAGAAGCCTAGATTTTTTTGACATTTGAAGTAACTGATGGTGTTTAATGTCCTTTTCATTGTTGTTAAACTGATGTCTATCCTGGGTGTTCAAATGAAACAGTTATTTAATTAAAAAAACCCAAAAAGTGATGGGAAACTTAAAAAGTTCAGTGTCTGTTATCTTCTGTTAAAAACATGACTAAAATAGACTTGTGCAGTCTTGAGAAAACAATCCAAATATTTTTGAGGTCTGTTTGGGACTCTGAATGTTGAAAACCTCTCACCACAAATAAATAATCTTGCATTGGGGTTCCCAAGAGCTTCTACTATAAAGAAAATACTTCTTTTTAATATTTCTTCTTCAGATCTTGAAACAAATACTACAATAATGGATTTAAATTATTTTCTAGATTTTTATGGATAAAAATACATTTTTAATTTTGATTAAGATTACTTTGGTATCTAAAGGTATGCCTAATGTTTTCTACATGTCAAATATCTGTGGATGCCTAAACACTGCTATAAATCCCCATGGTCTATATCTCTTAGCTTCACTGAAGTCAAGACACCCATATTTGTCTGACTTTCTCTTAAGGAATTTTTTTGAAGTAAGTGGTAAAAAAAAATAAAAATCCCAGCTTCCTTGCTGCAGAGAAGATGAGTTTTGGGTTTTTTTGTGGTTTTTCTTTTCTTTTTTTTTTTTTTTCTCGGTGGCATCTCCTTTAAAACTTCTTTGTGTGACCTTGTTATTTCAAAAAGCTCAGATGACAGCAATGCATTACAATGATTGGGTTCTTCTGCTGGCATACTCTGACTCACCTGTATTTTTGGCAAGACAAATACCATTATGTTAAATTGGAAGGATGTTACCTGATGTCACATTTGCAAAACCTCTTGCATATCTGTCCTGTTTGAATGTGTTGTGTCTGGGGATGAGCACTGCAGAATTCTTTCCGTTCTTTCATAAACCCTGCTCACATTAAAATCATCTGTGCATCTCATCTTTTTAAACAATATTTTCAGCAGAATTGTGGAAGATGAATATTTATGTCAAATGCAGTGCAAGTTAGTAACATGCTGGCATTTTATGCCGTCTGTGGAGAAGTGTGTTCAGATACACTTTATTTTTAAGGGAGGGCAAAAATCCTGACAAATCCTTGAGCTGAAAGTAGTATCTGAACCAGTTTATTGTCAAGGACTGTGGCTGAGCTGTTGAGCTGAATTTGGCAATTACTTCCTGGACTATGGAGATAGCAAAGTTATCTGTAGTGTCTAATTTAAACAATCTCAACACAGTTCTAGGACTTCCATGGTACACAGTTCCTATTTGGTGTGTGCATTGCCAACTGTTTAATCTGACTCATAATTTACAAAATTGCCATTGGTGTCTCTTAAGAATTATGTGGGCGACAATCTCTCAAAGTTCTCAGCACTGTAGTTATTCTGGCTCCCATGGTGGTAATTTTGAAGGTATTCATCAGCAGCAAAGTTTATGTTTCAGCCTTTTTTTGTAGTTACCTGAGGCAAACATGGTGACAGTTTTGGTGAGGCATCTACTTTGAGAAGTGACAGACACCCATTTGTCAGTCTAACACAGGGAATCGTGAAAGTTGCTGCTTTTCAGATGGTAAGGCCCAGGTTGCCACACAGACAACAACTTGGTAGAAACAGTTATATTTGATTATGCCTTGTTATTCTTTCACATAGGCATGAATGACACAGCAAAGCAGGACCTGGGCAGAGTCAAACAAGATGGCAAAGTTCTGGGTGGATGACTGAAAGGGATTCATGCTCAAATTATCTGTTCCTCTCTTTGACTGCTAGGAGGAAAGGGTGTAGGCAGCAAGCATTGGAGCAGCAGGAGGACCAGCTGGGCAGCTGTCTTTGCTCTGTGGGGTTGGCTACCAAGAAGCACTTTGCACAGTGTCCAGACCTACCTTTCTCCCCCTTTATAAACCTTGTAGAGCAAGCAAAAGGTGCTCTTGGAGCCTGCACACCTTGTGCATGCACGTGGTGGAGCTGTGGACAAAATGTGTTGGGAAGAGGCTGTAGCTTTTGGGACACCACTTGTTACTTATCCTCACTGGACTATTGGGTTGTTGACTGCAACTCTTTGCTGGCCCGCCACTTCCTTGACCATGGAATAGTTCATCCGTGAAATCTGGTGTGGGACTATATCCAAGGCCTTGCAGAAGTCCAGGTAGGTGATAGACTTGCTCCTGCCTTATCCAACAACACAGTCACTCCATTGGACATGGCCACTGGATTAGACTGGCACAATTTTCCATTAGTGAAACCGAGTTGGCTCAGTCTAATCACCTCCTTGTCTTCCATATGCTTTGACAACACCTTTGACTTTTTTGTGTTTCTGTCTATTCCACTCTGATTCTGCTCCCCTGTTTAATTTCATGAGCTAGCCTTATCCTTTACCTTCTTTCAGATCTTTTTGAATACAAACTGCTTTTGTTCCTGTATTTGGGATAAGTAAAACCTGGATTTAACTAGCAAGACTGCATGCTGCTGAACACCCCACTGATGCACAGTCTTTGTCTGTAGCAGTGCTGCTGGCTTCTGTTATCAAGCCCTGTTTTGTGGAATGTTGCAAAAATGTTACAAAGATGTTAATCTTAACTCACTTCTTAGAGTGATATCAAATAATAGATTGGAGCTAGATGTTTTTAGTGCATTAGAGTTTCAGAAATAAATTTTGCCCCCTCCAAGTGTTAGATTGCTGGTAATTTTTGTGATTCACAGTGGAATATTCTCTTCAATGTGTCAGTATTTTTGGCATTGGTGCGATCTGGTGTATCTTCAAAGCAAGTCTTCATGCTAAAAGGTATCCATCATTTCTTCAGTGCTGCTGTTAATAGATAACTGAATGAGATACAAACTCACTCCTGAAAGATTTCTTCTGGAATTTATAAACTGATGCCATTTTGTGATGCTTACTTTCTTCCACCTGTTGCCAGTTTTCAGTTGATGTAAAATCCTTCTATTTATTAGGAAAAGCCAAATATATCAGGAGTTCCATAGCAAAAGGGTAGTAATTGTCATCAGGACAGAATTACTGTAGAGATATTTAAACCTTTATCTGCATCTCATTAAATGGCTTATGATTTTACAGAGTAGCTATTAATTAGATAGAAGGCACAGGGTAAATATATAAAGGGTAATTCAAAGACATGCTGTCTGGACAGCTGGTTTTGTCCTTAAGCATTGCTCCTTTTTACTGACAGGTCTTAATTAAATGGAAAGTTTGGATTTTGCTATGATAAAGGCCTGAGGCATCATACCCAAAATTGTCATTTGTATTTGGAATCCTTTTAATTTAGTCTGTTGTGATGTCATTTATCTCAAAGTCTTTGTTGTAAGCTTCTGATAGATGGAAAGTGGGAAATAGAGTTTCACGATGTATAAAATCTTGAACAAAAAGAGAGATGCCTCTTAATGTGAAATCCTACCCAAGCTGTTAGAAATTGCCACTGAGACTTATACTGTAATATGCTACTGTGTTGTAAAGACATGCAGTTCAGGATATAATTACACATTTTATAAAGATGTGTCAATAAGTGTGCTGTGCCTTGTTAACCACATAATTTGTGACAAATTTTCTATTTTGTGCTTGCCATGATTATAAACTTTAACTTGGTTATGACTGCAATCTTTTAGAAGGAAAGAAGTATATTTTTAACAGCCTAATATTAAATAATTTAGGAATTAAATTAAATGGTATTCAACTGAAGTTTCAAGGAACCAAATGTTAAAGGCAGTTTTTCTTTGCACAAGGAAGTACTGACTGATGAGGTCATCACACACTACAAACCTCTTCTAAGGCTCAAAACTTTAGGTGGTACAGCATAAGGAGAGTTAGCTGAAAGATTTAAAGCAGAGGCAGAGGTAGATTGTTATTGTTTGGAAAGCTAAAAAAAAATACGATTAGTCAGATATTATCGTGCTGTACCACTTGATGTGTTTGAGTGGAATTGGCAGTGCTGAGGGAACAGGTGAATGTAATGACCTTAAAGACCTTTTCCTGATAAAACAATTCTGTGATTCAATGAAATACTCTAAATGTAATAAGAAATAGGCTGCAGAGAGAGAGAGAATGAATTAGTTTAAATTTTAGGCAAACTACGTGTGTTGAGAAGACGAATGAAACAGCAGTGTGGTCTATTGTAAAGGAATAAAATCTTAGTTAGTTATGTCTCAACAAAAGGAGTTAGGGAACTCCCTAAATAGTTGATGATATTCTACATCTGAGTTTGTTGATGTTCTTGTTAAATTTGTTCTTGTATTAGGGAGAAAAATAGGAAAAGTAAAGAACAAAAAAAGTGATAGTAAAAGATAGGACTCCTCCTTCTCCTAGCCTGTCTTTTATTTTTTAAAACGAAGTGTGGGGTGGATGGAAGAACTCTTGGTCCTTCTTCCTTTCCATATGCTACATCACTAGTAATAACATAGTAATTTATACTGTAATTTATATTGCATTAAAAAAAGAGGAAGTAGGATGTTGGAAGAAAAGTAATAATGAAGATACCCTTAAGTATAAGTTCCATTTAAAAAAAGCTTCTTGTATTTTAGTCGTGGAGCATCCTGCCTCTTTGAGTGTGATCAGACATGTTATTTGTAGTTGGTACTAGTTCAAAAGTTCTGCTTGGCAGGGCAAATATCAGACAGCCTCTCCGTTATATTTCTGATGAATACTGTTGTGACTGTGTGTTATTTTTGAGTTGCACGTGACCCTGCTAGTATCACCATTTTTCTGCTTTGAAACTAAAGATGTTGGTGTAGAGTTTGGGAATTGGATCCACCAACACCAGTGCTCTATGTAATAGAGAAGCTGTGCCTGAAAGGATGAAGAATATACCACATGGCCTGAAAACAAACTGGAGAACTCTGAAAGCAGTCTCAGGGTTGAGAAATGGGAACCTGATTTTAAGGGCCTTGCCTTTGCTGAGAGACATCAATTTTTGACACAACAGATTTGAGTGGATTTTATAAATGTTGCTGTGTAGGTAACAGATTTTATTTTTTATTGTAATTCCTGAGATGGAAAGTGTCTGTCTTGGCTCTGAGCGTAGATGAAATTTGGAATACTTTAATTAGGAAAGCATTTGGTCTGCCACCTGAGCAAAATTTGCATGGAAAAGACATAGTGAACACCCAAATGCTTTTTTTTCTGGAATCATCTTTTGCAACTGAGTCACACTTAAATGTCATTTCTTTTGGAGGCATCTATCTTTTAGAGGGTTGTGAGTTACAGTAATTTCTTCATATAACTATTATAATCCTGATCCACACGGTCTTTAGCTGGAAAACAGATACTGGGTTTAGAAATTTTTTTTATGGAATAATGCTGATTTTGCTTTTGGTATAGCAAAAATTGTTTCAGTGGGCAGAGTTTTTTAATTTTCAATTCTTTTTTGTATCTCATTCATGTCCAAGAACGGAAAAAAATAGAAAGAAATAAAAAAAAAATAAACGATCTTTTTACAACCGGTGAATGAATAGCGACATGGGAAGTGTAACTCATGAAAACAATGAAACACATCATGGAATCACAGCTACACTCTGAAAACTACAGCTGTGTGAAATCAGGTTCGAAATAAGATCTAAAATCATGCTTAGACTGAGGAAAATCAAAGCATTTTAATCAGTTGCCTGGGCAGCCCATGTGTCAGCCACAGAGAGTCTCATGCTCCGGGACACTTTTCCATTTTCCAGCTCGTTCTAATCCCGGGGTGTTCCATCCCTGTGAGTTTTGGAAGTTGTGACTCTTGAATGGGTGACATTCCTTAGCATGGTCAGAAAGATTCATTCCCCCATCAAGTGGGATATAAATAGTTGGGACAGCCTTTTTTTTTTTTTTTCTTTTTTCCCAAACAAATACAATCCTGTGGTTGGAATATTTTAATCCAGTATGTGTCTATTTTAAGCAAGTCTCGATTTGGTCAATTGGAAATGTGTGTGGGAAACTGAGAGTAGCATACTTTTTCTGTTAGTAGTTGGACTCATAAGTAGTTGTTGGCTGACTAGACTGTGCTTTTTCCAGCAACGTTGATAAACTTGTATTTCATTAGCACTTGGTGGGGAGAATTTTCATATTTTATATTGGGTCATAGTGCTGAGATTTAAAGCAAAGTTACTAACAAAAAGGTCGTATTTTCAGTGTGGCAGTGGGTCTTTGGGAGGAACTGATTGGCTTGGATCATTATGGTCCAGAAACTTCAGCAGATCTTTTCTGCCATATTCAAAAGTAGTGCACAGCAAGCTCTGAAGAACTGAAAAGTATTTAAATATATTCAGTGTGCCAGAACAGGCCATGTGTTCTTTTTTTTTTTTCCCCCCCAGTCAAGTAGCTTAGCCACAGGTATACAGTCTCTGGTACACAATGTGTGGTTTTCTTTTTTGGGTGAGTTCACGTCAGTTTCACTAAGTTAATTGAACTAGTGGTAGAGGCACTTTCCGCTCCAAAATCAGATAATTGTGACATTTTTGTTTCTCGAGTTCCCAAATGAATTTGCATTTGGAAACTAATTTCAGCTTTATTTAAAAGTGCGTAGTGTGCCAAAATAAACTTTCAATCAAACAAGATATATCATTCAGTCTGAAGCTAAATATGGTCCTGGTCTGTGTTTGACTTTTTCCTTTGGGGTCGGGGAGTTAAAAAAACCTTCACCTCAGACCCTGGAGAAATTATGGAGTGGCTCATCCTGAACACCATCTGTAAGCACATGGAAGGCAATAAGGTGGTGAGGAGTAGTCAGCATGGATTCACTAAAGGGAAATCACACTGACTGGAATGGAGCCCAATATATGGAGGGGTGGAAGAAGGCAGTAAAACGAGATCTGTGCAAGTGCAGGAGATAGTCAGGTGTGGGATCTGAGTATATCATAAATGGTATGGAATAAGGGGTGGAGGTTGAATTGGGTCTGGCTGAGCAGCAGTTCGTTTCCCCACTGTAGCCCTCACAGTGCTGTGCTTTGCACTGGCAGCTAGAAGGGTGCTGATAACACACTGGTGTTCTGGCTACTGCTGAGCAGGGCTGGCACAGCATCAGCACTGTAACATTCCTTCCTCAGTTGAGGGCAAGATCCTGGGAGGGAACACAAGTAGGCCAGCTGACCCAAACTGACCAAAGGGATATTCCATACCTTGTGATGTCAGCTTAGATATAAAAGCTGAGGCAAGGAGCGGGAAAGGGGTCATTCATTGTCTCCAGCGGCTGCCTGCTGAGGAACTGTTGTGCCTACTGAAGCCCTGCTTCTTGGGAGCAACTGACCATCACTGCTCATGGGAAGTAGAGAATAAACCATGTTATTTTTCACTTCACTTTCCTTCTACTTCAATAAACTACCTTATCCCAACCCACAAGTCATTTACCATCTTGCTCTGTCCAGCTGGGAAGAGGAGTGATAGAGCGGATGGGTGGGCACCTGGCGTCCAGCCAAGGCCAACCCACCACAGTATGTTAATATAAACTGATCTTGATTAAGAGGGATTTATTCTCAAATATGCTATAAAGTGCTCTGCTTTAAATGGGAAAAAGTGCAAGTGTAAGTTATAGTTTATTAACCATAACTAACTACAGGGGAAGTGATGTAACACTGATGTCGTTCAAGAGAGTGTAGCAGTGTTGGATGCCAAAGGATCTGGTTATTCTAATTGAGATGGCAAGAAATTATTCCATTTTTGTGCATGAAAATAAGCTATTTAAATAGCTTATTTAAATTAAAAGAATTATACCTGTAAGATTTTGAAGAGCTATTGCAAACGTTATTTATGTAGCCATTAGCCATCTATGCATAAAACTTTGTAAGTTGTCTTTAATCTCTAGTCTGCTTAGTTTGATGTGTAGATGCACAATATGGAAGTAATAATACTTGGATATTTTAAAAAAAAGGCTACTGTAACATACTTTAAATATACTGCAAGTGTTTGTGACACTAGAATGCTATTCTGACAACTTTGAAGTGGTAACAGTAATTATTGGAAAACTGAATAACTGCACGTGCAGTGCCTTTACTGGTTGTTAGTGGTTTGCTTCTGTGCTTTTAGAAAAGCACTTCTGCACAGAGTTTTTCAATTACTTCTGTAAAGCAACTCCAGGTTCTGGTGATTGTTTGCTTTGGCAGGAAGAGGAAAAGTGCTTACCACCAGATAGGTTTGTAAAGCCTCAGGGTTATAGAAAGAGAGATGGAAGCATGTACGTTGTTGAAATGTTAGATTCATTCTAGTACAATTAGGTTTCAAGCTTATTCAGGTCTTAAAAACTTGTGGAATTTCCCCAGTCAACCACAATCTCTTGCTCTTAGCTGGAGTGATCTGCACTCGCTGGTCCATAAATCAATTGTAAATCCACTGTAATCTGGGAAGTAGAATTATCTTATCCCTTAGGTAATTTGGTATATTCAGGAAAGGCATCAAGGAAAGATCTGCAATCCCTCATGAATCCCTGAGCAAAATACACTATTAATTGTGTGAATCATTCATATAGCACTTGTTATCTTTTAAATGCACATGTACTGTAAGAGTTGGCCACTTATACTATAAAGAACAACTTTGTAAGTTACTACTTCACCATGAGTTAGCATGTGCTGTTCCCTCCTGTTCAAGCCATGTCACAAGTCAGTTTTCTGAATGAAGAACATGGAGTGTACTGACCAGAATGCAACTGGGATATCTTAACTGCAGTATTTAGTTTTGATGTCATGATGTGATTAATAACAGGTCAGTATTTTGAAACATTTAGTCCCAATTAAAGCAAATGTATGAGTTAAAATATGGGAAAAAAAATTACATACTCAGCCAGTCATATGATTCTTAGTATCTTGTCAAACCACAAGTGCTCGTCAAGTGTTAATTCCAGAATGTTTGTATTTATTTCTTAGCTGTGAGTTTTATGTCTTGTGTATAAGCAGCATAAAACTTTGGTATATTCTAGTTTGTTACAACACAGCTTTTTCTAGAAACAACCAGAATCGCTGCATATGTTCTAGAGATTTTTTTTCTGGTGATCTCTGCCCAGGACAGACAACATGGTGTTTTTATTTTTATCCTTGTGTTTTATCCTTGGCATTCTACAGTTATTCAAGGCTTGTCTGACAAAGCTGTTGGCTTCTTTCTCAGAGACCCCAACACTAAACATTAACTCTCTCTGAGAGTCAATAAAACTGATTTCCTGTGGGATGAACTTAGATGCTGAAGGCCGAGATGTACATTCTCACCTGTTCTTCTGGGTCAGCAGAATCACCTGCTGTCTGGGGCTTTGGTATTATTCATGTCCCGGAGAATTTACATTGGCAGATGCCGTTCACATCTGAGGCTGTTTGGATTTAATGGTGTGTTTTAATGCTGCAAATTTCATGTTAGTTTTAATGCGAAACCTTGCCACAGTGAGCTTTCAGGCGTATCCCTCTCTTACCTGTTTCATTTGGCTGATATAATCAGCATACTGAGGCAGGGAGAGGGCAGGGATATTTTAGATGATTCAGTTCTTCTTTTTCTTCAGCCCTTTGCTCTTTTGATGAATTTTGCCATGAACTTAACAGGGTGATTTGGGAAAACTTGTGCTTTATGATGGCAGAAGACCAAGAGTTAGTCACTTCTACACTCAGTATTGTTTTTTTTCTTTTTTCTTTTTTCTTTTTTTTTTTTTTTAATGGGATTCTGAAAGTGTGTTTCTGGAAAACTGGTGCTTGAAGTCTGTTGCGGAAAAAACACCCCCCAAGTGTGTCCCTCAGCTTTCTTGTGTATGTTATTAGTTGGCATGGACCTCTGTACAGTTACGTTGTCCAAGGGTAAGTGATCAACGGGATCGAAGGGGACAGCTTGTGTCATTGGAATGCAAGTCCCAACGCCCAGAAAAGAGGAGGAAAGAAAAGGTAGCAGCGTTCTGCAAGGTGTGAGGCAGAAGGCTCTTGGGCAGGTTTTCCAGTAGGGTAAGATACAGAAGGAACTATTTGAAACAAGTTGATTTTGCAAGTTCAGCATGACATGGGCTTTTTAACTTGGCCCTTGATGCTGCTCATCAAGTAGTGCGGAAGTCACATCTGCTTGTAACATACTTGTTTTTCCTGCAAAACTTTTTTGTTGCTCCTCTGTCAGTGTGTTTCTCCTTTGCCTGTTGTCTGGATTGTAGTTATTTTGAAAGCCTTTTTAATCTGAATCTTTCCTGAAGATTGTGAAACAGATTGTTTTTCTACGTTTACAGCTACTCCTGTTGGTACATCCATGGTTAATCTTGCATTTTGTTGGGAGTACTTGCATTTGTCATTTGAACCTCTTCCATGATGCATTTTATAAAGTACCTGCCTCTGTCAACCAGGTACAGTCTTTTAGAGAAGCAGACTATAAAGCTATAAATTACTTTTTAAGTGGCAGTCTTACAGCTGTATCCTGTGATCCATGTGACTATTAACTGCCTTGGTGTTGTTAGAAAAGTGATACGTGTATATCAGAAGTGCAGAAAGAACTGGTGGGAAAAAAAGGAAGAGAGAACACCGAATTAGGTTCATTATGCTGGAAGGCAACTACTGAGTAACAACCAGTGAAAGGTAGGAAATTTTAGTTGTTCTTAAATTTTAAGTGTAGAAACACTAACTCAGGAAAAAGTAGGATCAAATGAAAGGAGCTTCCTCTATGTGGGTAGCAATTTTCTGCGTGTGATTTCTTGATTTTTTTCTCTTAAATATTAAAAATTATTACATTAAATGAGAAAAAAAAATTCTTTTGGGTCAATTGAGTTTTGAACTGCTGTATGATTTTTTTTGACCTTGAAGCCTTATGCTTGCAGAGGATAAATTTCTTGTTAACATAAGCCTTGCATTTTCACTCTCTGGATGACATTGGATACCCCTAAATAGTGCAGGGCATCTGCCAGGAGAAGACCATGAAGTTTGTCCAAAAAAAACACAGATCCAAAGCAGGCTGTTTTCCAAAAGTCCATGACATTTTTAAATAAAAGACAGAGAAAATTCACATAGCCCAAAATTATTTTCATCTTGAAAACTGGAAGGACTCTGAACTAGAGAAGGCACTTTGAATTGGAAAAAAAGCGTATTTTGTCTTTTACTAAGTAACATTTGCCTACATGTTAAGATATAAATATTTCCAGTGTGATTTTACAATCACAGTAGTGGAACACAGTGCACAGCTACTACTATTAACTTAATTTGATTAGATATTTTTTAAATTTCAGTATGGAAGGGAATTTAGAAATGTGGCTTTTTCTGTCATCTTTAATGTTATTACATGCTAGAGAGCGGGATGTTAGAGCACACAAATTTTAAGTTGAGCTGAGGACTTTTTCAAATTACTATATACTAAAGGCAGGTGGAAAATGAATTTTTCATTCCACTCAAGAAAACAAAAAGTTAAACCTTAATCTTGTCTGCTGCTGTTTTGGTATCAGCAGTTATGCTGTTGCTTTGGGTATGGCATTTCACTGAGCAGTGTGTCAGTGACATCCATCCTAAGACAAATGGTCCTTGCTTTACTCTTACTGATACTTTTATAGAAATAAAGACATTAATTGTTATTAGGCATTTTCTTGCTTGGAATAATTTCCCTTTTATTGTAATAAGTCATTACATTCATCAAGGGATTGCTTTGAATTTTAATAGGCATTAGTAGCATTTGTAACAAATTTTATTGCTGGAAGTTGTGTGAATGCTGCATAATTTATTATAAATATGCAAACTTACATAATTTTTCACAAAGCCTAAACCATGTTAGTAATGGGTTCCATTATTAGAAATAATTGATTTACATGAATTATGCTTTTTCAGTGATTTTTTTGGGGGGGTTATTATTATTCATATAAATTAATTTAGCATTTCTGCATTTGCGGGGGAAAAACAGGAATTTATAGGACTGAAGACTAACCAAAATTAATTTATTACATTTTTTTATGTATAAAAGTGTAGTATATATAAAGGCTTGTGTCATGTCACTTTTCTTCTCCATTTCTTTATTTATGTATTTATTTCCCTTTTCTGTGTGTCACGATAAATAATGAAAGGTGTGGTGTTTTTTTCCTGTGACGTTATATCCGTTGAGATGGGGTTGGATTTGATTATGGAGAAGTAATTTTTTTCTTTATGCACTATTCACTTCTCTTTGGAAGAGGACTTTGAGTGACTGTAATGACTTTGCTGCAAAGGATCTCCTGCAGTGTCAGCTCACTATACATCAGAAGTCTGTGTGTTTAGAAGACAGTGAAAAGGTTAGTGTTCTGCATGGTCCCTAGGCACTGCTTGAAATCAGGTAATGAAGAGGTGAATTCCTCTCTTGGCTTTCCTGTAGGAAGGCAACCTGAGTATGGAAGTAGTTGTCCTCCCCTCTTAGTGTTTCTGATCTCGTGCTCCCTTTTTTTTCAGCCTGCTGACTAACTCTCCATACCTTTCTCTCTCACGTTTGCGTGACAGAAATAGATTAAAAAGAGGTCCACTGCTTTCTCCAGGCTGCTGTGTCTTAGTCAGAGATACAACTCTTTAAACGGGGAACTTCAGCTTTCTTCTGGCATGTGGACAGCTGTGGTGGGTAGGTTATAGTGTCACCTGTGTTGAGGAGAATGCAATGTATATTTTTCAGTCAGTACACTAACTTCACCTTAATTTTGGTTCTCTTACCATGTGTAGAAATGAATCAGTTGCTTTTATTCTCATGAGCCCTGACATTTTAAACGTGTGTTGTACTCAGAGTGGAAGACAAGTGAATATTCCTCAAGTATTCATGTACTTGAAAGGAACCAGACCTTTCCAGAATCTTAATGTTACTAGTTGGCCACTGGGCTTCCATTTTCAGTTGTCTTGTGAATTAGAGAGTTCTACAGGGAAGCAGTCTTTTCTTAAAGAGCAACAAGATATTTTTTTTTTCCATTCCTTTTAAAATTTCTCTCTTTCGTCTGCCCTTCCTTTGTCTTTTGTCCCAGGGACTGGCCCTGCACTGAGAGTGCCTGATTTGACTCTCTAAAATTTGGTAAGATGTCTTTTGGGACTGGGAGGGTGAGAGGGTGTTGCCTGAATAGTGTTCAGACTCACTTGATTAAATGCATTCACGACGTTTCTTTTGCAACTCCATTGTGTGTCTTTGGTACATTCACTTGGGTTTTGCAAACTCTGACTGTTTTATTTTCAGGAATCTTAAACACATCTGATCTGCTTTCATTCCTCTGGGATGTGAGAATCTGTTTCTGCTGCAAGAATGGTATTTTTCTTTCCCTTTTAATCCCTCTGCGATTGTTAAGTGCAGTCCTTGTGTCCTCAGAGTTTTCCAGCTTTAAATTATGTCAAGGGAACCTGGTGTCTCTACTGGTTTTTCAGATTATTGAGGATCTAGAGGTTGCATGTTTAGATTGATATTAGTATTGTAACTATTACATGTTATTTCTCAGTTGGGTTTTTCCCTATTTTTTTCATTTCTTTTGAATACTCCCTAGGTGGGTTAAAGGATCTGATTATTTTAGCCCATCAGAAAATAATTTAAATTTAATGATGTTTCATGAGTATTACTGGCTTAATTCCTATTTGGCTAACTCCTGCGTAAGAAAAAGATTTAACAGGAAAATATGTAGAAGCATTGTCAAGTATAACTCAGTAATCCTCCTATTTAATCTTACTGCAGGTTAAATATAAGGTAGAGTTCCCTTCTGACACAATTGTATAATTGCTATTTTTTGACCATCAGAGGATTTATATCAGTGTAAAACTGTATTTCTTGCAGAGCAATATAATATAAATAGCAAAGTTGTGGGATGACATTCCTATTCCATTCAAATACCTTGAGGTTTTCCATACTGCAGACTTCAGGATAATAAAGAACTACATGAAGTAACTGGGATTAACAGAGGTGCAGTAGGCATGACAGCATGAAGCTTGCATGCAGTAATGTAGCCTGCATCACTTGGGTTTCAGTAAGTTATTGGACAGTGTTATATGGAGCTCTAAGCCACAAAAAGCCAGTTACGTTTGGGGGTTGCACAATATGAAAATAGATTTATAGAAAAGTAGGGTAAGAACCTGAGCTGTAAAAAAAAGTAGGACCCCTAATTTCATTCTTTGTTTCCATGATACATACTAATTAACTCCTATCACCTTCTTCCACAACCAATTTAGGCACAGGCAGAAGGATCTGAAATTCCTTCTTCTTTCACCTTTGTTGCCATGAACAGTGAAAGGTGTAGGAAACTGCTTTTACAAGTCTGTAAATTATACTGGTCCATCTATAATGAAGGCATGAAGATCAATGTGTTCACGTCACATCAATGATTTAGTAACAGTCCTGGTAAGTATTATGAATGATCCCCTCAAATCTTCCTTTTGCTGCAGGGCATGCAGTTGCAGTTGCAGAGGCATCCACAGCCATGGCTCCACAACTGTATTAGATACAGGGCAAGATTAGACTTTATTAGCTTATTACAAGGATCAAGAAGTTTTAGTCTTGGTAACAAATTCCTCAGGTTTAAGTTTGTTGTTCAGAACACAAGCATATTGTAGGGCAGGTTTTTTAAGTTCAGCTATAATAACTCGAGTCCTTTGTCCTCAGGAAGCTGCTGATTCTGGTAGCCTCTAAACCTTGCTAAGTTTGTTCTCAAAAGCATCATCTTGGAAAGGGGGTATTGCATCTTGCAAGCATTTTCTGTTTCATTAAGAGTGGCCAAAATGAGGCATGTTTTAGTATGTTTCCTTCAGCAATTGTAAAGGTTTTTTTTTTCCTCAGTGAATTTATCTGCCGCTTTTTAAAGCTTCAGTTCAGCGTAATGCTTTTGGAGACAGAAGACTTCAGAGAAGCCTTACTGTTAAGAACTGACAATCTGGTCTGTTTCTTCTTCCTCTAACAAATGCTTATCATGGGCTGGAGCTTCTGCATCTGAAACTGATGATTAGATCCATCCGTTCTGTAATTGCTTCCAGAAGGTGAAGTTTAAAACTGCAGGCTGTCAGTGTCTCCTTCAGTGAGTTTTCCTGACTGCCTGGAACTTAATCCTTTTAAGTATGTATTATCAGCACAGCCCAACAGTATTTTCTGCTTAGATTCTTTAGCAGTTGCCTCTTGGAGCTTTACTCACTATTGTATAAAGAATATAACATTAAAGATGACTAACTGGAAGTTTCAGATTGGTTTCACTGCACCAGTACACTCTGAAGTGTATTTCTCTGATGATTATCTAAGTTGCCTGTATTTATTCCAAATGTGTTGCATTCATAAGGGAAAAACATTTGGTAACATTGCTTTGCCCTCTTTTAAGCCCATGTCCCAAAACGTGGGAAATAACTAATGTCTTCTTTCTGGATAAACATAAACTTTCTGAAAACATTTTAAATTTTTTATTGCTCTTATCTTTACTTTTATGGTACTGAGTCTCTTCTTCCATCCAAGCACCCATGTGGTTGTCTGTTTCCCCTGAGATCACACAATCTGTTCACAGACAAGTTTAGAATGGGAATAATGTGCATTTTCAAGTAACAGTGTTTATGAGCTGTGTTCCCTCACACCTCATCACAAATATGTCTCTATCAGCAAAAGCAGTTCTGTGGTACTGGAAAAGAGATCTATTGCTACAGGCACCCATCTACTCTAATGGCACATTTTACTTATTCAAGAAGTTATTCTGTGCTGTCAGGAGTCAGGTACCACTCCTAAGAACAAGAAGAAGTACAAAACCAGGCTCCTGAAATGAGCTGAGCTCTGAGAGAAAGAAGATTTGCAGCTTTGAAGGTGTGTTTAAGTATGGGAAAAGAGGCAGCATCTGGGTAACATGTAACATGAAGAGTAAGACCATAGAGTTGTGAACAATATGGTTCAGCCTTTTTGAGCAAGTCCATTAATATATTTCTACTTGGTCATGTAAGTTCATATGGACTTAGGGAGTTGCATATACTTCAAATGGACTTTGGAGATTTTATAAACTTCAAAATAAATTAGATAGTTTCTTGGTTTGTAGTTTTGTCTTTCTCTAACTCACTGTGAAAAAATACATATGTGTATATTTCTATATAGAGAGAAAGTGTGATGTATATGCTGATGTTGCTTTATTTATAATATTAGGTTTGTTATCTTTTGTATGCTTCATGAGATGTAATTTAGTCTGTAAGACGTTGATTTACTATTTGAGAGCGCAGACTGTGGTAGTCATGATTTTTCCTCTTGAGCCAGAATTACTCTTTTTATTTTTTATAATAGAACAAATACAGAGAGTTTTGTTCCATTCAGTGCATTAGCTTAATGCAATTTTTTTTTTTCAAATTACTTTTAAGTTGTTTGTCTGTGTGACTGCTTGTTCTATCAAATAGCTTTTGGAGCCAGTAAGATGATCATGTATCTTTGGACTTCCTTTGAAAAGTAGTTCATAACAACTATGTAAGGGTGCCTTTTTTAGCAACCTTCCTCAGACTGCTCAGTAATCAGGGAAAGGAAAACCGGTTAGCAGAAGAATTTGAAGAGGACCATGTCAGTGTTACAAACGTGCAGCACTTCAGAATGTTCTCATACTGAACAGGGATGTTTGGCATTAGAGACCTTGTTAGTTCTTTTAGCGTACATCTTCGTAGCACAATCTTTGTTTTGTGGAAAAATATTGAAAGGTAAATGTATTTTTGCAGCTTCTCTTCTTCACTGAAAACGCTAAAGAGCCATTATTTTTATTATTTCTGTAGTAATGTGTTTTACTAAAAGAAAAGATTAATTCATTCTGCAGAAACTGTCGGCAAAGTTAAGGAAAAAATACACGTGGGTACCTGTGGCATGATGTAAAATCTTCATAGTGCTATTGCCATGGCACCTAGTCATCCAGTATGGAATCACAGAATGGTTTGAGTTGGAAGGGACCTTAAAGATGTTCTATTTCCAGCCTCCTTGTCATGGGCAGGGATGCCATTCATTCATTTGCTCAGGGCCTCATCCAGCCTGGCCTTGAACACTTCCAAGGATGGGACATCCATTACTTCTCTGGGCATCCAGTGCTTCAGCACCCTCACAGTAAGGAGTTTCTTCCTACTGTCTGATCTAAATCTCTTCTCTTTTAGTGTAAAAACATCCCCCCTTGTCCTGTCACTCTCTGCCTATGTAAAAAATTTGCTCTCCCTTTTTTTATAAGTCCCCTTTAAATACTGGAAGGCTGCAATAAGGTCTCCCTGGAGCCTTCTCTTCTCTAGACTGAACAGCCCCAGCTCTCTCAGCCTGTCCTCGGAGGAGAGGAGCTCCAGCCTTCTGATCATCTTTGTGGCCTCTGGACTCACAGGTCCATTCCTGTGCTGGAGGCCCCAGAGCTGGTCACAGTATTCCAGATGGGGTCCATGAAGGGCAGAGTAGAGGAGAAGAATCATCTCCCAGATCTGCTGGCCATGCTTCTTTTGATGCAGCCCAATATGCTTTTGGCTTTCTAGGCTGCAAGCCCACACTGTTGGCTCATGTCCAGGTTTTCATGCAGAAGAACCTTCAGTCCTTCTCCACAGGACTGCTCTCGGTTCTACTTCCAGTCTGTCCTCGTGTCTGGGAATGCCCTGACCCAGGTGTAGCACCTTAAATGGGGACTTGTTAAACTTCTTGAGATTCTTGTGGGCCCACTTCCTGAAGTCTATGCAGGTCCCTTTGGATGGCATCCTGTCCTGTTGTGTCAACTGCACTGCTCAGCTTTGTGTCATCTGCAAAACTGCTGACGGGGCACTCAATCCCACTGTCTGTGTCATTGATGAAGATCTTGAAGAGCACTGATCCCAAAACAGAGCCGTGAGAGATTCCACTCATCACTGGCCTCTGCCTGGACATAGGACCAGTGACCACAACTCTCTGGCTGTGTCCATCCAGCCGATTTCTTATCCTTCCGAATAGTCTGCCCTTCAAATTACATGTCAAATGACCTAAAGAAGTATAGGCCACCACACTGGTCAGGCAAAATTTGGCCTTAGTAAAGCCGTGCTGGCTGCCTCAGACCAGTTCCTTGTCTTTTATGTGCCTCAACACGCTTCCATAAGAATCTGCTCCATGATCTTCCCAGGCACAGAGATGAGGCTCACTGGTCTGTAGTCCCTGGGTCTTCCTCCCTACCTAGGAGTAATGTTTCCCTTTTTCCTGCCACTGGGGATTTTGTCTGACTGCCATGTCTTTTCAAATATGATTGAGAGTGGCTTGGCAACAACGTCACCCTGGACCCTGGAATGCCCCTCCTCAGGCCCCAGAGACCTGTGGCTATTCAGTTGCATCTTGTGGTCCCAAACCTGCTCTTCATTTACAGTGAGGGAGACTTCACTCCCTCAACACGGACTCAGAGGTTCATGGACTTGAGAGAAGAGGGCAGCCTTAAGTGAACACTGTGAAGACTGAGGCAGAGAAACTCACTGAGTACCTCAACCTTCTCCATATCCATTGTCACCAGTTTTCCTTTTTCATTTATTGAGGGGTGTACATGCTGCTTGGCCTTTCTTTTCTGATATACTTGACTGATAGAGCATCCCTGTTTGTTATTCTTCCCATCTCTTGCCAAGTCCCATTATATCTGTGCCTTAGCTTTGCTGATCCCATGCCTGCACATCCAAGCCATATCCCTATACCCTTCCCAGGTCACACATCCTTGCTTCCACTGCCTGTGCATCCCCTTCTTCCTCCTCAGTTGGAGGAGCAGATTCTTGCTTTTCAACCCATGCTGGCTTCCAGTCTGCTTTGCTTGATTTCCTAAACATGAGGATGAAGAGCTCTTGTGCTCTAAGAAAAGTTTCCTTAAAGACTTGCCAGCTCTGATAATCTCCTTTGTAATTAAGGGGATCTCATCCACTAATTCTTTGAGCAGCTGGAATCCCACTCTTCCAAAGTTCAGGGAGAGAACATTGTTCTTTGTTAGGGCCATGTTCCTCAAGATTGCAAACTCAGGGCCCTGTCACTAGAGACCAGACTTCTCCAGCCTTAAGCCCCCTGATGAGCTCATCACACTTGAAGAAGTTGAGAAAACTGAAAAAAAAAAAGCTGGGGTTTCTACTAGGTGTTCAATTTCCAGGGTTTAATTTCTAAATTTAGTGTTTAGGTCTTCATAAAACCTTGAAAAAAATAGCTCCATGACTGAGAAAAAGGACAAAATTGTGACTAGAAATTCATGTGAAATAGTTGTCCTTAATTTTACTTATTATTTACTTATTGTTTTGAAGTTACGTTTGTGCATAAATTTAATTTGTAGAGGAAAAAAAGAGGAGTATTTCTGGTGACTCAGCATTGTCTAAACCCAGAACCTTATGTATAATTGGTTGCTGTAAAAATAAGTACTCTAACAGACTCTGCCATGGCAGATATTAAACCATTTTGTTAGGCAAAAATTGGATTTTCTTGATGTGAGAAGGGCAGTCTCTCTTGTAACATTACATGTAATTAATACATATTCTATTTATCAAAAATAACTGGAGTGCAAAATCGCCCAAACTCTAGTATGTTAGTTGTGGCTTCTGAATTTAAAATTGTTTTGTTATTACAACAGTGATTTCTTTATTTAGTCACTTGTAAATTATGTCAACATTTCTGAAACTAGAAATTCAGAGCTAGTGCATCCTTAGGATCTTAATCTTAATTCCTTCATTTGTTAAACTGGAAAAAAACTTACAGATCTGCTGTGAGAGGGAGAAGGGTATTACTGTTTGTGAGACGTGTTCACTGTAGCTATGATCACTGCAGAAGAGCATAGGAAAAACTAACCATTTTTTGGTTAAGAGCATAATTTATGTGATACGAAATAAAACACATGGAGGAAAAAAGGATTAGTGAGTATTCTTTCACTGTATCCACAGTGCATTTTATGCCGCCTTTGAAGTGTCAGCCCCTTTGGAGAGATGCATAGCCACGAGTGTATTCCATGAATACATGTGATCCAAGTTAAGGCTGTTCCAGGAACTTACATACTGTTACTTCTGAGCTTATGGAATGCTGGACTTTGCAACTGCAGTCCTTAAAATGTTATACAAAATGCCTTTCTAAGAGATCTGTTTTGCGCTGCAGTTTTTCCACAAGGCTACCAGAAAGTGACATCCCCTTCACCCAGATTTCAGGAATCTGTTTTCTGCTTTAAGCTTTGCTAGAACAGTTCTCAAGAGTTTTGATATATTCAAACAGTGTCTCGTTTAGTTGGCATGACCTTTCCCTTGTCTGGCCTCCCTCCTTTCCTCTCCAGGAAACAGTAGGTATCCTGACGTAGACATTGACAATTACCATGATGAAACTTGGGGATTAAGAGTTTGCTAAAGTTATATTTGAAGGAATGAAGGGGCAAGCTGAGCTAAGCATTGCTTATTACTATTTTATGATAATGCATGCCACTGTGCAAGTGGCATGACAGCAGCCAGGTGGCTGTATTGGCCTTTTATCCACAGCAAAACAGCCTCCATCCCAATACACAAGTCTCATATGGATTTCTGAAGTATTTTGTAGCCTGAGCATCCAGACAGCATCCACAGTATGTATTTTTATACATCTTTCTTTCCAGCTTTTTCTATCCGATTACTAGGGTGTTGTAAATGAAAGTGTTCAGTACTCTGACTGAAATCACATTGATTTATGTAATTCTTTGCTCAGAATTAGGTGATCTTTCTAATAACTTAAGAGCAGAGGAAGACGGTGTGTCAGCATATAATATTTAAGTTGGTAAAACATAGTTTTATCAATGGAGCAGCTAGTCGATCTTTTCTTCTAATCAATAGAGCAAATACAAGTGATATATTTAGCAATAGCTAAACTGAGATATTCTGCTTCTGACTTGACATTGGTTTCCTGCACATTACTATTAATAGGACATTTTTCTACATTTTTGAGAAAGTTAATATTGAAGAAATAATAGTAAAAATCTAGCATTTTTAACAAACAGTTTTACAGTCAATTATACCATGAGCATTTAAATAAGTATGCTTCCTTAAAAACCTCTTCAAAAAATTCTGTAATTAGCAGCTTTCCTGTCAAGGATGGGAGTGTGCTTGAGCTGCATCCTTTACCTCAGCTCTTAATTGAATTGCTTAAATGTGTAGGATCAAAGCAGCCACCGTATTGATGGCAAACGATGTGAAAGTTTTTAAGATGTGTAACAAAGCCTGTTGCAAGAGTCCTGACCATTCAGCCTCTCCAGACTTAAGAGTGTGGTTTCATATTTGCACAGTTCTAGCTGAGTGGTCAACCAACGTCACCACAATAGGACAGCATTCCCATCCCGTCCTGGTCCAGCTTATGTTTCTCTGAGTCAGAAGGTACCTCTACTCGCTGCAGCATCAAAGCAATGACCCTGAAACATTAATAGTTTGAAATGGCTTACTGGAGTTCAGTTGGCTTACCTTCTGCTTGGAAGGATGTCAGCATTAATTCAAGGTAAGCAGTGGGTACAGTCAGGAGGTGAGTGAGTTGTGGAGGGGAAAGGAGAGAAAGAGCCCTTTTGTTTGATGGCAGAAAACTATTAATTCAGTTTAGTAGTACTGAAAAATTATTGTCTAATAAATGAGGCTGAACAGTGACAAAATCAAAACCGTTAAATTTAGAAAGGGGGAGAATATGTAATGATTAGACAAGAAACACAAGTTTTACAATCAGTATGTTAATTACAGTGACACTTTATTGAATATATTTTAACTCATTTATGTCTTAGTAAAATATAAGGAAAGTATGGACATACCTAGTAATTGTTTCAGGTACATTGCAGTTAGCTTTGCTGATAAGTCTATGTTTAATTTTGACAATGTTTAAATATTGCTGAGAAATATTACAACAGCATAATTTACTACTTAATGAGGATTAAATTAGCCATTTTTTTTTGTTTATTTAACATTAACACAGTTTTCAGGATTACTGCTTTAAAACCATCTTGTTGTCCACTGATGTATACACAGTGCAACGTAAATTTCTGACGCATTCTGGATAGGCAAATCTTCATGGCTGTTCTTGGATTTGCATCAGAATTTGAAGTAGCAGCTCTCTTGCAAGTATTCTGGTTTTGTAATGAGGGATTGGCTCATGTTGTTGTAATTCAGTTCTACAGAGCCATGCTTTGTTCATTGATCAGTTTAGTCCCTTGCCTGCCAAGAAGATCCTGATGAGTTCCAGTTTTCTTTTTGAAGAACAGAAGCACTTGAATACTGCAAAACAAATGTGCTTTAAAAATGATTACCACTAACTGCTGCCAGGGTGCCTGTTTTCCTTTGTCCATTTCACTGCAAAATAGAGTGTGTTTATACAGAAGACTTTCTATGGTAACTTATTTAGTACCAAAGATGCATGTAATGTTTAATAAATGGCTTCTCCATTTCACCACACCTGTGAACATCTGTTTTGAAGAGAGGAGTGGTTATTTCTATCAGAGCACTGTCACCTCGGGCATTATTTGAGGCGAATTTTTCAGGTCACAGAGCACATATATAGCATTGAGGATTCTTGGTTCAGGCAATCCAAAATCACTGTACTGGTTGGTAGTCATGTAGATTTCATATTTTTTTTTTTTTGTGTTGTAGTGTTGCTGGAGAGGACTTTGTAAAACAACAAGATTAGTAGATAAATCTACCATGAAACTTGAGACTCTGGCAATTTTAAGGCAATGTAGGATTTGTGATACTGCTTTGTGACATAGTGTAGTTTTATATAAACAAGCAGTAAACACAGAACTTGATGGTCTTAAAGCCAGTACAAGCACTGGGCAAATATATGTAGAGATCTGTGTGACATTTGTTTAAATGAACCTTATCTTCAGTCCTTTAGGTTATCTGAGCAGGCATGCTCACTTCCTAAATTGTGTGTTATGAAGTAACTTTTTCTTTATGAAAGATTTTAATGTTTTGGTTATACTGGGCACACTGGGATTCTTTTGTGTGTTTACTGTCAAAAGGATCTGGCAGTAGATAAGAAAATAAACAGAACAGCTAAAATGATGAAAACAGTGGATTACTTTTTTTCCTATTTCTCTGAACTGTAACTGTGGGGAGATTTCAACATCAGATTATGGTGACTGTCTTGACCCATGCTTCCAATTGTTGCATTGGAAAGGAATTTGTGAGCTCCTTTAGTCTCACAGTACAGTAATCAGTTACACAGGGAGCTCTTTCTCCGTGGTATCACAAACAGAAGTATGGCTTTATTCCCAAAGGCAACGTTGTATTTTGAAAGCAACAAGATATTTGTGCATTCCCTTGGAGAAAAACACATTTATGTATGAAATAATTATGGCAATTATACTGCAGTTTATTTTCAGTGTCGAGTTTCTTGGTAATGCTGTTTTTCATTCCATCTGTAGAAGCATACATTATGCCTTCGATTTCAGCGCCATGGGATGACACTTGCCACAAGGAAAAAAAAGGAAACCTTTTAGTTTAAGTAACTTCTATATCTTTTTGTTCACACAGGTGGTATTTAAAAATAATTATTTTCTTGCAGTGGATTTACAGTTTCATAACACTGAGGTTATAGGTGGCAGGTGATCAGATGTGTCTGAAATGGTAGGTGATCTGATTCAATTGCTAATGCCTTCTCCTTTGAAGCTGTGCTAATACGCTTCTTTGTGTGTGTTTATTTCAATCTGCTCTTTCATTAACGTTTCTGCCTGAGGGAGGCCATCACTTTTGTTTCTGTAGAATATGTAATCATCCATTGTGTCATATAAAGTCAATGTGTTTCTCTTACCTAATAACCTTTTCTA
>VXAY01004362.1:527201-562443 GCA_013399855.1 Oxyruncus cristatus | reverse complement strand
CCTAATAACCTTTTTTAACCCTTTTTTTTTTTTTTTTTTTTTTTGTCTGTCTGTGTTCAGCTGCAGTGTAATAACTGTGTCTGTGCTGACTTGCAGTACTGCTGTTCTCTGTTCTGACATATCTGGAGGTCTCTTTAAGTCCTCCATGTATCCTCCTTTATGTTCTAGATCTGTGAGTTGCTTTGGGACTTCATACAGCTCCCCGTATGGAGTCAGACTGCCTGTTTTCTTAGGCTGTTTTTACTTCCATGTTTTTCTAAGTCCTGGGCACTCAACAGTCTTCTTTCACTTCATTTCATACTGTTTGTCAAGATCTATTCTAATTGTGGGAGTTTTATCCATCTATAAAGTCCTAAGTTTATCCATCTATTGTAGGTCCTTATGTCGACCTACAATTCCTCTCATTAAGTCCTTAAAACCTTTTCTGGAATTCGGGGCTTTTTGGTCTGTAATGAGCTTCAAACTGTGTGTTTCCTTTTGAGAACTGTCTTTTAGTATGTGCATTTAAGTACTTTTGTGAGTTACTACCTTTAAGAAGACTTTGCTTCTTTTTGTTCCCTGGGAGAGAATAACCTTTTAACAAAATCTACTTTTATGTTTTGTCCACTCTACTGATATCCCTTCCATAAAGTTAATGGGATCAGGAAGTGATTGTAGATTTTTTTCATGTTTCTCGTGAATCTGTGACACTTTATGTATTATGTAACACTGACTGAGATTCGATAATGTGTTTAAACCTAAATTGTAATCACGAGTTGTTTATTCTTCTGCTTGTTTCAACAGGAATTGGAATTTCAGCAATTCAGAGCAACTACCTCTGTAGCAGGTTGTTGCATCTTTTGGGTTCTGATTTTTATTTTTGATATTTTTTTGAATGTGCTCCATACATAATAATAATTCCAGGTGATGAATGTTTTTATTTTTGCTGCCTCCCATGTGGTGATTATCAGTGTTTCAAATACTGTCTTACCACCTGTAAAATGTTGGTTTGCTCAAAAGTGTAAATCACAGCAAAATTGTATTTTTACCATAAAAATGTATTTTGATTTAAGCAAAATAAATCCCTGCAGTTCAGACTAGTAGCTGTTTAGGTGGTTTGGGTTGGTGTTAGTCTTTGTTTTTTAGTCTTAGCTCTTGACTCATCAGAAGAGTATCAGATGGCTGGCTGTTTCTCTGACAATTTCGGTATGAGACTATTCATAGTGCTGTGCCTGTGTGAGAGAGAGGGATTTGTCTTTTGGGTTGCCTCATTAAGCATTTCATTCTATCCCTTCTTCTGAGTTGTCCCTTCAAGCAGCTCCGGAAAAGTGCTAAAAATGGGAACAGAATCACAAAAATCTTGGCGTTTTTTCTTCCAGTGACTTAATCGGGGGCATGTTCCTCCCAGCCAGCAGCAAGTCAGGGGAGTTAATAAAGATCAGGCTCAAAGTTGTTTGTGCAGATGCTAATTGGGAACGACCCTTCCTGAGGATTTCAAAGGAGCTCTGAAGGAGCTTGTCAGTCTGGTTAGCACACAACAGGAAAACCATGTTTTCATAACAGTAGTTTCTGCATATTCAAGTAAGTTGTTGACATTGATTCTACAGATTCTTAACACAGACTTCTGTCACATATGATCTAATTTATTAGCCTGTGCAAGATAATATATTATACAAAATTTCAGACATTAGTCATAGGGAAAACTATGAATATGTAAGTATACAAATTAAATACATTGCTAATGTTAGTGAGAATCATATTGACAACTGTAGGAAATAAGAAATACGTAAAACTTTGTGGATGTGAGTAGAAAACAAAAATTTCCTACTGTTTCCTCTCATATTCTCTCCAGGAATATGCTGAAATATTCTGATGTTTAATGCAGTGCACAATATAGTAGTGTATTGCTCAGATATTGTTTAAGCAGAAAAATTATAAAAATTCTAAATATGTACTTGAAATATCTTTAATTAGAAATATGTATTAAAAGAACGCATGTTGCACTGAAATGTTTTGAGTTTGATTTGATGGAGTTTAGTGAAAGCTGTATTATGAAAGGTTTTTTAAACAGTTTTTAAAGGTTTGTGTAAATTTGTTTTAAAGCTTTTTTTTTCAGATTACCGTCACCCTCAAGTTTTAGCAGCAAAGCTTTGTAACTTTGTGCAACTCTGAACGCTGTGTCGAGTTGAACTTAATTTTCTTTGCTGGATATTAAGATGCAGCTAAATTTATTCTTTGTTTCCACTACACTTGGAATGATTATTGTAAAGCAGCTTAGTTGATGGCTGTGAGGTGTGAGATGGCAGGCATGAGGGTCAGTACTAGAACAACCACCCCATTGTTTGGATAAGTAAACACTGTCAAGGTAGGTGCCTCCTGCTCAAAATTTTATGAGGCTGATGTCTAGACTCTGTTCCATACCTCCTTTTGTCTACTGTATTACTTTAGTCAGACCATCTGAGTTCTAAAGGTTTTGCCTACCTGGAGAATTCTGTTTCATTGTGAAGGGTGCCAAATTTTCCCAGTAAATAAAAATTTTCAGTGTGTCTATTTTACTATTAATATTTTACTACTACTTTGTTATTTACTCTTTCTGCCTTCTTTGCTTGATCTATCTATATTTTTTGCAGAGAGAAGATTTATCTGTCTGTCTTCTCCTGACTACCAGTTTTGCTACAGGATATAACCACTCAGTTTTGCAGCTCTCTTTTTTTGCATTCTCTAAGTATTTTATTTTTGAACCTGGAACTAAATACAGTGGGATTTCATTCATTATTTATTCTGAAAGGCAGTCTGTAGTTTGAGTCATTTCTCAATACATGTCAGCCCCCAAGAAGTTCAGAGGAAAACTTCCTGTGGTGCGTTCGATATGTGGTGAATATTTTAAAAAATAAAACACTTGAGATTTTTTCATCTCTTTTAAGGCTCTATTGGCATACAGAGGACACCTTTGAGATTTTGTGGCAGCTATATTATTGTAACATTCTCCTGATAAAAAGAATATGAAAGCAGCAGAACTAAATGAGCTGGCTGGAGAAGGAGAATAATTCATTCATGTGACTGTTGGATTGAGTTTTACAACTGAGTGAAGAACTTAATGTTTTCATTTTGAGGCTCTTTCAAGCTGAGTTCATATTTTCTAAATTTATGTCTTTGGGGTATCTTCTCTATTTTCTATTGGATTGTCTTTTTTCCTCTTATTGGAAAAAAAATATCCCAGACTCGTAAACATGGTCCCTGAAAGACTGAATAAAAGTATTTATTAGCTGAAATGGAATGTTTTTGGATTTTGGCTTCTGGCTGTTGTGGTTGAAGAATTTCAGAAGCGTAATTTTTTATTACTTTTCCATGAAATTACCTGTTAGAAAGAGTGCTACTGCCTTTCATTTATGGTAAGAGAGAACTATTACGTATAAAACTTTTATTACTCTTCACTTTACCTGCCACTTTAATATAATATTCAAATATCCTAGCTTGAAAAGTGATTTTGCATTCAGACTGAATATAAAAGCATCTGTAGCAAAACAAAAAAAAAATGATGTATGTCCTGTGAACTTTATCTCCTCAGGGCATTCTGCTTGGCCTTTAAATTTTCATTAAAATATTATGGTATATAATAATTTAAATTTCATTTGCCTCTTAATGAAGTGTTTTGGTTTCAAAAATGGGGATTGGAAATGTAGCTATGCAGGCAGTGTGTGTGTTTAGTTCAGAGTTTCTGCAAATATGTGTTACTGATGAGAAAATACTCACACTTGGAACTTAGTATGCTTTTACTAATGTGTGGTACTACATACTTAACCCAGTTCTGTTGTATTGACAGAAAATGCCAATGTTTTAAAATTACACATATTTAATTACGTAAAATTACTTTAAAACCCAAAATTGTTCTACAGGTTGGATGACTGATGATGCTTTAAAAAAGCTGTCCTCTTTTGTGTCTCTATTCATTTAAGGTATAAAATGAGCATCTAGTGAGAGCATTGTAATTGTTGTGCTCTCTGTAGGGATGCGGTATTTAGCACGTGGACCATTGGTTAAGTAGGAAAGGCTGCACAGATATTCAGGGTTTCCACTAGTCCTTATTTCCATAGAGGCAGTATAAAGGAGCACATATGCACGGAATTGATTTAAGGACAAAATATTTAGAGACAGATCCAAAATACAATAAAGTGAATAAAATACTGTGATACATCTCCCTTCAAAAAGATTAGAATTATTAATATTATGAAAAAAGCAAATGCCNTTATATGTTTGTTTGTCTGATATGTTAAATAGAAAGCAATGTTTAGAGCATTTACATCTCTGTTATTGCTTGGTTCTGGTCTTTTGAAGAAAAATAAGCACAAGTACATGAATTTGATTGAGGTCACTAGAGGAAGTCTGTTCTCATGCTGTGAAATAGTTCTGAAAATTCCAATTGACTTAAATAGATAGAAAAATATTTATTTTCTTTTTAAGTAATAATTACATTTTATATTTTTATATTTTTATTCATATGAATGTATGTTTTCCCCTAAGTCAATGACTATTCAGATAAAACAATATTTTTCTCTTCTCACTCTTATCAGACTGTTTCTTTTTTGTACAGGCAATTCTCTTCCAGTTTCCACTGTTGCTTCTGCTGCATGTGGTGAAACCTTGAAACCCTTTCTTCGTGTCATTATGTGAAATTAATTTTAAAATTTGTATTAGGATTTCTGTAACTGTTTTTTAAATGCAGCCCATTAGTTTGATCCTTTGGGCTAACAAATACTAAACATTAAAGTTTACAATTCTGTCGTGGATTTGATAGAGTTCTGGGTAAATGCAAACCAGTATTCTTTACTTTTAGCAGAAAAAAAAGAAGCTTCTCTTCTCTGACTCATACTTGTGAAACCAAGTATCAGGTTTTCCTACCTATTTCCAATCCTTTTCAAAATGCAAATGCTTGACTTCATCCTGCTAATCAAAGATGTGTGTGTCCAAGAATGCTGATTATATCATGTGTTTGGGAAAAGAACATGGATATACATTATCTGTGTACATGGCAAGTGTGCAGGGTTGCCCCTGAGCAGAGGGGGACACGGTGGTCACCTTCTATTTTATTTTTTTTTTCTTCTTTTCTCGGTATGCATGGAATTTCTGACTACTGAGGCTGTGGGCAACACATTATCTCTGAAACTGTTAAAACAGTGTAAACCTCCTGTACGCACTACACCCTCTGGCTATGGCAAGGGAAAGCCTCAGCAGAGCCAGCAGGAGGACAGATGAACCATTAGTAGATGTCCTGACTGTGCTGGTCACGGCTTTCCTCCCTCAACTGCCTCAGAAGAGTACAGGATACCAGCAGTTCACCACTGTTCTCGTGGATGCTCTTGAAATCCAAAGGGAATGTAACTCCTTTTTTCGAAAGAAAAAGCTTGAGTATTTGATGATAACACCTATTCCCCAGCAAAATACTTGTTCTTGCAGTGAGGTAATGGAAAGAAATGGGTGAGTCAGCAAATAATCTACAATAAAATAATTTATTACTCTTAGCTCTTTTGAAGTACACAGTACACATTTATATGGTTGAGCCCCTACAGAAAAAAAAAAAAAAAATTAAAAAGTTCAGTTCTTTGTCCCGTTGGCCAAGTGAGAGAAACAAAAGGTTCTCTATGCCAAATGCTTCCTAGGTGCCCATGTAGATGCACAGGGAGCATACAGATATATTGGCTGGCAATTTTAGCAGTGTCTGCAGTGTGCTGTTTAAGGGATAAGCTGTTTTTTTTAAAATGTCATCTCATTTCAGCAGTGAAAGTGTCCTGTTCACATCAGGAGACAAAACATTCCGAACGGAATCTCCTTAAAAAATATCCATGGCTCTGTGAAAGCGAGTTGAAGAAAACCAAATTTCAGAAAAAGAAAAGGAACCAAAATGTTTAGATAGTAGAGGGCACATGAAAGTTAAAAAAAGCCCTCACACCCAAGTCTCCTGTTCTACCGAAGAGTACCACTGATGTCAGCTACAGGTATTAGCATCGGATGATATGTTCATAATAGCTCTGATAGAAACTAATATATCTATTTTTTTCTTAGTGTATGGGAGAAAAATACCTTTTTGTATTGGGATTTTTCCTTTCAGTTTGATTGACTTCAATAACCCAGCTACCAACTGAAAATCTGAAGGAAAAGTTGTTCTGTGAAGGAGGCTTTAGGAATCAGCAAGAAGCCGAAGCAAGGCTTTGATTTGATCAAACAATCTGGAGGATGTTGCTCAGGACTACTTTGGGAAGGAATTGAGATACAGCATTTGGCAGGAAATAAACCCCAACCCCTCAAATGCTATTCCTACAGACAATTTTTATTTTGAATCTTGAACTTCTATCTTTTCCAGGAAGTGTGTTTTACAGTTTCTGCCTTACAGTACTTGCCAAAGTGCACATAGTCAAATGCTACAGCAGGTTCTTTCTGATTCTTTTCATCACTGTAGTTATTACAAATTCTACGGAATTATAAAGGCTTTAAAATATCCATGTAGGAGGATGTTATAAGTAGGATGTTTAAATAGTTTTTACAAATATAATGGAATAAGCTGTTCTATATTTCAGTTTATTCAGTCTTAGCATTGTCTTGTAGAGAGGCTCAACTACAAGGGAATGTATAAAAAAAAGGCATGTTCAAAAGCGCCATCTTTAGCCAGAAAAAACACATTTAGGAAAGCTTTCACAGAATCACAGAATGGAACAGGTTGGAAGGGAGCACAGTGGGTCATCTGGTCCAGTGTCCCTCCTCAAGTAGGATCATCCTATGTCCTCCAATATCTCCAGTGAGAGAGACTCCACAACCTCTCTGGGCAGTCTGTTCCAGTGAGCGATCTGCTGCACAGGAAAAGAAGTTCTTATTCTTGTTCAGGTGGAACTTCCTGTGCATCAGTTTTTGCCCATTGCCTCTTGTCCTATTGTTCAGCACGACCTAGAAGAGCCGGGCTCTGTCCTCTGACACCCTCCCTTCAGATACATTGATGAGATTCCCTCTCAGCTGTCTCTTCTTGAGAATGGAGAGGCCCAGCTCCCTCAGCCCTTCCTTGTAAGAGAGATGCTCCAATTCCTTAATCGCCTTTGTAGCCCTCCACTGGACCCATTCCAGGAGCTCCATGTCTCTCTCATCTTGAAAAGCCCAGAACTGGACACACCATTCCAGATGTGGCCTCACTGGGGCTGGGTAAAGGGACAGGATCCCCTCCCTCAACCTGCTGGCAATGCCCTTCCTGATGCACCCCGGGATCTCACTGGCCTTCTTGGCCACACGGGCACACTGCTGGCCCATGGACAGCTTGTTGTCCACCAGGACCCCCAGGTCCTTCTCCACAGGGCTGTTTTCCAGCAGGTCAGCCCCCAGCCTGTGCTGGTGTCTGGGGTTGTTCCTCCCTGCACTTGCTTTGTTGAGTTTCAGATGTTTCTGCTCTGCTGCTCCCTCCAGCCTGTCCAGGCCCTTCTCTGCAGGGCTGCACAGCCCTCTGGGGTCCTGGCCATTCCTCCCAGCTTTGTGTCATCAATAAATTTGCTGAGGAGGCTTCTGCCCCTTCATCCAAATCACTGATGAATAAATTAAACAACACTGGGCCCAGTATGGAACCTTGGGGGACACCACTAGTGACAGGCCTCCAATTAGACATACCCTGTGCCACTGATCACAACCCTCTGGAACCTGCTATTCATCCAGTTCTCAATTCACTTCACTGTTATCCATGTGCATATTGATGGCTTCCAGAATTAGGCACTGCATCACCTTTGCAGGGATTGAGATAAGGCTAACTGATTGGTAGTTTCTTGTGTCCTCCTCCTATCTCTTTTTGAAGACTGGGGTGACATTTGCTTTCTTCCAGTCTTCAGGCACCTCTCCTGATCCCATGACCTTTCAAAGATGATTGTAAGCAGCCTCACTGTTGTATGTGCCAGCTCTCTCAGCTCTTGTGACTGCTACAGTCCAGACTGCCCAACTTTCACATCTTCAGCAGGGCTCATCTTCAGCCCTGTTTGTTATTATGAAGTCAAGCAGCACGCCATCCCTTGTGGGATCCTCTACTACCTGTGACAGGAAGTTGTCCTCACTGCCTTCCAGGAACCTCCTGGACTGTTTGTGCTTCTCCAGCAGATGTCAGGGTAGTTAATACCCCTACAAGAACCCCCATGCTACTTGGGTAAACCCCCCCCCCCCAAATTCTGCTGGTGACACCAGTCTCGAAGCCGGGTATTCATGTGCATGATTCTCCTGTTTCTTGCCCCATCATGCCCTGCAACTGGCAGGACAGAAGAGGACACAACTTGTGCTCCAGTTCCCTCCATCAGTTGTCTCAAGACCCCAAGGTCCTTCTTGACTGTCCACAGACTTCTTGTTGCTATGTTGTCACTGCTCACCTGAAAAACCAGTAGCAGTCAGTTGGCCATACTAGGCTGGGAAGGTTCTTGGTGATGTTCCCTACGCAGGCTCCAGGGGTGCAACACACTTCCCAGTGGATTGGGTCGTGTTTTGCTCCTAAGAACCTTAAAAAACTCAATTATAAAATTCAAACAGAAGAGTTTTTTGTAAATAGTATTTGTGACCGTGGATTTTCAAAGACACTTGGCAGATATTTCTGGTTTAATACTGGAAAGAAAAATAATCTTGTTTTCTTATGACCAATGGCAATCTATCCTGCAAGAAAGGTGATATATATAATAATGAACAGGGTCACAGCAAAATAAAACTGAGCATGGGGAGGTCTTTCCTCCTCATCGTTGCCCACTTACCATTGTGTTAAGAAGATGTAGAAGATAGCTGTTGGCTGCATTTGAAAAACATCGTCTCCATTTTACTGATTTTTACTCTGTATTGTATTTTGCAATATATGTTGAACAATACAGTACAGCACTGCATGATATTGTGTGCTGTGACACTGCGTTATCTTTTGTATTGCGCCCATTGTTTGGTATATGGTGTGGTATTGTAGGGCATTTATTTGTAGGGCATTTGTATGGGTTGTGAGGTATGGTGAGTAGGATAAGTGTGTGAGCAGGGGCTGAGGCACTGGAATAGGCCAGCCAGGAAAGTGGTTGAGTCACCATCCCTGGAGGTATTTCAGAGGTGGCACATGGGGACATGGTTTTGTGGTGGACTTGGCAGTGCTGGGTTAATGGTTGGATTCAGTGACCTGGAAGGTCTTTTCCAACCCGATGATTCTATGGTTATGTATTTTTCCTTTGACTGCTTTGTCATTTTCCTGTTTTGATGAAATTAGGTCTGGGTTATTAGAGAAATAAGGAAAAAAACTCTCTAAATGAGGTTGAGAGTAGACTTGCAGACTGAAGTGTCTTCATTTTGAGGAAATTGTTTCTTAAAACTGTATGTACCTCTTGTTTATTGCTGAAGATAATTGATCCAAAACAGTGGAAAAAACAGATGTGTGCCGTGTGCTGGCCAAATGCCAGTTTATTATAGCATTAAAAAAGTTATTTAAGATTTCTAGAGTTGCACTATTTTGTTAAAGATAATTAAATCACCACGTATTCCATATCTGCAGGAAAACGTAACACTCTGTAAATATCTTTTCAGAGAGAAAATTAATTGATTTAGCAACTCAATTAGTACCAAAGAAATTAAAAATTGCCTCTTGTATAATTCAGTTTACCTAATTCGGATGATTAAAATCAGTGTGCTACTTCAACTAGCTTTTCATGTAGACACAGAAATTGAATATGTGCCCTGGTTCAACAGCAAGTATATACATTCTTCTTGGAGTAAGGGAAGCCTCTGATGTTGTGGTGGCCAGAGGAGGAGTAACTTGCACAGCTGCTGATAGAAGGGGGGACTGGACACACATGGACAGGCTAAAACGGCCTGGACTCGAGTCTGCCTAAAATGCAATGTCACTTGTGCTCCCGTTCCCTCAACCAGTTGTCTCAAGGCCCTGAGGTCCTTCTTGACTCTCCACAGAGTTCGTGTTGGGTTCTTGTCGCTGCTCACTTGAAAAAACAGTCGTAGGCTTCCCAGCCATGGTAGGCTGGGAAGGTTCTTGGCTCCACAGGGTGTTCCCGATGGGTAATGCCTTTGCATAGGCTCCTTGACTGTTTCGCCAATTTTGTCACTCTTTTCAGTTTGTGACTATCATATGGACTTATCACTGTAGCTAAATTAGCTATGAATAGGTGAAAATGCTTAGGGGAGTTTGTTGGTTTTGTTTGGGTTTGGTATGGATGATACAGATTCTCTTGTTAAGTTAGGCATTAGCATAGAAATAATTTATTCAGGCCAAGTCCTGTTGATTCAGCCAAACTCTGAGTCAGTGTGTGTTACATTCTCAGGCCTTTGAAATCCAAATTTAAATTCCCACGTGAAATGGAATTGCCCTAATGTTCATAAGCTACACTGATTAGGTGAATTTGTAACTTTAACAGATCTCCATGGACTTTCAGACTTTTGAATACTTCAAATCCATTTTGTTATTCATGATACAAGGATCTTTTAA
Source organism: Oxyruncus cristatus (assembly GCA_013399855.1). Lineage (NCBI taxonomy): Eukaryota > Metazoa > Chordata > Aves > Passeriformes > Cotingidae > Oxyruncus > Oxyruncus cristatus. The sequence continues at coordinate 551,996 of VXAY01004362.1, read as the reverse complement.
CCTTTTCACTGTTTTCAGTTGTAAGGGATCATAACCTTGTGAGACCCTGTAGGTCACTTACATGCTGTGATGCCTGTACACATTCTGAGTTCTAAAAGTATCACAGCATTTCACCTCTCGAACTACTGCACATCTGTTACAGAAAACAGAGCACTGGGTTTTTAGTTGTAATTAATCAAGAATCCTGTAGGATATCTTAGAGAACGAAGGTAAATCAATGGAAGTTCCAAGTGAAGTCAGTTTAAAAGGGAAGAATGAAGGTATCCAGCATTTTGTTAAATGATCATGTTTCTCTAGTCAAAAACGTTGTTAACATAAAATGAAATTGGAAATGCTATCTTGCATGAAGTCTTGGCCAGTAATTGTAAAATTATAAATTATGTAGTACATATTCTGTTCATTCATTCAGGCTTCTACAATTCTGAAAGGCACAGGCTGAACTAAGAATAAGTAAAAATTATACACTTCTTCCTATTTTATTTCTGCCTGTTCAGTCTGTATCTGAGTTAGATGAGTGATTTCTGCTCCACTTAGTTAAAATACTGCTCTCTAGAAAGAATTTTGATGGTGTATAAGTAACAGGGTTTTTTTCGCAGCAAACTGAAATGAGTTTTTCTTGAAATATATGCCTGAAATTCATATAGAGTGGTTACTATGTTGCAACATAATTTCATTCTCTATTAAAATAATTGGTGATCTCCCTATTAACGTGCTTGCTACATTAAAATTGTATTTTGAAATCTGCAATTGCAGAACTGTGTACAGTTCCTTAAATACTCCATTAATAGGTGTCTTAATTCAGCACATTTCTGCATCCTGTTACAGAGAAGATGTAAAAAGTACGATTTGAATGTATGTTTTCAATTTCCAAGCCCAACAGCATTTGTTCTGAGGTTACTGCAAAGACTTACAATAAATGTAATAGATTTCATATTGATAGCATTTGCACATTTTCTTCAGTTGTATGCTTTCTAAATTTATTTGCCAAAAATTAGTCTTGTAAGTTGTGTTCAGTTTGATTTTTAGGTATCAGTTATGAGAAGATGCTTTCTGTAAGAATTCTGATTTTCAAAGCTACAGTTTCACAATATTTGGAAAGTATTTCATCCTGCATACACTTTATTCCATAATTAGAAAACTGATTCATGTGGCTTTACATTTGTTACCATTTCTTCTTTTTAGTGAAGGCAAGTGATTTTTTAATTTTTTTTTTAAAAATACTATTTTTAAAGACCTGCAAGCCAGTTCTTTCCTTTATGTTTCCCAGAATTATTCTTTTTACATCTCTAGAATTAAAAACTTCCAGAAATAATTAGGATAAGATAAAGGTAATTTTCATTGAACTACAGTAGATGAAAGGCAAAGATTACTTTTGAAGAATCCATTACAAAGCCATTAACTGCACCCATTCAGTGTATTGTGGAGTAATACATCCTTTTATTCTCAATCTGAGTAAATAATCAGACTTCAGTTTTAAAATGGGCTTCTTCTGATGGAGATTCTAGTGAGCGATACTACAAGTACAGAAACTGCTAAAAAGATACTTGCTACACTATATATAACAATGTATTTAGTGAAATTTGTGTAGTATTTCAGCCATTACGTGTTATTTATTTCTTTTGAGTGAATACTGGTCGTTTTCAGTAGTTTCCTTTACTTACATTCAGTACTAGATCCAACTGGAGTTCCTGTAAGTTTTTCTCCCGATAGTGTCTAGATGGTTGCAAAGATCCCTGTGGCATTTTCTTGTTTGGTTGTGTTTTTTGGTATGTTACGTGTTGTTCATATGAAAATGATATATGAAAAACAAATGCCCATAGAAGAAGAAAACATGCAATATTGCAATGAGGTTTTGAGCATTTATAACCCTTTCTTCATGTAAAATTGGTCATACCATCTTTATATATTTGTTACCTAAACAATACTCTTTGCAACTCTGTGTACTACATGGAAAAAAAGAGAAAGGGAAGATGAGTTTGGGAATTTCGTGTAAGAAATATGTACGCAAACATTCAGTGTTCACTTCAGAATATGTGCTGTTTCAAGCTTTTCTATTACAGATAACAGATAGATCTCTACATCCTAGAGGCGAATGCACAGTGTCACTAATAGTTTGAATAATCAGCTTTGTGTCATGCTTAAAACTCCACCTNTTTTTTAATGTAGGATGTAGTTTGTTGGGGGTTTTTTAATTTAATCAGAGCACTAAAATCCTTATCCGGGATTGCAGGCGTGGAGTTCTGGTCCAGCTGTGGATCTGAGAGCAAGTGAGTCCAAGGCAGAATTTAATTGTAAATGCCAAAGACATGCACTCAGCAGTTTTAAAATACTCTTAGGCATGACCATGTGAACACTTCTGGCAGGTCTGTTCACATGCTTGATCTTGGACATCTTAATTATTTGAAGGCTTAGATTTTTTTAGAAGGATAGAAAGAAACATTACGGAGGATTAACATTCTAAATGTAGTTTGATGTCAGCTGCTATTGTAAGTCCAATAATAATCAGTGATATTAAGGACAGTGATACAGGTTGCAACATTTTCTGTTTTGTTTTGCCCTTTTTTTTGTTTTTATGTTATTTAATGATTTCCCTCCAAACCTTAACCATAGTCACATATGCTGTATAAAACTGTTCCATTTCATTTGTTCAGTTGTTGCTTTTCAGCCTAATTAATCAATCTTTGATTATTAGAGGGCTTGTGAGATTCAGTATTCTTCAGTATACCACCTCTTAGTTAGGTGTGTTTCTTTAGGTGTTAACCAATTCTTGACAGGAACTTTGTCTGAGTGGCTTGGCAGTCTTGCAATCTACAGTATTAGCGCTCTGAAATATCCAGCTAAAAGTGCACCACTTTTCGAGGTTAAGGCTGGAACAAGGGACATTCTGCGATAGGGAGGCTCCCTCCCATAGGGGAGCTGTTCCCTTATTTATGAGCCATTGAAAGGACGTGAACTGCGTATAGCCAATGCTGCAGCTGGATTGGAGTTGCTTTGTTCTACTCCAAGTCTAGGAGTTAACAGTAATTTGGTTCATGATTATCTTGCAGCAGGTCAAAAGCTGTCGTTTGAAAACTTCTCCTCAGGTTTTTTAAGACCTTGCCGATCAAGATCTCTGTGCCGAGATTAGTTGGTATCTTGAAAATCATGTGCTTTTGTTTCATTTCTGAGCACATCCTGGCTTCACGACAGTGCATACAGTTCACTGACCCAGAAAGCCTTTGATGGCAGCTGTCGGGCACTTGAAACAAACCGACTCCGCTGGTTCGAGCTGCTCCCCATCAAAGATGAGAGAGAAAAAAGCTGACAGGATGGTGTTCGTGCAAAGACAAAGGATGAAAGATAGCGATGTGTTGCTTTCTTGTGTCAAAAGCGTCTTTCCTCCCTCTTTCTCCACAGCTGTTTTTACTGATGTGTTTGGCTTAGGCTATTAAGCATAATAAAAACAAGAGCTCTTACAAGGAACTACTTAATGAATGTGAATGGGTTGGTGACAGTAGACATCGGTGCTTTTAAAGCCAAACAGATTGATAGGTATCTGTGCTTAATAACTTACTAGGTTACTGTGCAGCAACAAAATAATACACTAATTGTTGCAGAAAAGTGTATCTGCTGTCTTTTTGCTTGTGGAAATTAATCTTACTATATCAAGATTAGAAACCTGAGCTCCCCTTTCTTGGAAACCCCATTGTTCAGACTCTTGGACTCATATTTTTCTAATTATTATATTGTATCTTAATTATGAACTGCTCAGAGCTTAATTGCACCCTGTAAGTACCCTGTGGAAAAGTATTCTCGACAGGAATTTCAACTGAACTCAGCATAAGTTAGTGGAGTGCACTTCCACTTTGTACTTAACTTATTTATTGTGTCCTTATTTTAAAAAAATGTTTTTAATCATGGATTAAGTACCAAAAATTGTTAAAAACATAAATAAAAGTGATGACATCTCAGAACCTTTGCACTTCCCTCCCACACCTTTAGCTCTTGGCTGCATGGTAGTACTTTTGCAGTTCTTAGAGTTTTCCAGGTTTTATCTGTACAGCTTCTTTGAGATTGGAATATATTACTTTTGAAAAGAAAGTCGAGATTTTTATAAATGTGGAGGCTGAAGGCCACCACTTCCTACTGCTCTTGTCGTTTCAGGTCAGGTTGCTTTTCTCTGTGACTGTTATCCCCAGAATTGCATCCTGCCTCCTTTTAAGGAAAATTAACTGGGTTCGTTTAAACATTAGCTTAAGTACCCCTTGACTGGTAAATCAAGGGGCCAGAAGTCTCCCAGAAGTGGCAGACTCATTGATGTTGCTGTCATGTCAGCTGGAACAGCTAGCCCTAGGGGGAATTCGTGGTCCAGCCCTAAGGTGGCTGTTAGGTTTGTCAGTCACCAAATATTTGACATAAACACCACAAGAAATTAATGCATTAGATTATACTGCCTTACAGGATGAATCTGCTTAGCAGATGCTGATTTTCCTTTTGCTAGTCAGTGTATAAACATTAAAAGTTTGTGCCTGCTAGAAGCTAATAATATTGTAGCTGCTAATTTCTACTCTTTGGAGCAGCTCATTAAGCCTACAGACACTTCTGTGGACTGTAGCATTGAAAAATACGTGTGGAGAGACATTACATGTGACAAGACTTACACCTCTCATTTAGAAGCAGGTCCCTAGGAAAGCTGGCCTTTTGGGGCTGTTTAGGGAAATATCGTAAATGGAGAAGCAACTGTAGGGTTCTCCTCTAGCCGGGTTCTGTAAGACAACTTGAAAAATAAGTGAGGAAGGCTAAAAATAACAAGCAAATAACTTACTAAGTGGTAAGTTAAGTGGTAAGTTAAGTGGTAAGTTAAGTCCCTACTTTCAATGAAATCAGTTTTCTGTGGGTAGTAGGTACAAACATGGTTCTTTTTGCCATGGGTATAGATTAATATTTATTTGTTGGTATTAAGAAAGCACTTAAGCATCTCCTTCTTTAGTTCTCAAATAATGTATTTAAAATCTCTACGTAATTTAATCACTAACAACTGTTAGCTTGGATTTAAATTCAGTGCATTACTTATGATAAAAAATATTGTTGGTAGTTACACAATCTCTCTAGTTGACAGCTGTTTTGAATGGTAATTTTGGTCGTGTATGTCTGGATTCTGATATATGAATGTAAAATATAATTCAAGAGCTTATCTGTAGGGGGTAAATCCCTTAATTAACTCCTGCTGTTTGTGTGTGTCTATCTATTATAATCTAGTTCTAAAGTATTTGTTCCTGTATAAATGCCTGTGTTTGTTTGTGTGTGTGTGTGTGTGTGTGTGTGTATGTATGTGTATAATTTATACAAAAATCAAGTTAGAACAATTATTTTTTAAAATTCTAGTTCATTCCATAGACTTGTATAGGCAGGCTTCAATGTATGATATGGTGTCCTAAACTGGGAATTAGTTGTTCATTCAGGAGGATCTGGTCCGTGTCAGCAATGTCCCATTTTTATTAATTATTTGGCTTAATAGTGTGGCATTTATAAGAAGTACAAAAATACTTTTTTGTGGTTTATATTATTCCTCTTCTGCTTTGTGGGTATAGTCTGTATTGCCTTTATCCCCAGATAGCAACAACCCTAGAGCAAGTTTTGAATGTGGTTTGTAAAATGTCAATTATGGAAAAGGTAGATCTCAAAAAATTGTATTTTCTGTTATTGCCTTCCTCAGTTCTTCTGTAAAGAATGGTCATATCCTTCTCCACAATGTTTTATTTCTACATTTTAAGTCTTACCAGTGGCCTAATTCGGTAAAGGTCCGTGGCTGCTTCAGTGAAGAGCTGTAGTTACTCTGAGAGATACTGCTCTGATGAGATGGCTCACTTTTAGGAAATGCCTTTGCCAACTGAGTTCTTTTCATCAACGTTTTCATAGTTGCCATGAGTTATGAGATAAATTAAAGAAGTTGAGTTAATTTTAATAAATGCAATTAGAAGGCTGTTTAACAGTGGTGTTATAAAGGTTCTAGAGTTTCAATGCAGAATGGCTTTTTAATTTAGAAGTAGTAAAGTGTTTAAAGAAACAAAGAAAATAAGTTGCCAGCAATATGTTCACAAAGGCTTGGTTTTTACCGCCTTCATGAGTATGATATCCTTGCTGGTTTTTTAAACTTGGAATGTAACCTAATTAACCAAAAGACTGACAGAAATCTGTTTTGTTATCATCTCAGCTGTAACAGCTGGTTTATCCTCTTGATGTGTAAACTGCACGTTTGGAACATAAAGAGCAAAAGCTGAGTAGATTGACCTCTCTGGGTGAATGAAGAGAATGATTAATCTTACAATATTTTTAGAACTTCCTAGCATAATTAATTTCTATTTTGGATACATAGTTCATCACTGGGGCCCTGGTAATCTTGAGCATTAAATTAAGGTGGTTGTATTTTTACACTCTGTTGAGATGAGTTGCTGGAATCAAATGCCTTTCCCATGAGAACATACATATAGGGAAATTTGGGTTGGTGTTTGTGTTTTGGTTTTTTTTTCCTTACCTAGGACTTCTTTTTCAGAGACTTATAAAATAGTCACCTACAAATAAAATAAGAATCTGATTATAGTGGTAAAATCTGTACTTTTTTAATTTTCTTTTTATTAGGAGATATTAAAAAGTAGCACCTGTTCTCCATTAGGACCTGCAATTTTTTCTCTCTGCCTTTATGAGAATATTCATGACAATTATAAGTTATAGTAAAGGTGATACTCCTTGTTCTTCAAGCATTGTGGATAATTCTGAGTTGTTTTTACAGTACAGATAAGAAGGAGAGTGAAAAAGATAAGGGATAGACACAGCAGCTTTGTTACTTATTTTTTTTTCTGTCTTGTTAGTGTGAGAGAGACAGTGACAACATCAGAGTTGCAACTGTTTACATTTTTTTTTAATTTAAGATTGTTATGATTCAAATTGAAAATTGCCAATTCTACTTTTATGAGAAATCTTGATTTTCATTTATAAAGTTTTGGTTTTAATTTCATAGTGACTCTTGTATAATGGAAATATACTGAAAATGAGTTTTGGGTATGAAATGAATATAAATGGCTGTGCTCTCTTCCTATGTAGATTGCCAAATAGTTTTGCAGCAGTAATGGCTCTGTTTGAAGTTTTGCATATTTACAAACCTGACAGTCCCAGCAATTGTAGGCTGCAGAAGACACTTCATTAGCTGATGGTGCTAACAGGGATGCACATACAAAACTTCTCATAAACCAGGGAACACTGTATGGACCTCCTGTGCAAGGTTGTTCTTTTTTGATTGATCTTCTTACTGGGCATTACATATTGTAAATATAAGTTGACTTGTGTAACTTTTTTTCCCTTTTTTTTTTTTTTTTTTTTGCATGGATTCTGTATTTGACTGAAAGACACATATGTGCATTCCTGAGAATAAATGTGCTTTTCCTTGCATTTTTTCTTTTTTTTTTTTGTATTGACCCTCTTATAATTGATCTTGTTTGTGAACAAGCTATTCTGGTTTTAGCTAAACTGTCTAATAAATATGTTTAGTTTATAGCTGTTATGTTTTTGTAAAATTCTTTTATTTGCAGTCTTGGAATTCTATGCCAAAGATAAATTACTGATAGTGAATAATAGTGAAAAATGAACAATTTGTTTGGAATGGCATCATAATAAATTTTTTAAAAATCATTAAAACAGTAATATAAAATTGAGGAAGGAAAAATGTTGCATGCATCCTTTTTTTTCTCTCACATTGGTGTACATGTTGTTGAAGTTAGTGGAAAAGCACTTCATTTGAATCCAAAGTGGAATAAGTCTTCCACCTGTTTTCTGTGCTAGTAAGGAAGATTAATTATATTTGTCAGTTGTGGAGCCATTAATTCCAGTGATTGTTTTCTGAACCATTTTGTCCATAGGCTTATAACATACGTACATTGCCTAAACTTTACGTCCTAGCCATGCCAGATCACCACACATGGGATAATTTTGCTTCAGATGTCAAGTTTTGGTGTCTTTGTATTTACCCTTCACATCACAATTCTTTCTTGCTTAGTTACTTTCCTTTTTGTTGCAGAGTTCATTTTTGTAAGAATGCTTGTTTATAAAAAGATGAGTGGAGAGTATCTCATTTACTCATGAGTAAAGAATATCTCACTGTTCAATAGGGGTGTTAATATTATTGATGTTGTTATAACTTTTGTTTTATTGTTACTGACTAAATTTTAACTTCTGGAAAGGGATGGTGTAAAGTTTGGCTATTGAGTAATTTAAAATTCTGTGTCAAAATTGTTACAGTAATATTATACCACTTTTGTTTCACATGAGCATTCAACAAAATCTTAACTGGATGATATTAGTTAAGTTCAGTGTTAAAGCAAATGCACAAATCCAGAGTGTTAAAGAAAACGTGGACCTAAGGGAGGAGGTTTAAAAGCTAACAAACAGTGCGTTACACAGAATTAAAGAAATAGTCCTGGGGTTGTCTTCTGATTTTGATAATTCTCTCTATAGGATGATACCTTTAAATATTAAGGTAGTGCAAACTATGCTTTTTAACAATGTGTAAAAACAGATAATTGCACAGAAAAGCTTCCAGTAAGTGCAGCATGAAGTGGCCACCTTATACAGGCAGTTTGCTGTCTTGTGATACCCCTTCAGCTGAGATTCATCTTCTCAATATGTATTTAGAGCAATTCAATTAATATGTGCAATTAATATATCATCAGATACCAGCGTACTTTGATTTGGAAAGGGGAAACAGCTAATTTAAAATTAAACAAAAGATTAAGCTTAATTATCAGACAACTAGAATATTCTTGTAAGAACTTTTTTCATTGACTATGGGGTAGTTGTTCTAAGCTATCATGTGCATTTATGTTATCTGAACTTCTCATTACATAAAACCAGACAGATTGGTTTGGTGTTGTATAAAAGGTGTCTTCTGGTATATTTTTGCCTGCTACTTGAAGATGTTTTGTATTAGTGGGAAACTTTTTTGTAGTTCCTTCTCCTTCTCCCTGCTCACCAGTCTTAAAGGCCACAAAATGTTATCTGTGTTATAGCAGCTGTTCTCAGTAGCTGAGATCTCCAGAGTACTTGTGTTGCTGTTACTTCTTTTTCTTCATATTAAAAAAATATGTGAGCACCACTATGAGCAACTGTATCTTTCATGAATAATCGTGTGGGCTAAGGAGCGACAACATGTGGCTTAAACCTTCGTAAGTGAAAACAGTGACAAGAACAGACGTCTGGGAAGAGTAAGGATAAGGTACTACCAAACCCAACAGCAGATTAGAGTAGAATCTTCAGAGCCATAAAGGTTTCAGTGGTATGATGTAGCTATTGTCCTCCAGCCCTGTAAGAGTCTTCAATAGGTAGAAACTGTGAGGAACATGGTGTCTGCGGTGCTGGAGAGGAAAGTAAGACAGTCTTCTGTCAGAGTTTGTGAAAATGGTAACAAAGCTTTTGAGAGCCATTCTTGCAATTTTTTATATGAGAAAAATGGCTTCAGCTCTACTAGTTATTTCTACAGAAGTAGAGTTTGGTTAATTGTCTGTTGCATGGTCAGATTTCTCTGAACAGGCAAAGCATTCCAGCAGCTGTCATATTTTAGAGAGCAAATATAACCTCTCATGTAAGTTCTCTATGCAGCTTTGAATCATGACTGTGTCTTGTGGGAAGGCATTAGCAGATTCTTATTCTAAAGACAGTTATAAAAATAAGTTGACAACATCACACAGGTAATACATCGTCCTTATTACTGAGCATAAGTTTTTTGAGGCGTACTAATAAGTAGTATAAACCTGTAGCATTTAATACACTACAAATTATCCTTAATATTTTCCCATTTTAGAAGAGTATGGTCTCCAAAGGACATCATCTTTCTGGCAGCTTTCTTAAATGAAAGCTCTAAGTTCTGTTACTGAGAATTCTTACTTGAATTCTTACTTAGAAGTAGTGAGAAGTAATGAACAGTAGTAACTACTACAAGAAATATAAGCTGCACCTTGATTTTGGAAAACAAGCGTGAGTGCTTTATTGTGTGTCTGTTACAAAGCAATGCAATTCAGTACAGGGGCAACATACTTGTACATGCACAGGCTCTACTTTCAGGTTGGTGGTGCTCCCATTGATCTCCGTTCTCAGGAGGTCTTGGTGTTGGGCTGTGAAGCTCTTCAGTAGAATACAGAATGGAAGTGAGTCCTGTTGCTGGCTTCTTCCATCAATAAATACTAGTATATCCCTTCCTGCTGATGTTTGTTCAGTGAGAGAACACAGACATTAGTAAGAGGACTTGAATATGAATAATTTGGTTACTGTTAAAGCTTTAAAAAAGATTGGTTTTGCCTAAATAGATTTTCCAGGGGAAATTGTCACTTTTGCAAGTGAAAAAGGGATAACTTTGTCTACCTGGTTCTGCTTAAAAATGGACATATGCATGTATGAAGCCCTCTAAGCTCACCTGATAAGCCCTAAAATTTATTTGTGAACCTAGCTGCTCTGTGTTAACTTGAAAGCATCACTTCATTCAAGTCAACCTAGGCATCAAATCTCTTGCCAGCCTTTGGTATCTGCTCTGTGGTAAAACAAATAAACAAACAAACAAATAAATAATAAATTCCTTCTTAAAATCAGATTGTACGGCAACAGTTGTTACTTTAAGGATTTATGTGTAGCCTTTCAGACTGCATGGCAGAAAAATACATGGAATGCTGACCATTCCAAATCTTGCTGGGATAATTTTGCCACTATGCTTCTCTGTGCAAATCTGTCAACATTTGAACTTAAAACACCTTGTAGAAGGGAAGCAGAGAAATAAGATTCTGCCCATTTTTTTATTGGTGTTATGTATGTAAAAAAAAAAAATGTAGAATGTCAGTTACTTTGTCTCATTTTATATAGTTTTTGAATTGATTTGCTTTAAAGCTGCTAGAGTGAGATAGTTTCATCAACATACTGGCTGATTATAAAATTTTAATGCCTAGAGCTGTTAACATTATAAGTAGTACCTCATGAAAAAGGGATGTCATTACTTTGTTTTTCAGTCTTAGTGCTGGTTAAGAAATCTGAAATGTAGGTTTAGAAATACTGTGGTTTTCTTCTTGCCTGTGCGGAGAGAAAGGATGTAGTAGGGAGAGTTTATTTCGGTTTTCATTTGTAAGAAATATCATTTCTATCTTTATTTGCTGCCACTTATGGGAAAACTCTGAAAGTGTTTGAATAGGATGTCTTTAGATTCTTAAATGCGCCAATATAAGGCAGAAGAAAATCCTAAAACCGGTTTTAAAAAAGGATTACGTTGATCCTCCGTTTAACCTTACTTCTTTTTAAAACTGGCAGTTGTGCTTGAGTGTACTCTAACCTGAAGTCTTTTAAATAGTAGGACTGTACCTGTTAATTTCCTTAATGTCCAGTATTTAGTGTACCTTAATATTAGTGTACTTTTGGTAGCTGGGTTTTAGAGATGTTTGTTAAAAATTTTTGTGAAAAGAAGTAGGTGACATTATCCTTAATGCTTTTATATTCCAGATTATCTTAAGTGCAGCCACACCTAACAGAAGAAAGTCCTTCAACATATTTCAGAGCACTATTACAAATCTCAAATATTTTTCATTCTCTACTACATCTGTAAAGGAAACAGGTGGGAGGAGATTGTTTTATAATTAAGTTGGACATATTTACTGTTGAACTGCATTGGCAGTGTTTTTCATCTACAAGCAGTGTAAATGTATAATATTTTAGAAAGTAGAACTGTTTTCCCTCCATCTTGGACTATTTTGTTTATAAAAGGAAAAACTTTACTGAAGCTCTGTCTGCATGCTGAGCTGTTGTACTTTATTTCTGAATTTTTCTTGTTTGTCTTCCCTTGAATAGTCGTTTGTATTTTTAAATTTTAAAAATGCCCCTCTGAAAAAAATACGCTGTCTGGTACACCCATTGGAAGAAACTAAATTTCTGTTTTGAAGGTGCTTGTATGCTTCATGTTGTGGTAACAGTTGTGTTTCCTTATCTAAGGAGAATTACTTACTATGAACTGACATTTAAAAAGATGCTGAATATATGCCAATTCTTATACAAAAATTAGTTTTCAGGAATAATAATAGCTGATGTTATGCCTTCTGAAGCAGAAGGGTATGCAGTTGTCCCTACTGGTACTATGCAACTGTATTTTGAGTATAGCATCTGTCTTGCATCAGTTCCTAAGCAGTTAAATGCAATAATGTAATACTGTATTTATACATATATATATTTATATATTTATAAATATAAATTTATATAAATAAACATTATTTTATATTTATGTGGATAGTGTAGCCTGATTTGTTCTCAAAGCCATCCATTTGTATGCTTTCAGAATTATTGTAGAGGCCTCTGCCACGTGGGGTGTAATTGGGCCAGATTAAAAGACTGTAGGAATTTTGACAGTGAAAGTTGGATACAATAAAAACACAGTTCAGGAGAGGAATCTAATAAAGTTCTGTGAAATGATGTAATGCACTTCAAACTGTTACTGGAGATTTTCAAAATCTTTTAAACTTGTTAGGTACTGCATCTTTGCTAACCTGTATCCCACTTAAAGCTATTTGAGATGCAGAGATCAATTTTATGTAAATAGAACAGAGAAAATTCTGATCTTGGTTTCATTCACTCAAATAATTTCTTTCTGCTATCAGATGGTGTACAGAAATAACAAAAGAACTTTGTTCCAAACATGCTGTACTAAATCATCTTCTGTGAAGTTCTTGCTTCATAGAAGAACTGTGTCTTTCTGTCTTCATGAGAAGACACACTTTAATTGCTCCATCACTTGCTAGTTTTATTTTGAATCATTTTATTTAAATTTCAAATTGCATAAAGCAAATATGGAGACCTCTGCAAAATAGAAGTCTGTGAAGTTGAATAACTCTTCCCAATTTTCCTACTGCAGTTTTGGGCTTTTATCAAAGTTGTGTCATCCACAGAGAATATTCAGTTATATGGTTGTGAAGTTAAGGAAGCTGTAGTATTACTTTTTAAATTGTGATGGTAACCCAATGATTACTTTCAGAAAGTATTTGGTTCTTTATAATACTATATTCTTTTGAGTAAGTCTTCCCTCTTGCATAATTCTGTATTGTTGGCAAATTGAAAATAAAACTTTTCAGTATATTTTAAGATTTATCAAAATGGATGCCAGAGAAAGCCTACTGTTTTGACTGGATTCTGACAGCCTTAAAATAAACAACACCCCCCAAAAAGTCTACTGTAGCTTTCAGCTGCATGTCCACTGCACAGCCTAGTGATGTTTGTAGTTGCAGATATACTCTTAGCAAATGTGAAAGGAATCTCAGTTCTAGTGTCCTTGCAATTGCTAGCATAACATTTTAAATTTTCCTCTTCCCTCCATTTCAAATTAGTTATTCACAACCTTCCCGCATTATCACCTTAGGAGAAAGTGATCTTATGATGGCTGCTAAAATAGGCCTAAGAATTTATTAAAAAAAATGAGAAAGCTGGAGATGCTATTTCAAATTTTGGCCTCAACTTACATGATTTGTCATTCAGTAAAGCTGTAACTCATATAATCTTTAAATTAATGCCTTATCCTTTGTAGAGAAAACAGACAGAGGAACATTTTCACTGTGTGAAGCTGGAGAATATTGTTCTGCTGGACTCAACAGTAATCATTACATCGGGTGAAACTTCCTTTAGTGAAAACTGTTCCTTTATCTATTTTTTTTTTCTCTTCTAAACGTAAAACACCAGGAAGACATTCAGCACTAATTATCATATAATTACATTTCAGTGTTCATTCAATGTTTTTACTACAAGCTTCAGATCATATTAACCAATAGTATAGAGATACATTACAAATAGACTTGGATATAGAACGAGTACAGTTTAGTAATGGTAAAAGATGGCACCTTTTTACTTTAAATCTACAGGTAATGGAATTTTTCATTCTCATGGAGAGAGTGAAAAAAGAGCAGAAAAATACAAAGGCAACTAGGTTTGTCTTCACTTAGTTCAGTGTTTGGTGGCTTGAAGTTGCATCCACACACATAATTGTGCACGTGTTTATCTACCAATAATAAAGGTAAAGTATTGGAAATATGAAGCAGATAACAACTGTGAGATTCAGTTGGTAAAGATTTAGTGGAACTTAGTGAAAGAGCAATCTCCTTACTCCTGTGCTGTTAAACATAAGTAAAGATGCTTTTCTGTAACACATACTGCAAATCAGAAAATTATATTAAGTTTTAAATCTCTTGAAGCTTCTTGTTGTTCTTATTGTTGCAACAGGGAAAAGGCATATGGTTTTACAGGCAGGTTCAAATCTTCTGATACTATTTGTTGGCAAACTGCAAAGTAAAAAAAAAAAAAGAAAAGAAAAAATACGAAGTCCATTAGGAAACATACTGAGTTCATTAGGAAACATTTTGCTATTGAACAAGCACTGTAAATTGTTATGAATTTTAGTTATCTAGGAAACCTGTTGGAGACAGGACAGTTCAATGGGAATTGGTCTTGTAGAAGCTGGTTATTCAGTAGCTAGAGGATATGGTTATTTTTAAGATAAGTTAAATCCAGTGTATGTTTTTTGTGTTACTGAGCACACAGGTGTATTCTGGGTTCTGCTTTACTTCTAGTTTTTTGTGACTGATGAATTGCCATATAGGTGATGCAGCTGTACAGCATTTGTGACAGCAGGGCAAGCTGTTACTGCAGGCACTGGAGTGCAGAGGATGCACAAGAATTGCAGGCTGTGCTAGTTGGTGGTGGCCACCTTCTGCTGAAAGGGTGGTGGCGGGCTCCCATGTTTATAAGGTATCTGAATTTGATAATGGGACTGGAGGAATAAAAATTGTTTTTTTCAATTCTGGGCTTCTGCAACAATACCTGTTTCTGACAGTAAGCTGGCAGGATGTTCATGTGTCTGTATGTGGAAGCTTTGTTCCTGCTAATGTGGTATTGCACTGCCAGATAATTGTCTGAGATACTGGAGAATATATTCTTCCGGTTGTTCAAGAAAAGTAATACTTCACAGAGCTGCAATTGGCGTATTAAAATAAAATAAAAAAAAAAAAGGAAAAAAAACACAATGAGAAAAAGCGTAGCTACTATATTTAAAGGTATTTTGCATAGTCATGTTTAAAAATGTGTCAGTGTGAAGACTGACCACACCAGCTTAACTTGTTTGCCTCAGCCTGTGCATTATCATGCAATCTCCAGTGTTACATCCATGTACTCCTACCTGGATACAGGAAAAATACTGCTTAGGAAATAAATGGATGGAGTTTTTGCCAGTGGAACAAAGAGTAGCACATAGTAAGTGACAGAAGTGTTTGCAAGCATGAAATAGACTTATACCCAAGATTAATATAAAACATTAATTTCCGTGCTATAGTTCTTTCTTCATAAAAGAGACTATTATCAACTTACTCTCACAAGGCATACTGAAAAACTGCAAATTTCCTCATTGTACTTGCTGGGAATAATGTGGTGTAGGTTAATAACTATGGTGTTAAAAAAAGTAATTCTAACTGTCTGCCAAATGAATATATATGATTATAAATATCAAGAGTCCATTTCCACGTTGACTACCAATATGTATTTCTATCCTTTGACTCTTATCACTCACAGTCTGTATCTCTCAACAGTGGCGTTGCCTTGCAAAGAGGACAGATTTCTTCTGTCTTCAGAGGTCTGCTTTGTACAGAAAGATACACATCATACTTCTTTTCCTCCAGCACCTCCCCTTGCTTTCCTCTGTTTTACTAATAGCATATTACTTGATAATTCAAACCAGGCAGCCAGGCTGTAATGCCTCAGAGAAAAGTGGTGAGTGAATTTGGGGAATCTGGGAGCTGAAGCAGTTTGTGAAGGAAGAGAAGGATGCTCCACGAAGGAGCTGCAGGAGCTACACAGAACCGGAAACAGATAGAGCTGCTGCTGCATATCCCTAACCACCTATGGGGACAGGAAAATATTGGTCACGGATTTGCTTGCAGGGTGAATTATGGCTAGGCAATATCTTAGACATCTTTGATAACCTACCCTGGGGCAATAACTTCCACTGTTGGGTTTTTTTTGTGGGGTTTTTCCCTCTGGTTTTATTGATTGCTTTGTCTACAAAAGCTAAGTGTGTATGGTATGTATGAAACATGATTTGAGTTTCATTTGTTGTTTGTCCTGTAGTGTCTGTAGACCCTGAATGTAGCTGTTAGTACTCCACAGTAAGTATCTGCTTTTGTCAGATGTCCATCAGTGTGTAAGATGCGTCAACATTACTGATGCACTTTAAAGAATGGCAAACCCCACTTTCTAGATTATCAACATTTGAGTGCAGTTGGCAGCCTTACTATGAAATACTTGATGTGTTACCAGAAGAGAAATTTGGAACGTGAACAAGAATGGAGTGGTGAGGGTTTGGTGTGTTTGGGCTGTTTGTTTGTTTGTTTCTTTGTTTCTTTGTTTGTTTGTTTTTGGGAAAGGTTTGTGGGGGGGTTGTTGCTCTAAGGGTGAGGAGAGTTGAATTTTTGGGTTGTCTAGAGAATCACAGGATCATAGAATCAGCCTGATTGGAAAGGACCTCTGAGATCATCAAGTCCAACCCTTGATCCACTACCACCATGGTTACTAGACTATGGAACTAAGTACCACATCCAGTCTCATCTTAAAAACCTCCAGGGACAGAGAATCCATCCCCTCCCTGGGCAGCCCATTCCAATGGCTGATCACTCCCTCTGTAAAGAATTTCTTCCTAATATCCAACCTAAACCTCCCCTGGCATAGCTAAGGCCGAGCCCTCTTGTGCTACTGCTGGTTCCTGGGAGAAGAGACCAACCCCCACCTGGCTACACCCTCCTGTCAGGGAGTTGTGGAGAGCGATGAGGTCTCCCCTGAGCCTTCTCTTCTCCAGGCTCAACAGCACCAGCTCCCTCAGCCTCTCCTCACAGCACTTCCCAGTCCCTTCCAGTCCCTTCCCCAGCCTGGTTGCTCTTCCTTGGACCTGCTCCAGCCCCTCCATGTCCTTCCTGAGCTGAGGGGCCCAGAACTGGACACAGCACTCCAGGGGTGGCCTNCTCTGGCTCATGTTCAGCTCCCTGTCCATCCCAACTCCCAGGTCCCTTCCTGCCTGGCTGCTCTCCAGCCACTCTGTCCCCAGCCCGTGGGGCTGCAGGGGGTTGTTGTGGCCAAAGTGCAGGACCCGGCCCTTGGCCTTGTTGAACCTCATCCCGTTGGAATCAGCCCAACTCTCCAGTCTGTCCAGGTCCCTCTGCAGAGCCCTCCTGCCTTCCAGCTGATCAACACTCCCCCCCAGCTTGGGGTCATTGCAAATTTGCTAATGGTGGACTCAATCCCCTCATCCAGATCCTCAGTAAAGATATTAAACAGGACTGGGCCCAACACTGATCCCTGGGGGACACCACTGGTGACCAGATCCCAACTGGATGCAGCCCCGTTCACCACCACTCTGATGGGCCCGGCCATCAGCCAGTTCCTCACCCAGCACAGAGTGCCCCTGGCCAATCAGGTAGAAATGACAGTGAAAATAATCAAAAGTGAGGAGAACAAGCAGCAATCTGAAGCAGGAAATTTGAAACACAGAGAGTAGCCTCAGGATGGTGAGAAGAGAGAGAATCCAATTAAATGAGGGCACATCTAATGAATATAACAGAAACGAGATGAAAATGCAATTAATTATTGAAGTAACTATCTTCAGATGGAATTCATTAGGGTGAAATATAGGGTATTCATTCCTGCATGTAAATTTTTGCTGATACATAAACCTGCTTCTAAGAGCTATATTGTCTGTCTGTCAACATAAACATGTCAGTCCAGTAAGTCCATGTTTATTATCAAGTAAATATGTTCCTATTCATACCATTTGCCCTTTGATTTCCATGTAAGATGATTTTACAGCTGTCATAGGCTGAACACTGCAATATTTTACCGTCTTTAGCTCAACCAATAGTCAAGCTGTCCAGCTTGTATGTTTGCGTTTTCTGAAAAAACTTTGGTGTTTTTGAAAAAATCGATGTATTTTCTGAATGAAATTAAATATTTTTCTTTTAAATTACATTACATCTTTACATTGCATTACGTTGCCCAACAGACTCTTAAAACTCTTCAGCTACTTCACACGGAAGATTTATTTGACCAATTATGTTTTTAAACTAGCACTTTTATGCTACGTCAGCCCAGATGATCCTCACAGAGCTGGAATATGTTTGTGGATGGTTTTGAGGTGAGGACACCTGGGCAGGAGATGATGATTGGTTGGAAGATTGTTCTGGAAAATTTTTTGTCTTTATGTTGTTACTTTGGTATTAATTTTTATTTGATCAAAAATGGTTGGTGGCACATGTCTGTTGCAGCCTCAGAGGGCACTGGAAGTGTGGTTTGACTGTAGCAGCGCAAAGCTCTTACCTTAGGTATAGGGGAGTCGATCCGAGCAGAACTTCACACAACATGCCAGCATCATTAATTCTCCTTTAGAAAGGACATGCAGTGACAGCATGGTGCAGTGGAGGTTTAAGGGAGTGCTGTTACACAAAACAGGAATTGTGTAACTTATTCAGTATCAAAAAAGCAGTAACCAGGTGGAAATAGCTGAAATAGAACAGAAAGAAATGACAGATTTCTAACTAAATCACTACTAACTTACACTACACGAAATTTTACACTCCAGATTGATAGATTCTGTGTAAAGCACTTCTTGGCAGCTTCTGCGTGGGTCTTTTGGGGTTCAGCCTGAGCTGACACGGGCCATCTCAGCAAGCTTGGGGTTGACAAAGTTACTGCTGAGAACTACTTCCGAGGTGCAGCTTTGTCTGCTGTGAAAACATACCCTAGCCTATGGAAAGGAGAACGGAGGCTTGTTTGTAGGAACTGTGTTACCTAGGTTTTTAAAATTTACTCATCTGGGCACCACACAACACAGCAAAGTCTCGGTAACGACTTACCTGTGCTGTTCTTCTCTTGGGCAGCACCTAAACCTGTCCCAGCTACAGGCCTACAGTACGTGAGCTCTACACCTCTGGAAGCCCCCATGGGATCAAATCAGCTCTCAGTTTGTGGAAACAAAGCCCAGGTTTTCTTCTCAGTGTGTTCCGCAATTTGTTGTGACCTGAAGTTCAGGATATCCTTGTGATTGGCAAATCCTTGAGAGGCCACTTCTGTCTTGAGATTGCAGATTTTTGGGGTTGGCAATGAGATACTCATTTTAAAAATAAGTTTAAAATTTAAGTGGTTACTGTGAAAGCCTAATGTAGTTTCCACTGAAAATAACAGTGGCTTTTTAAAATGCAATATGTAACTCATAATGCTTTTTCTAGCATTATGAGTTTTTTCTAGCATTTTTCTAGGCAGTGATGATAACTTAATGATTATACCAGCTCTGCAAGAAAATAAGCAAAAATAACTGATTACATTGTAAATATTTGCTAATATTTTTTTCCCTTTTTGGAAGGGAGTTGTCTTTATTGTATTTAGAAATTAAAAGTAATTCCTGATATTTAGCATTTTAAAACACGCCCCCACTCCCCTCCAGTTAGCATTTTAGTTGTGAGAAGAGTGTGCTTTTAAATGGAGTCTTCCAGTCACGACGACTTGCCACATCATTGCTGTCCTGACTGAATAGATTTTAACCCAATACAGAGCATGATGCTGAATGTTTTTCAACTGGACAGCTCTGTGACATTGTTGCAGGCTTTTCCTGCAGTTGACTGAAAGCTTGAAAAAGAGGGGAATTAGGTTATGCTTAGTGGTTCCATAGTGTGAGTTTACCTGCTAAGACACCTGTCTGGGTTTGAGAAGGTATAATGCTGCAGACAGGAGCAAAGCACTGACTCAGCAGCAGCAGGCAGCTGTAGTTGTGCAGAACCAGAGGGCTGTCAGCAGAACAGCTTCAGTGGCTTGAGCACAGCACTGAGCCTCCTCTTCCCAGCTGTGCAGAAGCCAAGTAGCAGCAGACCAGAGAAGTGTGATGCTCTTTGTGCCTACCTCAGCATCCACAGACGCAAGAGTGCAGCCGTTTGAGTAACAGGACTGTCCATGGATTGGAAATGCAGATTGTTTTATTAGGGCACTATGTGTCATCCTTCTGAATGAGTCCTGTTGATCTATGCAACAAGTAGGGGAGAGATCTGTAGATTTAGATGTTTAATTTTTACTGGGGGAGGAAAGGGAGTAACTAAAATGTCTAGTTAAGATATCAGTACTAAACATTACACTACAACATTGTGTAATATCTGTGAATCTTCATCCACAAAAAAATACTTCTTCTTTTCCAAATATACTGGTGTAGTTTAGAAGGTGATCATCCACAGGATGCCTGGGGAGTTTGTATTCTTGACACAGAGGAAAGTTTTGTTTTTTTTTTTTTAACTAGCTAATTCTTTGGGGGGGTTGTGTTGTTTGGGTTTTTTTTCCCTGCTTTTAAATCTTGTGATACCAAACACTGAAATGCTGGTGACCTGTCAACCAGACAGTATCACACTATTTGTTTTGAAGAAGTAAGTTAGATGTTGTGACTCACCTCGGCAGGGCAACAGGTTTGTAGTTAGTGGATCCTTTGGGGTGGATTAAAGTGAAATTATGCTAAATAACAAATAAAACAAACAAAAAACCCCACAAAAATATTTTAAGAACTGCTTTGAAATCATAACTGGAAAAAAACGGACTGGAAAGGGGCATAAGCCATTCTGGGACGTATGATCACCTAAGAGAAGAAATTTGGAGAGGGGAAAATAGAGAAAGAAAAAGAGGAGAAGAGATGGAAGGATAATGCCACCCGTGGCTCCAGCGATACATGAGTGATCATAATCACGACACTCAGCGCTGGTCCATTGGAGATGGGCACCTGCATATGCATCAAATATTGGGGCTTTATAACCTTGGTTCTTCGAGTAAATCCCCCAGGACCCCATCCAGGAGGAGTTCTTGGCATGCAGAGTCTTCTTTCTGGAAGATTCTGGAAGTCAAGCAGTGTGTCAAGAGGAGAGGGTCCGCGTGTGTATCTGTGTGTCTGGATGTGCCTGCACAAAGTTTCTGAGTAAACTTTTCTGAGTTTTGCAACTGCACGGTCTGGGAAAGAGACTGGCATAAAAATACCACCCTGCTCTGTCTTTGCAGGACCTACTGCTTAACGGTGGTTTCTTCTTTAGTTTGAAAACAGCTTGTTTAAGGCAAAATTTAGCCACAAGGTCCAAGTGGTTCACTACAGATGTTCTTCCATAAAAAGGAAAATAAACCTAACAAACTCTGCTCCTTGAGGAGGAAGATTTGAAAAGGTTTTGAACTAAAATGCCGAAGTTGTGGAAGCACTTCACTGCAAGACACTCAGCAGGGGAGAGAAGGGAAAAAAAAGGCTTATCAGCAGGAGTGTGACACGAGTTGTTTGCCTCCATCTGGCTGTTTTCTCCCTAAAGTAAAGCCTCTCTGCAGTGCACTTCTCAGCATGGCAGAAAACAGAGAACAGGTTATATTTTGTACCTTCACTGTGCATGTAGGTCTCCTTTGGTAGGTTCTTCCTGCTTGACATACTGTTGCAGATATCTGTTCTGGACAGCTTAGATTTGAATGCTGAACAGAATAAAAAAGACGGAGCAATTTCCTCAGTCTTCACTGTTAGTGCACATGGAGGATTGTTCTCTGAGGAGCAAGCAATTCTGTTGCATGTTATAAAAGAGCTAGGAATAGGTTTCTATAACCAAATGACCCATCCAGAGTTTGACCAGCTCTCACTATTATCTAACCTTTTCTAATATCTTTTGCTAAGGAGCTCCTTTATACATTAACCCTAATGGGAGCTGTTGGTTCTTAAAATGAATTCTCACCTTGTGTGAAGTTAGACAGTGCTGACTCTAGAGTGATGGTCACTGGTTTCATTTTAGCTCTGTTTGATCCTGAATGTGGAAAGTGGAACATGCTATTTTAACACTCAGGTCAAGCAAGTCTGCTCTTTCTGCAGCTTGTGGTGACATATGAAGACAGACAGAGCTACCAAGTGAAGTTCAAAGGATTTACGATGTCCTTTGAATTTGTTCCTCTCAAAGTTCAGGGAGCAATTGCTCCCCAAATGGTTCTAAGACAACACAGTAGTTACAACCTTACCTACACTGCCCCAGGTAGAAGGTACATTTCAGGCTTAGTGAGTTTGGGTGGAACTATGAAAGATTCACTGCTAGTTCATTAATAGCATATTTTAAATGTTGAGATCCACACAGAACAGTAAAAATTCTTTCATTAGTGATGCAAAGTGAAAGATAGCAGATAAAACACTCTTTTAAAGTGATACTTATTTTATCCCAGTGTTCTCAATGTTATCTTACTCATTGGCATGTTTAATTCCCTGGTTTTTATAAACCAAAAAACTGTTCCTAGGACACATAAAATCTGGCATCTCAGCTGCTCGTTGAAATATTTTCTCCTTCATCATCTTCCTAATCTGTCTTAGGGAAGCAGTACCTCTGCCAGTAGTCAGAAGTGATATTTGCCTGTGAACGGTTCCAGAATAATTTTCAGTGTCTGCACATGTGACCTTGAGAATCTAATCTTCATTAACATCTTTCCATACCTACTAATTTTACGTCAGTATTTAATTTCTTTCAATATTTGAGGTCTTTATGTAGCCTACTTTCTGCCAAGAGATGACATTTAAATATGATCTCTTTAAATATTATGTGCAATCTACCTGTTAGTATCCAAATAATTGTCTGCTTGTGTAGCTTACTTAGCAGTGAAGTCTGTACTGGAGGCCAAATAAATCAGGATGATTAGTGGTCCAGTGCAAGTTTTAAGTATTGTGATCTTTTAGGTCAGCACTTTTGAACAATGGCTTGTGTTCCTTTTGTCCTTTCAAAAGTGCAGAAGAATAGGCTTAATAAGCAAAGGAGAATGTGTTTGAAGATGGAAAGGTACAGGTGGGAATGTTGTGGTCGCGTGCTTGTCAGTCTACATGTCAGCTTGCTGTGTATCAGTATCCATCTTCTTGGACTCGTTCTATACTGAGTGGAAAAAGATGCCTCCATCTTTTTGAAGGTGATTCAAGGAAGGAGGCTAAACTAGGTTCTTAGTTTATAAACAGTTCAAATGTTCATCTTCCCGAGTCATATGCTTTTCCCCTTCTTTCTCCTCCTGTTCTACCCGCTGTAGAAGTTATAATCTCTCCTGATACCTGTCTAATCAAGGATGACAAGGAATTAGATGCTGGTTGTGTGTCACTGGCTGTGACAGTCCCATACTGTTCTTTGCAACTGCTTCTGGTTCTTGCCACCTCCCATTTCAATTTAATCTGGAGCAGGGGCTTCACACAGACAGGCTTTGGTGTATCAACATCCCACTTCCGTGGGGCCTCTTAGAGCTCTTCCCCTAGGTTGTCACATGTAACCTTGACAACCTTGTAACAGAGGACTGAAATACCATCTAACTAAGAGGAATCATGTTTTCCTGGAAATATTTGGAGGATGCGTTTGTAAAGGATTGTGCCCATAAACAGGACCTATACAAGTTTACGTAGTAACTTGGTGTAAACTCTCAGTACAGAGACGGCAAAATGCCATTTAACTGCTGTTCAAACCATACAATGTTGGAAAATTATGGCACTACTGTAAAATGTATTAATGCTGTTTCACAAAGCTTCTCTTAGGCCTAAAGAAAGACAGGTCTGGCATCTTTCTAGGATGTGGCCCTTTCCTGTAACTGTGACTTTCATTTGCATGGTGCAGGGCTGATTTGCTGTCAAAGTTCAGTATTTATTTGCATTCAGAATGTGCTGAAATCATGAGAGGGTAAGAAATCTGAGGCCTGTTGATGTTCATCATCAGAGTCATTTAAGTTTATTAAACAAATATGTTAAGCACATGGAAGTTTCTTTATGAATGTTTAACCCAGTTGTAGTGAAGTTCAATTTCATTGGCCTCTGTTAATAAGGAATTTGTTTGGGTATGCTGAATTTCTGCTAGTAATTTTTGCACTTTAAAGTTCTACTTTAGCCAAACTGTTAAAATTAACTTTTATGAAAGCATCTGCTTTTTTAAAAAAGTTGAGTGTGTCTGAACCCATTCCCTTGTCAGATGAATGAGCCAAGGAAATGTGCCATCTGACAGTAACCACTCCAGCAAACAAAATGTATTAGTTAGGTATAAATCCAGGTTCTACCTACCTGAGCTGAAAATTTTATTAGAGTACCTATTAAAATGTCCAGATCTTGTTTGCAGTTGTTGGTCAATGATTTGGAACAGACCAAACTGCATGAAGGCTCTTTTCTGTATGATTGAAATGTTCTGTGTTCCATGGTGACAGTCACATTATGACATTTTTACATCACCTTGAAAATGTGGATTAAGTGGCTGAATCTTTTGTTCATTGACAATCTGTTTCTAAAAGAACTGAGCGGAAGAAACTCAGAATAGCGTGTCATTGTGAACCCTGAGTTAGAGTGACAGTGGCACTGGAGAAGAGTGGAAAAATTGATCAAATAGGGACGTTACAGTGCTGAAGTCGTAAGTGTGATTTCCAGGCATCCCTGCTGAAGCGGACTTGTTTTCCCCACCCAAGATGGATTTAACAGTACCTCTCTAAACATGAGCTGCAAAAAGAGGTGTGATGGCATGTAATCTCAATCTCTGGAACTGAGACTGGCCTTGGTAACTTGTTGGTTCAACTCTGACCTCTGTTTTACTGGTGAAATGTGTTGGAACATGTGGCTGCTGCCTGCATGCTGGAGAGCTTGAGCTCTTGCAGGCAATGTGGTCTTACAGCCCTTTTGCCCTTCGGTTGTGAATGAGTTGCCACATGTTGTCTGACCTTGGGAGCATTTTAAAAAAGACA